>JARJLF010000831.1:0-127710 GCA_029378395.1 Mycena leptocephala
TTGGCCTTTTTGCGCTCCTTTTCGTTCTCCTTTTTGTTTCATTTTCGCATTTTTGGCGCAAAAATGGCGAAAAGGAGACAAAAAGGAGCGCGAAAAGGAACACGAAAAGGCTAACTTTGAACGACACTAATGAAGACTATTTATCATGAGTTCTGGATCTGCACCCACGGCTGTCCTCCAACGCCATACTAGTAGCGGAGCAAATAATCTTGCCATTGATATTCGGGAGACATATGTTGGATGAATTTCAGCACAAACACAATGAATTTGTTCGAGGATGAGTCACTCCGGGGCAAAAGCAAGTACTACGAGGTATTGCGCATATCGGATAATTGGAATAGAGCACTCTGTTGCCGATACCGAAGCATTCCAAAGACCTGTATATGGCTCGAGTCGACTATCACCCGATAGCTAGCATGTCCACGGTCAAGGAACTTCAGGTTAACTTTTCGCGGCAAGTGCTAAGTTTCATTCCATTCCATGCTCTTAACCCTCTTCACTGAAACCGGAATCATGCCGCTTCGAATTCGTAGCTTCCTGCTGCTTCTTGGCAACCTGCAGTATCTATGTCTCTCAATTCATCTCGCTTTGCTCGTGCTTGTTTCAAAAATTACACTGGACTTGCAACGACAGACAAGAAATCCTGGACTGGATTCGTGCTCATCACCGCAAAGAAATCGCCATTCTCAATCCCTCTACTCGATTTCGTTGATGCTACGTCGGATTCGCTTCAAGCTTATCGAAAACTAGTGGAGATTTTCACCGAGAACTGGCTATACAGCAAGAAGTGGTTAAATCAGACAATTCTGCATATTGCGCGGAGGACGAGAGGCTCAGAAGGACAAACTTGCCGTTCAAATAACCCACAAGGCATTATCTTACCGGTCAAGACACGTGAAGCCCTGACTTCGGTGTTGTCGCCCGATCTGCTAGCCTTAGGAAGGTTAAGGTATGTTGATCATGCACACCAACCTGTTCCACGCCACGAGCGCATCTGCAAATTCTATATAACGGGTGAGAGCCCAGAGCATGCACTGTTTTAGTGTCAAGCATCCCCCGTAGTGCTGGACTTACGTGCCAAGCTCGTGGACATGTTATTCCGTGCTGTAAAGAAATTGCAGGATTAAATGGCGCAACTCACAGGATGTTGAGTTTCTAAAAGCCATTACTGTATTCATAAGCGCTCAACTAGTGTACCGGTGGGAAAACATGTGCACAAAGTCCTTCAAGGCGTCTATACTGTTCCGTTGCAACGTCTGCAGAGTAGGTTTGAGTCGAAGCTGAATAATTCTAGGTCACTGTTTTTGCTGCTTTTCGACGTCTGGGTTCTAAGGCGGGGCGCGGGGAAACCTGTGGGATCTGCTCACTGGGGCTTGGATGGCGGAGAGTGGTCCAGGGGTGATGGTGTAATTTTACTTGCTTTGTACACCGGGATAATCCCTGGAAACTGGTGTTCGTTATTCGGACCGTGCCGTGTAATGCTACCTACCTACCTGCCTACCTCATGCAGCCCGAACCATTGCAAAGTCTCCAGCCCACCACGGCATCGACTCGGCCATCAGAGGTATGTGCAGTGAGCCCATCACGGACAGAAACACTAGTCCCATGTGGGGACAACTACAAATTAATCACCAGAGTGCCAGTCTGAAGGCTGATTTCAAAACCCGCATTTTCCCAGGATTGCGCTTGCAATTCTGAACGAGACTGTCGGTTCAGAATCGTGTATTTCAAATTCCTCATGGCGCCCGAGCCATTGTAAAGTATCCAGCCCAATACGGCATCGACTCGGCCATCAGAGGTATATCCAGTAAGCCCATCGGTCCGTGTTCAGACCGCCATGTGACTCTGAGAAAAATATTGATTCTGACCCAGGACAGGGTTAAATTCTGTGAAACTTCCCTGGAACATGTATTAGCATGACAAGTGTGCACCGGTGTCAAAACATCGGTACCTATTCCACTTTCACGGCTGAGGGACCAGAATTTCTAGGTCCGTGTTCAGACCGCCATGTGACTCGGAGAAAAGTATTGATTGTGACCCAGGGCCTGGGTCAAACAGTTCAGAATCGTGTATTTCAAATTCCTCAGCCACCCGAGCCATTGCAACATATCCAGCCCACCACGGCATCAACTCGGCCATCAGAGGTATGTCCAGTAAGCCCATCACGGACCGGAAACACTAGTCCCATGTGGGGACAACTGCAAATTAATTCCCAGAGCGCCAGTCTGAAGGCTGATTTCAAAACTCGCATTTTCCCTGGATTGCCCTTGCAATTCTGAACAAGACTATCGGTTCAGAATCACATATTTCAGATTTCTCATGCCACCCCAGCCGTGATTCAGTTTGTGGTTGACTGCAGTTTGGGGGTTTGAGTGTCAGCACTTCCCCTGTCTTTGCTTTTCTTTCAAGGCTATGTTTTCATATACCCTATACAATGTTACAGAATGTCTTTAACAATTGTGCTTGGTCGCAGTCATTACACCTATACAACTTTCAGCAACGGATCTCTTGGCTCTCCCATCGATGAAGAACGGTTGGCTTTGAGCAGCTGGCAACGGTCGCTCTTAGCTGAGAAGCTGATCAAACTTGGTCATTTAGAGGAAGTAAAAGTTGTAACAAGGTTTCCATAGGTGAACCTGCGGAAGGATCATTATTGAATACTGAATCAGTTCTGATGCTTGCTCTTCACTGGGCACGGGCTTGTCCGTTCATATTTACCTTCTCTTGTGCACATCTTGTAGTCCTTTGGAAAAAAAGTGAACTTCGCGCTGCTGTGATTAACTTTGCGGTGGATTGCGGTTTGGGGGATTGGGTGTAACAGCCTTTCCTCTATTCTCTATGCACAGATGTACTGGCTTGGGATGCATTCGAGCCGGGTACTCGGAACTGGCTAACTTGTTTTAGTCTTTTCTTGCCCGACCTAGTCAGATACCTTGCGTGTCTGCACTGGTGAAGTCAGATGTGAAATGAATGACTGGGCTTGCGAATTTTGGGATTGTCCAATCCTTTGCGTTATTACCATACCCGAGGTCATTACCCTGGTGCACACCATACTTTTCAGCGCAGAGGTGGTAGCAAAGGCTCTAAGGAGTTCCCTGCAATTTGACAGTCTCACAAGCATCGTTTCCTAACCAATAACGGAAGATGCACTCACTAGCAGAACACTTTTGGTCTGCTCTCAAAAGCTAACCAACACTAACTTTTCTGGTGTGCCATTGCAAAGCATCCAGCCCAGCACGGCATCGACTCGGCCATCAGAGGTATGTGCAGTGAGCCCATCGCAGACCGCAGAGGTATGTACAGTAAGCTCATCACGGAGCGGAAACACTAGTCCCGTGTGGGGACAACTGCAAATCACCAGAGCGCCAGCTGAAGGCTGCTTTCAAAACTCGCATTTCCTCTGGATTGCGCTTGCAATTCTGAACAAGACTGTCGGTTCAGAATCGCGTATTTCAAATTCCTCATGCCGCCCGAGCCACTGCAAAGTATCCAGCCCCACACGACATAGACCCGGCCATCAGAGGTGAGCCCATCACGGACGGGAACACCAGTCCCGCGTGGGGACAACTGCAAATTAATCACCAGAGCGCCAGTCTGAAGGCTGATCTCAAAACTCGCATTTTCTATGGATTGCGCTTGCAATTCTGAACAAGACTGTCAGTTCAGAATCACGTATTTCAAAATGCTCGGCGAAATCACGACTACAGATCAAGGATTGATCGATGATCATCAGCCTTCAGGTTCGCATGCAATAGCTTGCCTTTTTGGATAGGCTCCAAACAATGACTCTCATCAATGAACACTTGTCAACATGGACGGCCATGGGCTTAGGGCTCCGACATTGCCGCTGGAACTGGAGCGGGACATCTTCGAAGTAGCAGCCCTTTCTTCACATTCTCAGGCTGCGACCCTCATGCTAGTATCAAAACGTGTCAAACAATGGTGCGTGACATACATACAGGGCTACAGCCTGCATAAACAAAGTGAATGCCTTTCTGCAGGGTAGAGCCATACATTTATCGCATGGTTCTCGTTGGAGGGCCTACACCCAACTGTGCCAACGAGGATAAACTTTTCCTGTCGTCAAAAGCAAAACCCCAGTTGTTCATTGAAACCGCCGTCAGACATTTCTTTCTCCTCCGACTCCAGGGCCTATTAGCAGAATGGACCATCCGCTGGCATGGCATCCTTGCTCTGTCTACGGGAGTTACCAATTTGTTCAGTAATGTGCCATTTGAAGGGCTTCTCCCCATACTGGGCAATATGCACTCCCTCAGCCAGCTGGCAGTCAATATTGGTCTCCTCTTCCATGGAGCGCCAATAGACTTCACGCACAACCTCTTCTGCAACATCACTCACCTCGAGGCCTTCGACATTGAAGGGGACTGCACTGTTTGGATCGGACTGTCCCATATTACAACCCTCACTCATTTTTCCTGTTCCAACGACCACCTTCTATCGTTAGCTGAGGATATTTTGGCCAGGTGCCAGAGTCTCCAGAGGTTCATTTATATCTGCAATGGCACGGAGTATGGCCCAGCGGCGCCCTCAACGGCCAAGGTGGTAGACTCGTGTTTTGCTGTCATAACATTGGATGATGCAGCAGCGGATTGGGAGAAGGGGGTGCTTCTGGGCAAAGACTATTGGAGGCCGGTATGAAATCGCGACTGTGGGACCGCGACTTTGTCTGTATTGCCGTTGCGTCATCCAGGCTAGGCTTCTGGGAAGCATTTCTGGTATACCATCTGTGACACTGGGGGCAAACAACGACGCATGTGAATTGACATGCCGTTCTCGCATGCATCTCGCATACAGTGTGACAGTTCACAATGGGTCTTTGTAAAGCTTAACCTTTTCGCTAACAAAGCACTAGATAATTTATAGTTAGATACAATTAATGCACAACATTGGTTGTGAATTGTTAATATACAAGTTTATGGTTTATCTTGCATATCTGCAAAATATCTAAGTGTCTTATTGGCACAAGCCGCAAGCAAGCCGCAGATGCCGTCGTGTCCATGCCGTCACTTGGCATGCTGTGGCTGTTGAACCCCATTTGAGCAACCGTGCCGTCATGACGAGACAAGGTGGGGCTCGCCGCCGCATTCCCATTTGTCCCACGCACTCTCAGCAATGCACATCTGCCGTCCCTGTCCCCATCCCGCCCGCTGCTTGGCACCGCTTTCCCACACCCCATCATGCAGAGTCGGATGGCCGAGGTGTGGAAATCCTCCATACCGCTGGCTGGACGGCTTCTCCACCAGCGGTAATATTTTAGGTATTTTTCTTACTTGCAGCATATTCCGGTTCAAATACTGGAGCTGCATTTATATTTTCAATTCATCTCATTATCTGAGCTACTAACTACATTTTTCCACATCGTATTTTCCACAGATTTAATTCCATGTCTTGCGGGCGCCCAACCGGCGTTTAATGGACTTGGCGTTATTTTATTCAGATTTCGGACTTTGTCGGCACAGTGCAAGTTCGGCTGTTGCATTCACATTTCAAGGCAAGTCCCGAGCGATTTACGGGCATCCACCTCCTATATTTTGTTCAGCATCTCCGAGCTGCGTGCTCGGACGTCTTTTATTTCAAGTTGGATTTTTCTTGGTTTTTGGTTGCGGTGATTTGCATTTTTACTCTTATAATTGTATTACCTTTCTTTGACAGGGATTCAGGCGACGAAGTCAGTCCTCAAGTCCATGGTTCGTAGGTCATGCACATGAGAGTGTCGTTGGGCCCGGCACTGGGACTGTTGGCGGGCAGTCTCCTAGCTCATGTTGCAATTATTTGACTGAGTTATTGCATCGTGCATGCCATGGACGTAGGGATTGATTAGTCGTTTGGATTCCTGGCTTTTGCCTTGACATGGGCTACATACTTATTTTTGGTATATATTGCAGCCCCGGCGGTCTTTGAGAACGGACGCGCTGGGTGATTTGGTAATTTTGTTTGTATTGGAATGTAGTACCAAACAGGACGGACCTTCTTGCTTGCCTCTTACCAGCCACTCGGGCTTTCGCATCCACCTCAAGTCGCGTCGTCTTTTCGTCTAAATCGTCCTACTCGTTCTCTCAGGGGTATCAAAGCCTCTGAGCAGTCTATTATCGTATTCCTCGGCTGATCGGCTCAGTCTCGCATCGTCATCTGACATCCTATCCATTCAATTGTGCTTCTCGGATCTATCTACAACCTCTTCGTGGTTTTACTACGGAGACGTTTCGATCCATCAAAACCCACGGTTGCACTCGCGCAGCCATCAACTAACCTCACACTCGCATCTCAGGCCACACGCCCGAGAACTCGTATCATTCTATATCTCCTTTTCACATTCGCATTTCTAAACCACATCTTCTACCCATTTCCCACCTATACCTTCACCTATCCCTTCTCATACTCCAGGGATCCAGAGATCCTTCATTTATTTCAGACCCTTCCCGAGCCGCACTCCGGGGACATCTCCCTACCACACCGCACGTCGCCTTTGATGGCACTCCGTCCCACCTGTGTAGACTCGTGACCAGTCTGCCTACGCCGGTCTAACAAGGCGGGCTTGTTGCCGTAGGCAGACTGGTACTTCTCGGAAGTGTCAATCGAGCTGGGGCGGAGTTTGAAATTTAAGTGGCTTTTTCACAATCTTAATCTGTTTATGCTCAGTTTTTTAAACTTATTTTTTGGTTGAAGCTGGGCTAATAAATAAAAGAATTATCCCTTTCATTTGGCCTCCTTAATTTTCCTCTTTATGGTACAGAACACCGTAAAATTCGAGGATAGTTTTAGTGGAAATCAACTTCGGACCGTGATCTCCGGAATTGCCGCGGCTCATTGCGGCATCGGTCTCACTCAATGAACGACTTAATTTCAAACTCCGCCCCAGCTCGATTGACACTTCCGAGAAGTACCAGTCTGCCTACGACAACAAGCCCGCCTTGTTAGAACGCCGTAGGCAGACTGGTCACGAGTCTACCACCTGTGCATCGTCCTCGTCGGTGTACCACCCCACCCGTGTGCCGCCTTCATGACAACGCAGCGGCACCATTGTCTCACGGGTAACCCATGTTTGTTGGCACATCAGCCCACCCGCACGTTGCCTTTGTCAACACCCAACGCCACCCGGACGTCACCTTTGTTGACACCCAACCCCACCTGGACGTCACCTTTGTCGGCATACAATCCCACCCACCCATTGCCTTCGTCGGCAAGCAACGTGCAGGCGGGATGTTCACCCGACAAAGGTGCATCAGCGCTTTTTGATCCCACATCACATCACCCAATTTGACAGGTTGTTTGGTTACAGACACATCTTCCCCCCTTTCAGTCGCCACCTCAGTCACACACTTGCTGCCAATAGCTGGTGTGGAATTGAAGGTGACACGATGTATGTAGAGCTCGCAGGCCCCCTCCTGCCTAAATCAAAGTACGCGAGAGTAGAGAGCGATCAAGAGCTCTTTCCTGCATCAGGAAAAACCGAAATGCTATGATAGACAAAAGGGAAACTATGCGGGTCTTTGGTGGTCTATTAGGATCCATGTTAGACACAAGGGGAACTATGTGTGTCTCTGGTGGTCTATGAGGGTCTATGAAAGTGTCTTGGGTTCCTATGGTGAACTATGGCAGTCCATAGATTTTGTTGTCTACTATCACGGTCTATAAGTAGCTGCAACTTTTAATGTAGTTAATCTTATGGCCAATTATGGGACAACATAACTCAACTGGGTTGAACACAATTTGCCAACCTCGCATATTAGACCTGATCAGGAGGGTCCAATTTTTGAAAACCGCTGTGTCCGGGAAGTATTTTGCAATTCAAGTTCGAACAAAGCCAGTTCTTGAGAAATGATCTTACAGCCGATGTCAGTACCGAGGGCGTGGATCGAAAGTTTTCTGTTTTGGGATGTTTCCAAAGAATTCCCTATATCTCTGTCAGTTCTTCACTGATTCACATAAAAACTAAATAGATCTACTCAGCTAATTCATGCGCAATTAGTGATAGAGAGGAACTTGCGAAAATATTACGTATTAGGTAATTTCTGTTTTGGGGCTGTTTTTGCACTGAATACTGTCTAGCATGGCTAGAATATGTCCCAGTGACCTAGAATTTTGGGAGAGACAACATGCATACCTGGCAAAACCTGTGATAGAGCCAGAAGTGAGGATAATTTAGTTACAGTCCTTCTAGCTCCAGTGAAAATATTTGGCAGTTTTTGGCTTTCAGAGATATTGCCAAGATCACATTCATCTGGACATTTCATATAGTTCTGGCTCTATCACGTGTTTCATAACATATAAATGTTGTCCCTCCCAATATTCTAGGTCACTGGGACATGTTCTGGCCATGCTAGACAGTATTCAATGCAAAAACAGCCCCAAAACAGAAATTACCTAATACGTAATATTTTCGCAAGTTCCTTTCTATTACTAATTGTTCATGAATTAGCTGAGTAGATCTATTTAGTTTTTATGTGAATCAGTGAAGAACTGACAGAGATATAGGGAATTCTTTGGACACATCCCAAAACAGAAAACTTTCGATCCACGCCCTCGGTACTGACATCGGCTGTAATGAGTCTTGTAACTCTCATTCAATTCTACTAGCAGTAACCCGTGCTTCGCTATGGTGGAATAGTAAAATCTAACATTTTCACTTCTCCTGCTTGAAAAGGTTTGAAACTGCCACTCCTGTCAACCTCCGGTTGACTTGTCGTGGCCTAGTGACCTGTGACAACTGTTCTGTCCCTTTAATTCACAGGTGAGCACAGAACACGCCAGGATTATTCAATGGATCAGTACATCACAGTATTGGCTACTGTCTCTTCAACCCGGTCTGTGTCTGAACTGCCAGGTGATTTTTTTGCCATGGTGTGCTGGATTCACAGATTCAGTGGAACTGAGATCAAAATTTGTAATATAAATTGTTACATCCATCTTCCCGGTGAGTCTGATTGTTGAAGTTTAGAACACATGTGGTCTTTTTATGGCAGGTCAATCGTGACATCCAATTTTGTGGTCAGGCAGTATATCCTCACCTCTATTTTGTTAGTCTGCTTTGGACCTAGTACCGGCATGGTCCTTGGAAATTGTCCCGGTTCTGCAGTCCGTCAAAGACTCAAAACCCACTGGCAGCTATATATTTTTGGAAGCTTTTATTCCATTCATGCAGGCTCCCCAGCCTTAATCTCACGGATGAGGTGATTATCTTATGCCCGAGGTTATATACAATCGATCGGACTGCCAGAGTATTCAAAATGTGTTCATGTATAATCTTTTGGACGAAACGGTGCTTCAACCAAGTTGGCAACATCTGAACAGTTCAAAAATAGCAATCCAACAGTTGAGTGGAGATTTGAACATCTCGACGGTTTTCAGTGGAGCGTTGGAGCAAGTGACGACATGCGGTGTTCGGGCAGCCAATCAGATTTATCGAGAGTCAAAGGTGTTCGATTCTTATATAGATAAGTTTCATATTAGGGTCTATTTTTAGATTGGGGGCCCAGGAAGATTTTTGGCTACATCCACCACACTCATTGCCCATCAATACTACTTCAGACATAACACACAGAAGAATGGATATAATTGAGGTGAATGAAGGCCTAAATGGTGCTGGGAGCAGAACAACTGTAGTATCACATAAAGCACAACTGCTCTATATGGTTACTTTAGTGTAGAGGTTATTTTGTCCCTGTAAGATTTTACCTGTTCGCGCGAGGTCGAGAGTTCGATTCCCCGCAGTAGCTTTCATTTATATTCATTAAGTTGAATGAGTTGAATTCAGTCTAGCACTGTCGCATGTCATTAGAACTTATACAAGTCAAATCATTAGCAACAATAGTAAGCTCCCGTTGAAATAGGGTAGGATGGGAAAAAAAGTTTTGTTTTTTAAGGCTACTATCATAGACGACATGAGAACTATGGATGTCTATGGGTGTCTATAGATTTGACCCTCCCACCTTTCTATGTGGTTGAACTGTTTGCTATAAGGTCTATGAATGCTATACAGGTCTCTGTGGGTCTATGTGGCAACTTTGGATTTTCCTGATGTGGTAAAGCTGTTGGAAAAAAGAAGTCCTGAAAGTCAAACGGGTTGAAGTCAAGTTATATTTCTTGAGCTATAAGCCACCTTTAAATTGGGTGAGAGATGCACCAGCCAGAAACAGCGGAAGGATTCAAGATATATGAAGGTGTGTGAATTTGATCATTAATTTGTTGCCAGCCAGAGTGAACAACGGAAACACGAGAAAACCACAAATCTTGACATTCATCAAAGCCGGCAAGATAGGTCGCAGGGCGGAGCTATTGCAAGCAACTCGGTGTGGGTTCAGGAGGTTCAGGCCTGAGATGAAAAGCAATCATGAGCCAGAAAGCAGCAGACACGACACAGCTAGCACGAGATTCAGCATTGAGAGGGGTCGCAGTTGCAGTTTTAGACATATAGATTTTGAGGGTCAAGGGAATGCCTAGGGTTGAAGTCATAATCTGAGTCGAACCCAAGTAGAGAGGACTATCCCCCGCAGCAGCAGCTCCAAAGATCAGACCAAAAATGAAAATAAGTTCGAGGAAAGTGGGTGAAGGGGTTCTATCCATGCCGTTTTTATATGTGAAGAATCATCTGCCGGGGAGATACGTGGCCCCCCGGCCTGATGAATAGAATCATGAGCAACTGCCATTGACTGCGTCCTGTCCAGAAAAAGCTGCGGGCGGGTCAGCTGTTTGACCACAAATGAAAAGGCCGTGCTCAAGAGCTGAGAAAGTCGAGGACAGACGAAGAGCAAGAGGAGAGGAAAAACAAAAGGAGAATGGTTACGTCAGGATATAGCACCGCCGAGCAAAATCTTATAGAATGGCTAATTAATAATTAATTAACCAAAAGGCAAAGCTCTAGGCTTCCGCTGCAATGTCTCTGCTGTCCGTGCGATCCTGCGGCGAAGTTTGCGCAATGCGTAGTCGTTGCGATGGAGATACAGGTGCGCAGAAATGGGGCAAGAACCTAGGATTTTTAGAACGAGAGGAGAGGAAAAAAGAATGGAGATAAAGCTACATGGGGCAATTGCACCGCCAACCAGGCATTTGCTTAAAGAACGGTTAATCCGGGGGGTCAGTGTGAGCATCGGGAAATCTTTTTGATTGATGTTCCAGTGAACATCGCAATAATCTGTCCTTGCTGACCAAGAAAAAACGATCAAATTTGCTGACCAAGCGAAAATCCAATCAATTCACAATTGATCGTAAGTCGGCAAGTAAGTTTCTAAACTTACATCCATGTGGCGTTGAATTATAGGGTGTTTGTTGGGATAATTGTTTTTGACAGCCCGGCTGCCAGTTGGTTTGGGGTTGCCAGATAACATTTTTCTAATTGGCAGCCCCCACGTGTGTAAGTCTTTCGGACTGTGTGTGCCCAGCCCATCTAATCTCTTGGATCATGACGGCTTCCAGCTACATATTGTCTGATATTGTCACCGTCCAAGAGGCAAGTTCTTTTTCTATTTCTCGGGTGAGAAGGGTTTCCCGGATCAGGGAAGTCCGGACCAACCTGTATAATTAACTATTCAATAGTTTTAAAACTTCTCTGCAACCAAATGAACCCGTTGGACCTCTGAATTACTGTGGCCTTGCATCGTATCAAAGCGCGATGTGTAGTATTTCCCATTTGTTCAAGTGCAAATATTGTCCACTGATATGTACTGCGAAGGTGACCCGCGTATGGCCGAGTTTTATCATCGTTGGCAGGTACTCGCGCACTGTTTCAACGGCGAAGTTGAAATCTCGTGGGAGCGAAAAGAAATTGAAAAGGCTGGTGGTGAAAACCCTCTCGTGGGTTTGACTTTATCTCCCAGAAAGCGCCGAAAGCTGTATTGAATATTCAACTTAATCCTAGCCTAGTACATACCTCCTACCACAGGGGGATCTTATCGAGGATTAACAACTTCAGGGGTTGCCAGAATGTACTTGGCAACCCATCCCAAAAACGGGGGCTGCCAAAAAAGCCGGGCTGCCAAATAGAATTATCCTGTTTGTTGTATAAGTGTACTCTGGACCCAATACAAAACTGGGTAGAACAGCTTGATAGTTGAGCCAACCAGGTGGAAGAGAACGGATGCGTGTTCAATGTGTGTTGCAAAGAGATACTAGAGCAGGCTCTTATTGGATACAGCAAACAGTTTCCGCCGGCGCCTCATGTCAATTTCCAAGCTCGGCTCCGGGTCAAGCAGGGCGGAGACTGAGGAGCCGAAGTATGCAACCATTGCTGGATGACGGACTAACTGACTAGATCTTATCACTAGTAGCAGCCTGGTTTTCTTTGATTTCGAGAGCTGTCACTTTGATTTCAGTTCATCGTTGTGGAGCAAGAAACTAACCGGCACGTCTGTGCCGTTCCGAATCCGGACTTGTCGCTTAACTCTCACCACTGCCAAACACTGGCTGAAGTGCGAGATGGACAACCCGCAGCACATTTTTCTGCTACGCGCTTGCACTCAACGACGACCTCCCAGCGTGCATAAAATCGCTGGCAGAAGCAAAGGCACGCATTACCTGGCAGGTCATGACGACCGAATTGGTTCTTTGCCCCGACACATCAATGCAAGTGGGGCAGTCGACTTTAACCGAAATTCAAGTTAAGATTTATTTTCCACTTAAGAATTGAGTTTTTGGGGCTGCTAATGAGGTCTACCGCTGTAACTCCCCCATGTCCAATGGAAATATACCAGGGCAACGGCATCAATGAGATTGAAGCACAGCAATACTGATAAGAGTTTTCAAAATTAAACAGAACATGGTTTGCAAATGACTCGACCTGCGGCCTATTTGAGTCCACAAATGAATTTAGTTTTCAAATCTGTGCAGAGTCGGATCCTCTTAACTCCAAATTGACCGCGCAGACATTTAATGCACAAGCAAGTTGTTGTTGAATCCACGGACATAGCTATTGGATCCACGCGAGCTGTTGAATATTGAATGCCAACACCGAAAGCAGGAGTTAAAAAGCAACAGAACTCTACAGCTATTGGTGCTTGTACTGGTGGAATAAAACAGCAGGAAACCCGATGATGACTCATGCTCACGATCCCAATGGAGTCAGACCTTGGAATGAGCGACATGTCGGTGGTGGAAAGGGAACAGGCAGGGTGGGCACTGTAGAATGGAGAAAGGACATGAAACAGGAGCAATGAATAAATTGAAGGACAGCGGAATTAAATAAGTAGGAGAAAAAAGACAATTAGGATCGTAGCTACTTGAGTTAGGAATACAGCAGTGGCATCATTCGTTCCATAGCCAGAGGGAAGTGTGCAGAGTGTCAAATAAAATAATACACATGGGTGCAGTATGGTGGAGGAGGTACAAGCAATGGAGGAAAGCAGGATGGTGGTATCTACGGTGTTTGATAATATTGCGTCTCGCCCGCGCTCTATAGCCTGGTGGTGCCGGGACTGAGTTTGCTGTGGTGACAAAAGGAGCACCGGGATTGAGAATGGCAGTGGCGTGATAACCGGTGTGGGAAAGTGCAGGCTCGGGCTAGACTTGCAAACAACATGTCAAATTGGGTGACGTGATGTGGGATCAAAAAGCGCTGATGCGCCTTTGTCGGGCAAACATCCCGCCTGTACGTTGCTTGCCGACGAAGGCAATGGGCGGGTGGGATTGTATGCCGACAAAGGTGACGTCCAGGTGGGGTTGGGTGTCAACAAAGGTGACGTCCGGGTGGCGTTGGGTGTTGACAAAGGCAACGTGCGGGTGGGCTGATGTGCCAACAAACATGGGTTACCCGTGAGACAATGGTGCCGCTGCGTTGTCATGAAGGCGGCACACGGGTGGGGTGGTACACCGACGAGGACGATGCACAGGTGGGACGGAGTGCCATCAAAGGCGACGTGCGGGCGTGGTGCGAGACCAACAAAGTTTTGACAAAGGCAGTGAGCATAAAGCATGATGGGGTGTGGGAAAGCGGTGCCAAGCAGCGGGCGGGATGGGGACAGGGACGGCAGATGTGCATTGCTGAGAGTGCGTGGGACAAATGGGAATGCGGCGGCGAGCCCCACCTTGTCTCGTCATGACGGCACGGTTGCTCAAATGGGGTTCAACAGCCACAGCATGCCAAGTGACGGCATGGACACGACGGCATCTGCGGCTTGCTTGCGGCTTGTGCCAATAAGACACTTAGATATTTTGCAGATATGCAAGATAAACCATAAACTTGTATATTAACAATTCACAACCAATGTTGTGCATTAATTGTATCTAACTATAAATTATCTAGTGCTTTGTTAGCGAAAAGGTTAAGCTTTACAAAGACCCATTGTGAACTGTCACACTGTATGCGAGATGCATGCGAGAACGGCATGTCAATTCACATGCGTCGTTGTTTGCCCCCGGTGTGACGGTTCGGTCCATTTACCCTTCATGCATACATCCCATCATTTCACTATTACTTACTCATTATTATTACACTCCTTTCTCACCATTTCCGTTCTGTATACCATTTTCGCGGAGGCTCCACTGGAGGCTCCATTTGGGGCGAAATTGTAGTGGAGAGTACGAGGCTCTACAAGCCCAATTTAATTCTGAAATTGAATTATTCATTCCATAAATCTTTCTGTCACTTGAAAAGTTCCATCTGGAGGCGTGATCCATTTGTTTTCTCGTGTTTTTGAGCCCTTTTCTTGAGCAATGTCAAGTATGCAGGCGCCAGCTTGTAGAGCCTAGTACACTACAATTTTGCCCAAAATGGAGATTGCCTGAACAGGTGATCTTCCAAAGCCGGAACCCGAAAGGCGAAGAACCCTGGACAGTTTTTTGGGTGTATCACACAAGGTACTCATGGGTTCTGAATGCGTACCTACAGTAGTGATACGAGTACATAGGGGTAACACTACCTAGTAAGAACGAATAATGTATTGTATGTACGATGCGAATAACGGTGTCTGTGTCCAGATTGCGGTGTACATGTACGCGTAACATGTATGTACAACGCGTTCCGTGCAGGGGGTTTTGTCATATCATATGTACGCTCACAGCTCAGGAGCGAAACAGTGGATTCCTACTATGTGTGATGCAATACTGGGTGCGCGCGCCAACGTACGGGATGCATGCATGGATGAGGGTAGCGTGTAGCAAACAGGAAGAGAGTGTAGCAGACAGGAGGAGAGTGGCAGACGAACAAACAGAAAGAGGATGATGCTCGAGAAGAAGATCGTACTCGGAGGGAGGGAGGGAGGGGTAAGTACAAGACTGATGGGCAGTATGGGCGCATGTCCGAGGTATGTATGCATGTATATACTCTATGTATGGACGCATGTATGTGGGCGGAACGAAGAGGGTGTGGCGGAGGGTGGAGGGCGCACGGGTGATGTGGGGTCGGATGAGCGAGGTATATGTGCTGCACCGTGCCGAGGTAGACGATGGTGCGGTGTCGAAGTGATGCAGGTCCGAGTCGAGATGGTGTGTCAAGGCAGAGATGAGAAGCGAGGCGAGACAAAAAGAGATGCCGAAAGCTGACGACGAGGAGCGTGGCTGTAGACAAACGGAGCGCAGGCACGCAGGGCTACGCCTCCCCATCCGCCACCGCCCGCAGCGCCACCCTCGTCAGCAGCAAACTCCCACTCGTCATATTCCACCCCCACCAATCCTCCAGCCACACCCCCTCGTCGCGACACCTTCCCAATACGCCCTCCCAAAATCTTACTACGCGCTCGCGCTCCATCGCGTCTGCACGCCCGATCGTGGGCAACGAAGCCACAGAGGAAGCGCAGGGGGAGGGGCATGACGATGGCACGGGAGCCAAGCACAGCCCCACGAGCCCCCACCGCATCGCGTCGCTTCCCTCGCTCAGGTCCCTTACATACCGCAAGCGTGGGAACACCTCCCTCCTAAGCAATCTCTACCTGTGCCCTCAGCCTAAAGAACGCGTCGTACACCTCCTGCCCCTGCCCAGGGTTACTGATATCTGCCCTGCGTGCATAGTCGTCCCACAGCAGCACGTCAATCCCACGGATGCCGATGAGCAACGGGGAGCAGCAGGTGCGGCATGATCCAGTCCTGGTGCTGCCAGTCTTATGCCGCGTTAGCGCTGGGCACAAACTCCTCCAGGTGTGGGCACCACTCCGCGAGACTCAGCCCCATGCCCATGCCTCCGCTCCCCCCACCCCCACCGGGGAGGAGCGGCGGCGCGGTGAGGTAGTGCTCCTCGATGTGCGCGGACGAGTGCCTCAGCTCGACCTGCCACAGGCTCAGAGCACTGTGAACATCGCCTTGTCAAGCGCAACCTTGAGCGTGCACAGCCCGGGAAGCGCGAGCGTGCTGCCTGGCAGCATGCCTAGGCACTCTGCGTACTGGACGAGACCGACACCCACCGATGGCTAAACAGAGCTCGACACGAAGTTGAGCTCGAGGTACTCGAGCCAGCGCCCATGTGTCCCACGCAGACGCCGACATTGATCCGCAAACCCAGACCGAGGCCCACGAGCGCGGGGTCGTCGTAATTGGTCCAGCACAGCTTCCTCAACCCGCCCTCCACCGCGAGCGCCCCGAGCAGACTCTCCACAAGCGCACCCTGCCGCACTGAGCGATAGTCGGAATACATCTCCAGTCCGGGCGCATAGTCCAATATCGCGCGCAGATCAGTCGAGTTCACTGCTCCAGCGTGCAGCCGGCGCATGAACCGCCCTGCGCTGCTACGCATCGCGGGCTCGGGGAGAAGCAGCACGCCTGGCAGAGGAGGGTGAGCGCGAGGGCCTTGGCCTGTGCGGAGCTCACGATCCAGATAAAGGAGTAGAGCACAGGCTGGGCGTAGCCGAGCCATTTTTTGGAAACGAGCGCGAGGTTGCGCTTGTGGCGCATGGAATGGCTGTAGTAGGCGAGGCGCGGGGCTAGGGAGGCCTCAGGTGGGGGGTGAGGGCCGGGCAGAGGAAGGAGGACGTGAGCAGGGAGGGGAGGGAGCTCCCGTCACACCGAGGGCGAGCAGGGATAGGTGGAATATTCGAGGATAAGGATCCAGAGTTCTGCTGGAAGCTCGGGGAGATGGTGGCCGGGTTGCGGAGATTGTGAGGGCGAGCCTTGTCTGGGAATCAAGTATCAGTATCGCGAAAGCTGCGGGTACCAAGGCAAGTGAGGGTGAGGAAGGTATAGATGAGACAGAAGAGAAGACAGCTGGTCATACAAAGCTCAAATACAGCTCCATCTCCTACGGAAGCAGCGTAGCTTGCGAGAGATGCCAGGGCACGAGCTAAATGTCCCTGACTGAGCAGTGAGCAACGCTAAACACCTATCATACACGACGTCCTGGTGAGCGACGTTGTGGAAGTGCCCATCGGCACGCTCGTCGCTCATACCCCATCAGGGTGTTATGCACGAGCTCCTTACCGGGCATTAATGACCACCTACTTTCTCTCTCTCTCCTGTATTCCTCTCAACTCACCGAACGCTTCTTCTACCACTTTCCTCTAGGTTCTTACCACCGCGCACACTCCGGTCTTGAATACCCGTGCAACGCGCGTGTCCTTGCGCACTCGACTCGACCACGTGATCGCGCAATCAATTCAGCAACACTCGTGTTCTCGCACATATACCGAGAAGGAGGACGGACGGCCAGTTTATATCTATCATCTCGTCTCATTATTCCATACTCTAACTCATTCCTCTCTATTTCTGCATCCTGAACCATATATACCAATGTATCCCACCAACGGCGACGTTGTACCGGGAGCACACGGCCAGCTCGGTGTGCGCTTGGGATTGACACGCCAAGAGGATTGGGACACCTCACGGCAGCGTTGTTGGGCGGCATCGCGTCTCCCTATTCCGTCTCTGCGCACATCTCGGCTGGTTTGTTGTTCAAACGGCGCAATTAGCTTGAGGTTTTCCTTTTATTTCTCATGGACTCTTACTTACTCCTCTGTTTGTATTTGACATTTGACGTTTCAGGGCCCTGGTGACGCGAGAGCACGCGTGCAGCCAACCCGATCGTAGTATATTAATCTGCCAATGCACTCAGGGGGGGATCTTCTTCCCTTTCCCTTTTCCCCCCATCTTCTCACTGAGCCCGAGTACAAATCGAACGCGAACGCGAGCAAGAGAGGTCCTGAGAGCGGCCGCCGGAGGAGTCAAGAACAAACCAAAGCTGAGTTACAGTTTATATATCCGCTGCTACAAAGCCTCCTCAACCTAGTCTATTGCCGACCCTCCCTCTTTGGTCCTCTAGCCGACCAAACCAGTTCTTCCACAGTGGAGCCCACCGCGAGGGAAGGTTCTTCTATCGAACCTTCTCTGGGTCATTTGTGTTGTCCGAGCCCTCTAGTTTTCTATTCCTTCGATCTTATCTCTCTTTCTGGTCCCTACGATGCACCCCACGTCCTCTGCGTCCTCGACGAGCCCTCTCCCTCGCCACGTCACCTCGCGCCTCGTGTTCGCTTGTGAGCCGACGCTACGCGAGCGCCGAGTTTCCGAACTCCAGTTCGCCGATCACTCGATATCCCCGCATCTAGAGCAACACCGCTCCGTGCTGATCGAGCCCGAGTTAGCGCGCGATTCATCGCCCAAACCGCGCTCGCACCGTTGCTTCGTGTGTGGTACCACGGGAATGCATCCTCTTGACTTCCGAGTTTGCCCGCGCACCGCTGTTCTGTTGCGCCGATCTCTCGCGAAGATAAACGACGAGGGACATTTGATTTCGTTTGACGGTTCGCCGCTGCCCATGACGCGCCATCTGGGCGGTGTTGCGGCACACATCCTCTCACGCTTATGCAACACGAGACTGACAGTCATGGATGCTCTCGACTCACCGCCTACGCCCCGCGCCACTCACGTTCCATCACATGTTGAACCTCACGACCTTGCTCCTTCCCCATCGCGCGAGTTTAGCTCACGTTCCCCCCACGCGATGCCTCCCATTGATTTCACGGAACCTGAGCCCGAGCACGTCCCCCTTACGCAACTCCTTCCTTCACACCCGAGCCCATCGTTCGGTCGCGCGAGAGCCACAATCCTTCTTGTGCTTTTGGAGTCCATGCTTGACGCGGTATTCCGATCCCAGCTCCGTGCGATTCTCACACTCCTTGAACGCTTGAATGCACAGGATCCATCGATGTTACGAGAGCGTATTCAGCCCGTCTTCACGCGCATTTCTCACTTTATACCTGTTACTTGATTACATCTTTACTTACTTGCTTACATTTACCAGTTCTTCGAGTCGCGGTCCATCCTACTTCCTTTCCAGTCATCTCGAGGTCGAGATTATTGTTCCCCCCACTGTGGAAGGGGGGGATGGACCGCTCGTCGCCTTACCCCTTCCCCCTATCTCTTCGCTTAGCGTACGGTACATCGGCCATCGGGCCATCTATTTGTTTCGTACGTACACATGTCATAATATCACCTTCTTACCCTCGAACCACCACCTACGTCGCGGCCAGTGACTTGAGTACTCCAACGCGAGTACGCCGCCAGTGAACTCTTTCCACCTGTGCACCAGAATATTGCCCTCACCGAGTCTTTTTGCTTTGCGCCCGTACCTCACGCCCACACGGCACATCCCCTATTTCCCACCTGATTTCTATTCTACACTTCTACGACATTTCGGGACCTTCTCATCGACTTTCCATCAGCAAATCCTGATTTTTTGGGGTCTACACCGTACTATAGCATACTATGGAGCTCTACATAGTACTACATAGTGGGGGATTACTATGCAGCAACGGACCTTCACTACACCGGACTACACCGGACTATGTAGCACTATGTAGCACTCTATAGTTCAATCAGGATTTGCTGATGTCTGCTTCACCCGTGCACCCCATTCCTTGGACGACCGACCCACATTGCTGTCTACCAGCGCAGAACTCAGTTCTTCCACAACGTACGGACACGACGTCAAGGTGTGCCGTACGTTACGTTGCTCACCAGGACCCACAACGCAGACCCAGTACTAGAACCCCCTTGGCCTCCCCCACTCTGACATACACGTGACCTTTCACATCACGTGTATGTCAGCGCGCCTGCGCGTCAGTGTCACAGTTGGTAGTGAAGGCTCGAACATCCACCATTACCTATTTCTGAGTACCCAAAATATTCAACCCTTCTTGAGAACACACTGGGTGACTTCCCGTAAGATTTAAATATTCCGGCACATTTTTTGAGCTTAACCGAGGGTGCCAGTGATACGATCAGTAGGCTGGATATTCACGCCATCTGTATTTCCCGCAAGAAAAATAATATTTTTATACATTGATGGTGCATAAACAACGAACCAGCTCACCCCAGAATGTCCCCAGGACTGTGTCGGCATATCCAGGAAGTGCAACGACGGCGTTGGAACAGATCTTCTCAAAAATGACTTTCTAAACTGGGCTACACTGGGATATGAATTACAGTGGAAAATGGGTCTTAAAGAGCGGATTTTTTGTCTGCAGTCGATGTAGGGTACTCGGGGCAAAGCCAGGACCTCGAGAAATTAGCGATACTCAGGCCAGTGGGTATGCAAGTACGGCGGAGAGTTTGTGACCAGAGTGACAGTGAGTGACGATCAATCATTTCTGCCTCAAAAGAGATATTTGAGGAAAAGAAAGTCTAGACGAGGGGTCCCTACCCCTCGTCTAGATTCAACATATTTCGAGTGATGCGAGAATAAATCGCGGCCGCTTTTAGGTGATGCAATTGATGGGGTCCTGACAGGTTGCTCGGCATCACGGCGGAAATTGCGAAAATATTCCTCACAAATATTTAATGCTTACGGGAAGTCACCCACTAACCCATTATTTTTTCCGATTTTTCTCACTTTATTTGTCAGAGTAAATTCAACTATTTAATTTCTGCTATAATCTGTAGATGGCCCTTAACATGTTTCATTTGGCGGACATAAGTACCATCTCACACAGGGGATTTGCTCGGTGGAGCACTGTAAATTTCTTTTCTGCTTAATTATTTGAGCATTATATTGATATTAAATATTTTAGAGCGCAGGTTAGAGCCCGCTAAGCATCGTAGGTTGACCCCTAAAATCTGTTTACAGATCTCATATGGGCGGGAAACGTGGTAGAAAGAAATCATTCGATAGGGAAGCGAAAACGGCAAGAAAAAACAGAAATGGACATAACAGGGTTCGAACCACCGACCGGAGGGACAGAATTACCAATATACTCAAACGTAGCATACATAACCAGTTGAGCATCTGGCAGACATGAAAAGACAGATGCCAGTCAAATAGTGTCCGCTGGGAGGTCGCTCAGGGCAACACGTGAGAGACTTGATATGCCTTTTAAGGCAATGTCAGAGTGGGGGAGGCGTGGGCCAGTTCAGTACTAGACGGGGTAGTTTTTTCTACAACCCAAATCCGGCACCGCTCGCGCATCTGCTAAGTATCCGGCATCAAGGTACGACGTTCGGGTGCATAGGGAGGGACGGTGGGAGGAAGGGTGGGAGCAAAACTCAGGGCTTGCAGACGCGGGCCCTGCCTGCACGGCCCAATTTTTTGGTGTTGGGTGCATTCCGTGTATACAATTATCGTCTACCTCTCACTCCCGTTCCCGCTTAAGACTTCAGATTGAAGTTAACCGCGACGTCAGGCCCCACAATACGCGCGAACGCCTGCGGTCCCTCCCGCTGTCCATGTGTATGTTCGTGTCCTCCTCTCTCCACGTTCGTCCGGAGGCGTAACTGTGAAGCCGAATACGAGATAGGCATAGCAGTGCTGAGCCCGACCCAATACTCGTTGGGAAAGCTGTGTAGGAGGCTTCTGTCCCCGTCATCATGTGCGAATGTGAATGCTCACCAGCGTAAGAATACGCAGTGGGTGTCGCAGCGCTCACACTGGAGTGGGAGGAGCCCGAGGAGGAGCGGAAGGAGCCTGGGAAGATGGACAAGACTGAGGCACTTGTGGTGGTGCTGGGGTCCGCCCGTGTTGGCGTTGGTGTTGGTGTTGGAGGGCGAGGGAGAGAACCCGAATGGGGGTGAGGTGCAGGTGGATGAGGATGAGGAGCCTGCGTCGGCGCTAGGACACGGGGGTCAGGAGGTGTGTGGATGCGTGTGCGTGTCCCTGCATTGTGCCTGCGAGACCGTGCCCGTACCCCCACTCGTACCCGTACTGTACCATTTCGACCGTAGATTCAGGTCACAGGTCACAGCCAGACCTGAATTGAATCTATTTAATTTTCGTCACAGGTCACTGGCTTTTGGGATCGCGGTTTTTGGCCGTTTTCCTGCTAAAATTCACCGGGAAATGCCGAAAAATCGCGCAAAAAGGAAATTGAATCAATCAAAAGGTGAATCTAAGTGGTCACAGGTCACAGTGGCTGAATCTACGGTCGAAATGGTACAGTATACGGCACAGACCCAGAGAACCCTAAACCTCCCCTGAACCTGCGAGCTTGATATCGCGCGTCTCTCCTCATACGCCTGCGCCGCTTGCGCTTGTATTTCTATGGGTGTTGATGTAGGCGCGAGCAACGACTGACGGCGAGACAAAGGCTGCGTGAGTGAGAAACTCGTGTGGGCGCGTGCGCTTGTGTGACCAGGGGGGAGTAAGATGCGGAGCGCTGTGGGGGCGGTGGGTGCTGCGCCTGTGTCGGGCGGGATAGTAACCGTAGACTGAGAATGCGTGGAAGGCTCCATTCGTCGTTGTTGCGAGTAGCTGTGATGCTGCGTTTGCGCGCGCGCTATCCCGCCCGAGTATTGTCCTTGACTGCCACTAGGACCAGGAACGGGACTGGGTACATTGCGCCAGAACCAGAGCCTGAGTCAGACCCTGGACCCGGAAGGCCTGACATGGATCATCCATCATCCATTGATGGCATCCACGGACATCCAACATCCAGTTCTCACGCAAGCCAGGTCTTCAAATGGGCACTCCGGGGGGTTAATTTACTCTAAAATTTAATATCTCGACTCTATGTGACCAACCGATACTCCAGGTCACTTTTATGGGCGCAGTCTCTGTGCACTCATTTCAGGCCGGATTTGTCGGGGCCGGTCTATGGTGCTCGTGTGGCCTGTGGTTCCTCCTTATCGCAACGCGCACCTATTCAATCTCAAGTATTGAGAGACAATCAGGAGGAACGAGGCGCGGCACATTGTGATCATGTCTCGGTCCGAGGATGGGAGCGTGTCAGAGCCCTGAGGCCGTGGGGCAAGGAGGATTGTGCTTCTGCATGTTTTAGTACACACACCGATTCATCCCTCTTACCAAGGAAGTCCACTCATTCTACACATCTTATTCTGTACATTCACGTAATTTAGTCCCTCTGTTTTACATGAGCTTTCCCTCTCATCCGGTGCACCCCAAGACCGTGGTCATGAGACACATTATTTTCACCACCAAAATCCAAAGTAGGAAATTCACACTTGTGGCGGAGCGGAGCCAGCGTTTCTGGATTGGCGGGTCTTCCGTGGATCGACTGATCAGAATTCGAATTACGGTGTGCATCTGCCTGCGGCACCCCTGCAATATTGGAATGGTGTGTTCACCGGGATCGTTCGCAAGTGGTGGCAATGCTACAATTTCTATCTCATACGGGCATATATTTCATTTTCTACATACCATAACAAATGACTCAGAAGATCATATGCACGATAATAACCCAGCGTCATGGTCCATAGATCCACGCACTGCAAACAAAGGGACAACAGGTAAGATACAGAAATTCAAATAAACCGTAAGAGATGACAGTGCACAAAAGGAACCCGAATCTCGAATGTATCTGTTTTTATAATCAGTTTTGTGTCTCACACAGAAAGAAATGTTTTACATCATCAAACTCCCATATGGATGAATGGGATCCATCGTTCATATGGAACATTCCTGGCCTTTAAATCTTGTACTGCAAGATGGAGAGCCTCTGCTGTGTCGCTGGCTTCTGGTCGTCGACCATCCCGAAATAGGTGAGAATAAAAGGTCTCTGCAACTATTGGTCCGTCATCATCGCTCATTGACCACAAAGTCCCGGCAGCACTTCGAAAACCAGCTGCAATGAAGCCCTCGCCAAGATGGAAAGATTCATTGGTGAGATCCGCATCTCCCATAGCTGTCTGGCATGCATCAAGGAAAATACATTCGGCATTTGGTAGAGGTATCTGCAGGATTGTTTCCAACTCCAAGGTTCCTCCATAAAGTACCAGATTACTTTGAGTTGGCTGAACCAAATCTTGTATTCCATGGCAAGCTAAATGCATCCAAGAACTATTCTCCATTTGAAGCTTGACAGCATTTGGTGTGGCATGTTTTCCTTCCAGACATGTAAGATCATGTTCTGGTATGATACAACTAATCCTCTTGACTTCCTCCTCCACTCCTTTGAGGTAGTTGTCAGTATGTGTCACTCCAACCACCCCCACTTTCCACATGTTGGAGGGCTGTTTGCTTTGAGCACCCAGAAGAGATCCCAGGGTTGCTGTATATGAATGGACGAATTGGTCAGTTGGTGGGGCTGCATGAAGAGGGAGTCCAGTAAATGCTCCAGTGGGTAGCCACCATAATCTGCCTTGGTAGACACCATGCTATGAAATTGATAAATAGTAGTTCAAACTACATAAATTGTTCATACTTACAGATTCTAAAACTTGATATAAAGGAGAAACAACACTGTGCCATAGCCAATCTAAAATGTCCTGAAAGATTTCACTTGTTTTCGCTTGATAGACATTGCGATGGTGAAAGAGCCTAGCTCTGACATTGCAGCGGCCCAGTAACTCTTTGAGCAGCTCTCGCATTGATTGCACCAGCTCAATGGTTACATTTGGAAGCGGAACATGGACTGGCTCTGAGGTTGGGTTCAGAATTATGATGCCATCACAACCATGTGAATGACTATTCAGAATCACCACAGGTCCCTTTTGTGCTGTGCCACATAGGACACTGTATGGTTTTGGCAACAGGAAGTATTCAAGTCCCGGTTGCTTGCGAATATCATTTAATAGATTCTTTCTTTTGGCTTCAATTTCTGTTGCATCCATAGCAGTCCCATTATACAGCTCCCATGAAAATTTCTTCAAGTCATCTGCCTGCTGGGGAAACATCCTATCAATATCTGGTTTAAGCCTAAGCATTTGCTGGAAGGTGGTTGCTAGCCCTTGCTCAAGAATTTCCACTGCAGATTTCAACTGAAAATATTCAATATAGGTTCTGGTTGCTGCTGAAGTGGCTGATCCAATATCTAGCCTGTGGATGGCATTGTGTTTGCCAGGAATGATATTTCCCATGCAAAGAATGTCAGGCAAGAGATGAAAGGCAGCCTGGTAAGCAGTCGTAACATGTGAGGGTTGAAATTCTTTGGAAAACGAGGCCCAGTCCATTGCTGCCTTCCAAGATGATTCCAAATTCTCCAAGGCAGAAGTTGTAAAAGAAGCTGCATAACAAATATTGGCATGTTCCAGGTCATTGAGATCCCCCAACCGCTGGAATCGATCTCTCAGAGACACTGCAAGGCTTTGCAGATACTGGGGCCTATTCAGGTGGTCTGCTGGTATTACATCCAGAGCTTCCTGAAATCCCTGCACTGTGGCCTCAAGATCTTTCTGGTCTCCCAACCTCTGGTACAGATCTCCAAAGGATGTTGCAAGGCTGTGCAGACGTTCAGCTCGATTGGGGTGTTTCATTGGGGTCAGGTTCAATGCTGCTTGATCCATTTCCAGTGTAGCTTGAAGATCCTTCAGGTCCCCGAACTTGTGATACTGATCTCTCAAAGACATTGCAAGGCGATGCAGACATTTAGCCCGATCAGGGTGATCCATCGGGTCAGGTCCAATGCTCCTTGAGCAGTTTGCACTGCTGCTTGAACAGACTCAAAGTTTCTTTGGAGATTTTTGCGTGACTTTTCAACAAGCAAATGAAGTTCATTATATTGGGGAGCTGTTGCTTTCAAGGACTGCCAGGCAGTGAACTACTTATGATTGTAAGTGAGATATTGGTTCTGAAAAGAAGGAAAACATACAGTGAGGACAGTGGCTACACCCGCAAGAGACTTGGGTACCATCAGTGACTCATGAAGCACTGCCATACACTCTATCCACTGCAAAAGATGTGTTCTAAAAAAAACAAGGAGAGCAGTGATGAGTTCAGTGCAAGGTGTTTGAACCTGCATCAAATGGGAAACCCAATGAATACACGAGTACTTGAGTACCTCAGGAATGCCGTGGACATATTCAGGTGAGTTGTTCCATGCTCTATGCAACATTGTTGACTCTTCCCGTACACCAGCTATGTTATAATTCAGGGACAGATTCATGAGCTCCAAGCATTTAAGAGCCAGGAATTCATGGCATTTTGCAGCAGCAAGTACACTGAATGCAGGGCAACAGGCAGGCGTACAACGGGTGTAGTCAGTGACAAAATCGGGGAATGAGGTGTGAATTGGAGTGACTGCGGCGCTGAACCATTTTTTGCTCGGAAAGTGAATAACAGATGTCAGACGTGACAAATATATCGACACATCCAGACGTGAGAGAGACTTGATGGCTTGAAGGGAAAGCGGGGTTCTGAGGAACACAATCATCGCCACAAGCTCCCTCATATGATTGATTTCATGCTTCTCCCAACCGTGGCATGCTTGTTGCAAAATGTGTGCGTAGAGACCATCGATACCCGCCATCTGTGTACGCCCGGATTTTGTTTGTTTGGTCAGATCCGTGAGGCGTGATTTGTACAGCGCACCACCGTCACCCGTGATATAACGAATGGCAGTCGCCGCATAGATGAAGAGGGTGCTCGATTGATTGAGCAGTTCAGATAACTCGGATTCCGGGGGCCAGATTTCCATAGCTTCCCCCCCATTGTTGTTATCTTCATGTGTTTTGCGTAATGACGCCGTGACATACATTGCAATGTCGTCCTTGACCATATTCCTGTCAACCTCGTGGAGATGAAATTCTTCCGCATTATGTCTGTTAAACGCCTGCCGAATTAGATATTCGTCCCGACTGGCAATAAATATTTTGAGAGGAATTTGGGATGCCGATGCAAGAAAAAGCCGAATCAGGGAGGACACGAGGCCAAGATCACGGCATTCATCGACCGCATCGATGACGATGACCTTGTACCGCTTGTCCGCATCCCCGACGGTCATTCGAGTGGGCTGAGCAATGAGCTGGTCAAAATGAATATCCATTTTTATGTAATTCGGTTCCGCCAGGTTAGGGTCAACCTCGATGGCTTTGATAACCTGAGATTTAATGGTGGGTGAAGCACTTGAGAGCGAATGTGCAATGGCGGGAATGATGAGCCGGGCGTTGTTGGCATTCTCCGATGCCCGAGAACAGAAGAAACTGGCCCCGAGCATATTTTTTTCGTCCAGGATTTCGCAGAATGTTTGCGCTATCGTCGATTTCCCAGTTCCGGCCATCCCGACCATCCAATAAACTTTAGGGGTTTCGTCGCGCGAGGCCCAGGCGACTAGTTCCCCAAGGATTTGAACGCGTGTCCCTGGCATGCAGCTTGTGGGATCCCCATAAGACGACTGTCGAGTTTTGTAGGAGGTTTTGTAGTTGAGCCTATCGATGGACCCTGTCGTCATATGAGCATACCAGTCGCGCGCAATATCAGAGACAATATCCTACCCGTTTTCAAAAGCTGTCGAGGTATGCGATTAAGCTATAAAGTGAGGGTCGGAGCAGAGACATTACCTGTATGATTTGCGCCACATTTACAGCGATATTCGCTTGTGTATCCATCTATGAAACACGAGAAAGATACATAATCATCCACACGCATACGTCGAAAGGCAAACCTGGAACATTTCGCACAAGATGTTCATGTTTCGGAAGGCCTTCACTATCTTGTCTGCATCTGTCGTACTCTCCGCGGTGCGTACCAAGACGGAACGGTTCTTCATGTCCTCAACACTCTTCATCTGATTTTCAATGTCCCTGCCGATAATTGAATGTCAAAGAGGCAAAGAGCCGTTGGCCGTCCAACGCACCGGCAGAATTTCTCAATTTGGGACTTGAGTTCATGTATGCCCCCCAGCTCCTTATACGTCTGGATGATCGAGAGTATAGACTTAAGCCTGAGCTCGAGTTCGTCGAGCTCCTTCTTATTCGTCGATACTCTCTACGGAACTCCAGATGAGAGGACAATCTGCGCATAGTATGTGGCGTACGCACCTCGACTACCCCAGTGAAGGCGAGGAACACGCCGGCAGCGGTTTTTAGCGGCAGGAAGATGTCCGAGCAGTCGTACAGGCTCTGAATAATCAAATTCAGGCCGTCGTAAGCTGTTCGTCCCAGTTCCGCTGTTCGCTCACTCCGTGTCTCCGCGTTCGCACTTGGCTGGGGCGTGTGGGATTCTCTAGAATTCGATGCCCCTGGGACATGCGGCGATGGTGAACGGCTCTGTGTCTGCTGGCTCGCACTCGGCTTGGGTGTGTGGGACTCTCGAGAATCTGGTGCCCCTGGGACGTGCGGCGATGGTGAACGGCTAGAAGCGACAGTCGTGGCTATGTGTGTCACTTGCAGCAGTCCAGATTTCAACTTGGACCTTCCTCTCTTGAAAAAGTCCGACATGGTCGAAGGCAGGAGATGAGCGGAGATAGTGAGTACTGTCGCCAGCGAGCTCCGATTTGGTTTCCACGGTGGGTTCGGTGATTAATATACCCCGACATATCATTTCTAGAAAGTACTATTATGGACCCTGGTACCCCCTGCTCGGGTCACCGGGCCGGGCCAACCGGCTCTGCCAAAAAACAGCCGGATGCTTCTTGGGGCTGTGCTCCGGTCGGAGCGTGATTCGGCCCCTGTCACCGGGGTCTAGATTACGACGCTCAAATTACTCTCAGCATCGTCTCCCGCTCAATCCCGCCCATCCCACCCATCCCCGCCGCTCTCCCGACACGTCTGATAACATGTGGAAAACATTTAGGACAAAAACACTCTTGGGGATAGAAAAACATTGTAATAATACAAGATGACAGCGTACTAGATGCGCCCAAGTTTCGACCAGATTCTCTGGATATCTCAAGGAGAGAACGTCGAACAACGCGTCGACGCGGATAAAGAAAAATGATGGATTGATGGAAGCGATCGCCGCTGTTTGTCCTGCCAAACACTTTCCTTTTTCGGGGGGTAGGTAGGGTCGTGGGAATGTTTGCAAGATCCGAAGATCGCTCACCTCTTGCGGGCACTGCTCAACGCCAACGTGCAACGTACTGACTTGGTTCTATAGGTCGTCTTACTTTTTCTTTTTTTCAATGCATTATTTATGAACAGTCTCGAAAAAAAAGGCAACCCGTACCTACAAGTCTGACATCGGCGCTCTTTTTCTCAAACTGAAGCCCACTGAAGCCAACTGGTCGGCGACTCGGCGATAATGAGGACGAAGTCAAGGAAACGCTGCGGGCGAGTTCAAAGGAACTTCAATGGAGCACCGAGGACCCAGGCGTTTTTCGTGGGCGACCTTGGAATGAAACAAACCGAAGGAAAATTGAAACAGCGACGGTGGCACTGAAACTATGTCGAGAAAAATGTTGTACGGCTGGTGAGTGAACAGCGGTTCAGATGGCGAGTACTAGTACTCGGAATCCGGATTTGGGACCGATGACGAATAATTAATATTATTATCTGAAAGTAAAGGACAGCTGGTATGAATATATGCTCATCACATAGTGAGCTAAGTGGTGGCCAGCTGGAAAACCAGCTGAAACGAACAGCTGGTGGCCACATCTGTGCCAGGTGTCGACACGTTTCGCTTCATGTGCCTGCTCGATGACTCTGCCAGCTGCCTTCAACGTGCAGGCACTTTGACGGTGTATCCTCAATCCATTGACCACGTTGCTCCAACTGTCTCTTACGGCGCTAATATCTTCCCACGATTATCCTGCATCACCTAGCGTGATCCACCCCGGTGCATTCCTCTCCTGTCTCCTGTTGTTCTGCTCTCAGGAGTGATAATATCATTCATAGGATGTCGCTCAAATGCAGGTGTTCGCGTCCGAGCGACGAATATTCTCTAGGGTGGATGACATAGTACGACCCGTCATCTCGCGCCCATCCGTCCAGTCTAGCCTCACTCTGATTGGCCAATACTTCTTACTGTGGATCCCACGGTGCGTATGTTCAGGTCGTGTGCGTTCTGGTCATCTAAATGCCAGTCCAATCACGACATCCGACCCTTAATCTCAGGTCCTTAATCCACCATTCTCGGACACTGCTACTGGATACTTCTTGCTCCCGGGACCTCCGCACCCTACCCGATTCTTTTCGCAAAACCACACATTCCATGCGCTCAAGGTGTTGGAGATCCAAGCTTGACCATGTGGTTCACATGTGGTTCACTATGGTATTTGTTATCACTCCATGTGCTTGCCATCTGTTGCTATGCCTCCGTAGTATTTCATTTTATCTATTTGATATTCACTGTACATATAAAGGTAGCCTAGTTGTAGTACAAAGCCTCACTGGTTTGTAACCCACTGCACTACCTTGCAATTATTATCTTACTGGTAAGTCCTTGCCGGAGCCAAATTCTACACAAGGTTGGGATCCACTCAAACTAGTGTTGAGATTCACGCTACTAGTGGTCTATCTTATCATTATCATTTCATTTTGTTCATATTTACCTCGATGACCTATTAGTCAGATTAGCTAGTCTCTTATAAACAGACGCTACAACAATAGAGTGCTCGTACCTCGCATGTTGTAGTCTGTCGAAAAGGTTGATGCTTCGATCGCTGGCCGCGTTGTGACATATCACAAAAACAATTCGGATGCTGGTATGCATTCCAGAACAAGTTTTTCAGACATGTGCAGTCATATTAGTATTTATTAGCATGAATTGAGCAACTTTCTCACCTAACTTACGGCGGCAGAGTCGAAGAATCAAGAGTTTGAACTTTGATGGCTCAATTGATGTCAAATTCTGACATAATCTGCTCTTTCTATTCTGCGAGAATGGAAGTTGAAAAATGAAAATTTGAAGACATATTTGGGGTCAGGCATGGATTTAAATCTTCTGTTTCTCTCAAAGTTTGAGGATGGGGGTTAGCCGAACAAAGGCGTCTCAGTTCTGTTCTACAAACTGAGGCGTAAGTCTAATATTCCTAGATACCTATCTCTACTAACTTGTAGTTTAGTCACTTCAAGTTCGTTCTAGGTACATAATAATACATGAGTTCTGTTCTACAAACTGAGGCTCACTTCGTTCTAGCGCCTGCCGAATCTTCACAACTAGTCCAATCTGATCGAATGCGGCCACGTGAGTCGCGCACCGCTGCGTGCTCTTCGAGACAACACACGTACAGTTATCCACCGGTCATTGAGACAGTCAAATGATAAAGCTGATAATTGCCGCCTCGTTGCACTTTCAAAAACTCTAAACTAGCCAAACATGTTGTATATGATATATCTTGGTTAACCCAAATTTTCAGAGCGATTGAGGAACAATTGAGTGCTTAACGGCTGAAATCGACTGTGTCAATGAGTGGTGAACCAAATACACAGCCAAATCGGGAATTTATCTCTGCTATTTCTCCCCTCCCTGACCAGTTATGGGATATAGGACTTGAAGGAAAATGTTTTTATGTATTGTACTTGAATATGAAGCATATTTGAAGCCAGCATAACCAGGGAAAGACTCAAAACTGACCGTCTCAATGTGTGGTGGTGTTCCAATGACCGGTGGAACACTGTATGTCCTCCAAACAGATACGCTTGCTAATCTATCGAATATATGTGGTACTCACTCAGATATCCACAATGTCGAAGATCCAGAGGAGAACGAGAAAACCCGCGGAGGTACTGCCATCCGAGGCTCCAGATTCTCTTTGTCCCACTCTATATCGCCTGCTGCGTGGCCCGTCGGGCAGCAGAGTTCAGGCTTACTGTACACAGTGGACGGTGGCACGGTGTGCGTTCATGATCACGAGGATTCGGCGGTGTCAAATCAATGGCGCTCGGACTCGGTGTCACTGATTCTGGTTTGTCCAGAAGCGCAGTTGCGAAAATTTCAAGAATCAGATGCTATTCTCTTCGATTGCTGTCGTCCATTTCACATCATTACATCTGCATCTCTTTCATGTCCTTCGTGGATCCACAAATATTCGGCCGCCATCGATTTGGCATGTTGCAGTCGATGCAATCGTGGATCATTGCTTGATTTCACAAACTTTGATGGTTCGCCAGTTTATGTTCTGTTGAGATCTAAATCATTGGCTAGCTCGGAAACCAGAAATACTCAGGGTGAAAATAACTGTGGGCGGCGTTCGTGAACTCTGGGTCGGATTCAAATCTGATTGCAGATCACTCTGGTTCAGATTTTTTTTCTCCGGTGTTCTCCCATGAGAATCTATTGAGTGTTCAGCGCACAGCCTCCATCTATTTCAGAACTCCATCGACGTAGTGTGTTCACCGCATCCATAACCTTGCAGTCTACAGATCCGGAAATTCCCTCCGCTTCGGTATACGACGACGAGCATGTTTCCCAGATCAGTCCCAGTGCAAGATTCAATCAGCTGGAAACAAATCCATCATAACATTTTCGTGGATGTAGAACGTCAACTCATCAAGTCAGCGACGAACAACGTGTCATATGTGTCTGATTATCCACTCTGGACATTGTTCTCCACGATCACCTTCAAAAACATACTTTCCAGGGTTGGTTTCTCCACCGTGTATTCCGGGAAATCGCCCTCATTCGCCAAAGTGCGGAAAAGCTCGGCTAACGCCAGGTTTGAGCTGGGTACCTCGAAGCGCGTGGCGAGATCCGGGACCATGCGGGCGCCAGAGATGCCGGCCATGAGCCGTTCCGCGCGGGCGACGTCCGCTTCTGTACGGCAGGTGAAATGCACCTCATACGTGGCGTAGCGGGAGGTAAGCGCTTCAGTGGTCCCAACGGCTGGGTACATCTCGTGAACTCGAAGTCGAATGAGGGGGAAAACAAATTGACCTAGCAATCTCACGGCCAAGATACCTACCTTGGTCGCCAGAGCGGCGGCCTCTTCCATGGAGTCTGCAGATATTTAGATGAGCTGCATTCGCAGCAGGAACCCCCAACGTACGTGTTGTGATGACAAATGCCTTGGATTTCGCAACCGACCGAAGTAGGCCCCACAATTCGCGCTTCATTTTGGCATCGATGCCAGTCGAGAATTCATCTGAGAGGAGGAGCAGTCAGATTTTTTTACGGCTGCTGTGAACGAATGCGCCTATCAAAACGACCGGGGGATTTCCTACAGGACGATGAGTCAGCACGATGATGTGGGCGACAAAGGGATATTACCTATAAGGGCAATGGCAAGCGTGAGCTTGCGCTGATTCCCACCGGAAAGTTTGCTCGCAGGGCGATCCGTGTAGAGGTGCAGACCAGTCGTCAGAAGGAGCGAATCCACGCTGCTGCGCAACACCTCGCCCGACAAACCTTTCAGTCGGCCGTAGATAACCAGATGCTCGCGAACGGACAACTGAGCGTCGACAGCGGAAAATTGTGGGCAGACTCCGAGGGAGATACGCGCCTTCCGCGCGTCCGTTACGACGGAAGCCTTGTTGATGAAGACGTCCCCACGGTCCGGAATGACATTTCCGCCTTCGTAGGTCAGGACAGGGGAACACTAGGAATCCGAGAACGTACTCATCATATTTATTGACGTGGTTTTGCCAGCACCATTGGGTCCAACCATGCAAAAGACGGAATCAGGAGCGACTCCGAAGGTGAGATTATCGACAGCGGTGTTTGATCCGTAAGCCTTGGTCGCGTCCAGAATTTGAAGCAGATTCTGAGGCTCCGATGCAGTGGCGGCCTCGAGGTCAACGTCTTCTCTCGAAGGCCTCTGGATTTCTGGTGATTCGATCTCTTGACGGGCTCTTCTCAGCCTCTGGAAGAGAACGGAGCCCGAGTCGACCCAGAACAAGATGGTCAACGCTATGGCCGACTGTACGACGAGATAAAGGATGGGACCGCCGAATTTGCTCAATCTGACCAGTCCCAGGGCAGATATATCATCCGCTTCCGATTTGCAAAGGAGCGAGAAGAGGTTGACTGATAGGATAGCTGCTCGTGTCTGCCGAACCATGAGCGACTGAAATGCGCCGAATCATGAGACCCACCAGGCTCGTAACCGGTGAGAGTAGCGAAAGCGTGAAATGCACAATTTGGATCAGGCCGTCTGCCTCATCCGGCGTTGCGTAGGTCAATACGACCATAAGTCCCCCAATATATAGCTGTTGAACTATGTCAGCGCGCACGGGGGAGTCATGTTGATAAACCATGCCGCAAACGTGATGACTTGATATGCAGCCATCGCACCAAAAGCGGCGAGCGGTGAAAGTATCACAAGTGACATGCAGTACGCCACTAATATGCCCGCGATCCCGTAGAGGAACATCACCAGCCACTTCAAACACCATCAGCGGCTTGAATAACCTGAAGCGGGAGCAAAACAAACGGACCAACAGCCCCAGGCCGAAAAATGCTGGCGTCAAGAAGGCGAAAAGGATTATGACGACGGTGGAGACAATGAGAACGGAGATGGAATCGAACATCAAATGGCCTAGCCAGAGGCCCATGGGATTTGATATTCCATTGGAGAGTTGCATAGTCTTCACCTCGGACTGCCTTTCTTTGACGACATACAGCGTAAAGAATGCTGGATATATCCCCTGTGCGTGCTTTCGTCAAGGACTATAGATGAGGGAGTTGGAACGGCCCATCGCACCATAACAATAGAAAAGAAAATCATCCAAGGCAGTGCCGTATTCTGGTTTCCTGCAAAAGGAGATATATCAGCGATCAACAACTGCATCGGAAAGAATTCATACTGTACCTTTGGGCGGCTTCGGAAGTCGGTGGATCTGAGGTTTGATCAAAGTCGGGGGATTAGTGGCTTGCCCAGATGCGTTCAACGCGCGATTCAACGCGACGTTCGTCACCAAGTTCAGCATACTCATGCCCATCACACCTGGCTGGGCCCCGAGCCCGGTACCTTCCCAGGCAAACAACGAAGTCCCCGTCGTCAAATCAAAGGATACCCCGCCATTCCGAAGCCTCGAGCGATTGGTGCGGATGTTGTCGGCGAAGGCAGCATCATTCGGCAGGTCCGATATGTTCAACCACGACACACTTGATCCAAGCGTCGAAATGATGCCTGGGGGAGAGTCGAATATCGGCTCGCCACCGGGGATCTGATGAGTCCCGTCAGGCGAGAAATTTCTGAATATGACAGATGAATTCGGGGCAAAGACCTCCGCGCTTGCGTCGAAGGTTCTGATCGCTTTCGCGCAGGAATGGGGCTGGTCTCCGGCAGGCTGAACGGGATGAACGAGAATGACAGTGCCCGCGACAGCGATCCCGATTCCGAGGAGGGGGGCCAACCAGCTGCGCCGGAAAATGAGCACCCGCTTGTAGAAAATGGTGAGGGATTGACGGAGTGGTGAGATTGGTTTGCCGTCTGCGAGATGCAGGATCGCGGCCGGGGTGTTGTGAACCTGAGGTCCAGGATGCAACTCCGTCATCGGTACCAGCTCATCTGCGGAGGTAGCGCGAGTCACCGACTCCTCCACAGAGCCAGCGCTGCTCACAGGCGCTGCGGGCACAGGCCCCAGACTCCTGGTCATCACATCGAGGAAAATATCCTCGATCGTCGCCCCGAGCACATCGTACGACACGATACCATACGCCGCCGACTGGGCGTCGATCAAGGCGAGAACGCGCCCCACGACGGCCGGGTCCTGTGTCTCGAGATGGAATAACGGGCGCTGTGGCGAATCCAGCGACATCCGCGCGTTAGGCGCGATAGCGCGGATTTGACGAAGGAGTTCTGCAAGTGGACCGTTTTCGTCCGTAGCGGGCGCCACGAGCGTTGCCTGTACTGTATACCCCTTTCCAAGGTCCTTCTTCAACGCCACGGGGGAATCCGACGCGACAAGCTTTCCTGGTGCTGCGAGAATGGCGATGTGGTCCGCTAACAGATCGGCCTGTGTAATAGAATATTAAGAGATGCGATTATCGGTTGAAGGCAAGGTTTCATACCTCATCGAGCAAGTGTGTGGTAAGCAGGATGGTGCGCTTCTGGCGGAGGGAAACCAATACTCGCCAAATCGCGCGCCGGGATAAGGGGTCCACGCCGGACGTGCACTGAATAGCGGTCAGTGAGGGCCAAGTGAAACCAAAAGCTACTCGCCTCGTCAACGAGCAGAACTGAATCGACGAATAATCAGTACTACTCCCGCTGAAATGGTGCAACGTACGCCTCGAGCCCCCAACGATTCCAATGGCAAGCTGCAGCTTGCGCTTCTGCCCGCCAGACAGCGTGCTGGCGTTCGCGTGAATTTTATGCTCCAAATCGCAGTCCCGTAAGAGCTGTTCCAGATCCTCATTCCCGACCGAGTGCGTCGACCATTTGACGGCCTGCCAGACCCGCAGCGTCTGCAGGCAGGAAAGCTCCGGGAAGAGCACATTTTTCTGCGGGACGATGCCGATGGTGCTTGGCGGGGGCCGAGATGCCCCGCCCTCGAAAGTCACGACGCCGCGGGAGGGCCGGGTGAGACCGCCCAGGATGTCGAGGAATGTGGATTTTCCGGCACTGGAACGTGGTTGGGTGGTTAGGAACTTCTGTGAGCACACACGCGTGGGTACACACCCGTTGGAGCCCAGTAGGACGAATATACCGGAGCGAGGTACGTTGATGGTGAGGTCCGCGATCGCGGTGACTTGTTTGGATTTACGGTTAAAGAAAGAGTTGAACGTCTTGCCGAGTCCTTGAACGGACACGGCAAGGGTCGGGTCGATAGCGCGCGTCGTCTCCGGCTTGGTCCGTTTGCCGCAGCATCTCCACCACGGGCCAGAGGAGGGTTCGGTCTGATACATGCTTCGCTCGAGCAGAAAAGTCAAGTACGGGTACAAGAATACATTGATCTACGCTTCGTGAATTCAGAGAATAAACATTGAAGAGAAGAAGCTCACAATGGCGATGACGAGGAGGGGTAGCAAGGTGGCGTCAGTGTGTATGCGGGCACCCTCGAATCCGTCGATTGTGCGGACAGCGAACATGTAGAACATGGGTGGGAATATGACCGTCAACACAGCGCACGCCGTCGTCCCCTCTACAACGGGCAGGAGAAGAGAGAAAAATGCTCTCAATTGTGGGCACGGTAAAGATGGAGAGAGACGTACCAATCGGGGTTTGCACGACGATAACTGATAGTATCAGGGCAAGAAAGGTCGAGACGATAGCCGCGAGCTGGCTTTTTCCAAACGGTACCGCGACGAACAAGGCCCAGCTAGCCAGCGACAATCCGCACAGAACGTTGATGAGCAGCAGCAACCAGAAGTTCGTGTGTGGCCATGTCTTGAAATGCGAGATAACACTAAGGATTACCCAGGACGGCAAATACGTGAGCGAGAAGAAGACGTGGATTGATCTGCGGATTTTCGTGGGTTAAAAAGAGCTCGAGATAAGTGAAGTGAACCCAGAGACGTACATGATACGGGCGGAGTCGAGCAGGCCCATGGCCTTCATGTGCGACGTAACCAGGCTTGCCCGCTCCCCAGACATGACGCCTGTCACCTGATAGGCGATTGAAATGAAGCAGAGGAAACTAGGCACAGCTCAGAATGTTGCCCTCCTCGCGGTATATGGTACTCACAAGACAAGGTGGAGGAGAGGAAGGAGACCTATCAAAAGCATTTTGAAATCGACGATAAGAGGAGAAACATGTACCGTACCATCTAAATCGTCAACGTTCTGTTCTGCATTGGTAGTCATCGTAAACCCCCAATCCAGCGGAGTGGAGACAGCAACTCCGGTTCTTATCTCGATAATTGCCTAGGCATGCGCGTCAGATTGGTTCACGCAGAGATGATGATGCCGCTTTGCGCACCTGGTCAACAGCCCATTGAAGCGGCATCACCCGCGTCTGGAAGTCCCCCGTGTGGTGCGACACGTCGATGCGATTGAAGCCATAGTCGGCGATAAGAGTATAATTGATGGGGGTCGACGCATTGTTACGGGGTAGGTCGTTGAAGACGATGCCGCCGTAACAAGTCGAGAACCCCCTAAAGTTCTGGGGGCATTGCGCAACCATCTACGACACATCCAGTCAGCGCAAGAACTCGAATGTGGCGGAACTCAGTAGACCTCAGCTGGTGTAGAAACCTTCCTGACTGCGTTCAGCTGAGAGGTCGAGAAGCCGGTGGTGATGCTGGCCATTATTTCAGACGGCGACGGATGGCTGTTCCCGTCGGTGGCGTCGACCCACATCAGGCTCCCTGCTCTGAACTCCTGCTTTAGTGAGCGCACGGGAGCAGGCTCGCCCAGCCCATACTATAACCGTAATCAACGGCCAGCATGTCAGGAGGATATACCACTCACATCGCCACGCCTCTTCAGGAACCCCTGGGACTCACCCAGGAAGATTCCGATTGCGACAGGGAGCACAATGCATCGTAGGAGGTTGACCTTGGTACAGCATCAGTGGGTGTCGATACGATGGCCAAAACACGTACTATCGGGTGGCGGCAAAACACTATCCAATTCTTGAGCAGCAGTGCGCGAAACTGCCTCCAGAAAAGTCCGGAAATCATCGCGAGATGAAGGGAGGTGCAGGGAAGCCACCGCACGACGGCCTGAAGCAGCCGGGTTTATGGCATGAGGCGACAATCAGAAATTCAGCACGGCAATCATCGTCTCGGTCAACTGACCTACTGCGCATTGGCTGCGCAGTGCGCGTAGTGCGCGAACCACTGAAAATACGTGTCTTGTAGGCCCCCGGTCACTACCTATGAACTCCGTCCGGAATAGAGTAAATCAAGGCCAAAATTTGGTGTTTTTGGGTCCGGGTTATAGAGTAAAACAAGGCCTGAGCCGGGGCTCTCGGTCCGCGATAGAGTAAATCGGGCGCGCGCGTTGGCTACGTCATCATATCGTAGTAATAGCGGCGTGAAGCGTGGGAAGGTCGGGGCGGCGCAGGTTCATCCTAAGAGGGCCCAAATTCTGTGCCCTTGATCTCGGTCAGTTGCTCACAGAAAAATCTGGAAAAAATTGTAACATGGAGGTAAATGGTACAGAATTTAGTCTGCCCAAGAACGGCACTGATACGATAGGTTTGGACCACGCGGGATGGGCAAAGGTGATGAAAAACGCAATTTTCACCCTGTCAGCAAAGAGTGTACTGGATTTCGATGAATAAAGGGGTTACAGACCCAGAAATTTTGGTGGGTGTGGTTGGGATATATACCTACCATTTGCCCCCATGCGCCCCAGGTAGGGGCAAGGGAAACACATCGAAAATCAGATCACAAGCGCGAAAATGGCAAAACCTGTATATGACAACTTGTAAAAAATATCCCAGAAGGTGGAAAGCCAAACAAATAGGCCTCATCGGAAAGGTGATGCATGTGAGTACCTCAGAAAATCAGACAGGACCAGGGGTACATGCAGGTACCAAAATCATATTTTAGGGGGAGGAGGTCAGGATGGGAGGAATACACACAACGGGGTCAAACGAAAGGGCACCAAAAGAGTCTAGTGATCATTAACGCCGTTTGTTTTTTCTCCAAGTTTGAGGTTTCGATGCTGATTTGATACTTCAGGATAACCAGTCATGGGATTGGCGCGGCGGTAGCGCCCGTGGAGGTGCCAACATTACTGTCGCGGCTGATGGGAAGGCTGTCCCTTGCGGACACATTTGTTACGAATGCAGCTCCGCCTGACCTGCGATATACTTGCGTCTTATGCTTATTTCTATCGTGTATATCGCATTCTTATTCTTATCTTGGGCCCTTCGTCGGGCAGTCGATGTCAGGGTCAGGGAGATCAACCACTCAGGACTAGGAGAGTTGGATCATACTCTGGGATCGCCGCTGGGCATTTGGTTCGCCTTCAATACGAACCACGCACGATCAATAATGGGAAGGTCATGTTAAAATCTGCTGTAGGCAAACGGCAAGCGGTAGCGATGTATCATCCCGTCGTGATCGCGTATGGATGTTGCTGGAGGAGTGGCTCACAGACGGCTGTATTCCGAAGGCAACTCGAGACCTGTGCAGGGGCTACGCACTGGTGTGGAGAAACTCTAACAATGGAAATGTTCCCCAATCCATGTTGAGGTAAGTACTTAACCTTGCTTGTCCTCTCCTTCGATCAAGTGCATTGCTCACTGCTTTCGATTTCGTCGCAGATATGCCTGAGCGATAATGCCACGTTTTCAGCTGCTCTCGACGACGTTGCACTGCGTATTCTGTGGGCAAATCGGAGCCTCGCTATGATACATGATAATTTTCTTTTCTTACGGCGCTACCGACCAACATTCGGATGCTACTCTATGAAAGCCATGCGTAGGATTTGGCATTGGTATCAGCGTCTCTTTCTTTACTACTCGTGTCCTGGATTATGGATTCTCGACTCTGCGTATACATCCCTCGCTTCTCATTTGTCCTTGAAGACTGTGCTGAGTTCGGCTCCGCGCAGATAGTCTGACTGCGCAAGAGTGTATTCTCCTCTCCTCTCGGTGCCACCCCCTTCTCCTTACTCCCGCTGTCATCATCTAAATTTTGGGGATGTGTGTAAAATGCTTTGCGCCTCAGCATCGTGCATTGTGAGCTGACGAGGCAGAGTCAGCAGGAAAGCGGGGAGTTCGGAGTGGAAAGCGAGTGATTTTCACCGGGAATGATCTACCAACACCTGCAGATTTAGAATGGGACGCAGTCTGCATCGAAAGAAAAGTTTTTGAATGATCCTCCTGGAATTTGTTCAAAATTCACCGCTTCGATACCCTGTACGCCGGTCCTCCGAGGTACATTGGTTCTTCTGTTCATTTATTTAATTTCAATACTAGCTTCGTCACGCCACTCCCAAATTGTTCCAGACAAGTCGAACCTTCCGAAAGAAATCCATTTTGCGATTCAAATGAAAAGAGTCTAATGACATTGGCTTCTTAGGAGAAACATAGACGTAAATGCAGATCTTGGGTTCTTTACCTCTTCCGCCACCCGTTCTACACGCCATTCAACTCAATCATTCCGGACCTCAGTGCTTGTACCGCAGTGAGTGACTGTAGCCTCTTCTCAATCCTCTCCACCTCCTCCGTCTGCTCCGAGCGCTCGCTCGAACAACGGTAGTGCTGCTCTCCTGTGTCGCAAACGGAGATCATCAATCGTCCGCATGCATTCGGCCCTCCTCTGATGCAGTCCATCCGGGTAAACCCCCCCAGAGCGACCTGCAAAATACTCAGCGCAGAATTGTCTGTACCCTGGTCGGCGAAGACATCTCCGAGGCGCCGCAATGCCTGAAGAACCGCCAAAAGACCGGCCGCAAAGTGAACGCGAGGAAAACCACGGCCCACCGGCCAGTTTCCGTTTCGCTGTGGACAGGTTTTGTTGGGTCTGCCAGCCCTCCAAGGCAGTAGCAGGCCAGCTCGTTGTCGCTGTTCTGCAGGGCGCCAAAAAGTCGTATGTACTCGGCCCGCACCCCTGCTGCATTGCCATCACGGAGCTGTAGGTCTGGATGGCAGTAATCGCAGAGGAAGATGCCGCGCGAGTACTGTGCATTACGGAAGGCAGCAATCGCGGCATCGATATTGCGGGCAACAATATCTGTGCTGGTGCCAGTAACAGTCTCCAGGAAAACGATGTTGACAAGGGCATGTCCGTGCCTTGCAGGGGAAAGAACTGGAGAGGTCTGGCGCAAGATTACCTCTTGAATACGGCGGGCCTCGGTATACTACGTCTTGAGCTGGTGAACCTCGGCCTCGATGTTCATTAGCACACTCTCGAATTCTCCCCTTCCATGCCCGATCGAGCCACAAGCTCCTTTCCTTCCACCCACAACTGTATGCTGCTTTTGAAGTCTCCAAGATACGTGTAGCGCGTGGCCTGCCATCGGATGGCATTGAGCTCCTCCCTGACATTGCCCGCAGCGACTGCGGATTTGTGTGTCTGTTGCGCCAGCCAAAGACCGTCTGAGTAATTACCCTGCAGGGCTTTTATCCTAGCGAGGCCAACCAACCCTCGAATCTGGGATATATCGAATTTGCATTGCGATGCCAGGGATAGTGCGCGGCCAAACCAGTGTTCTGCTTTCATGTGGTCGTCGCAGTGATCAAGGTAATACGCACCTATTGCATTGTAGAGTCGAGCTAGAGGTGGATACATGTTCAAAGGCGCATCAATACGCGAAGGTACTAGGCTCACCTTGCCCGCCGAGATCATGAATGAGACGATAATGTTCTACGCCTCTTTCCATGTCCTGTTCGGGATTCTAAATTATGTGAAACTGCCACGCTTCGAAGCCTCCGGTGATGGACTGCCCGTGAAGTTTGTAGTCATCCATTTTGGCTGGGATTTCAGGCAAACACAGCATGAGGGGGTGGGACCACGATTCATCATGATGTGCAGGCCATTCAACAGGATGATGCCCCGCATGCATCGCATTTTTGAGAGTTGACTTTTTTCGTCTTGTCCAGTCTTGTACGTTATCGTACAAGGCAAAAAAAGACCGAAAGTTCGGAAGACCATACGACATGTCTAAAATCCCACAACACCGAAAATAAGAATTTTTTGATCCATTCCATTGACATCTAGGCATGATTTTTGCGACGTTTTTTTTGGCCCAGGAGATAAACGACACAAAAAAGTTCGAAAGTCCAAAAGTTTTTTGTTATCTTGCTGATGTGGTCTCTCCCAGGTCTGCCTGATCAACGTCCAGTCCGCGGAGCAGTACCTAGTAATATGTTATATACCACACCCCCGCCCCTGTAGTATTTAGGCTATGTCGGGCCGAAATCTTGACCAAAACCTTCGGTCGCTTCGGAATCGGATTCGGAGGCTTCTGCCGGTTCTCTGACACCCTCGCGGTCGGATGAAATTCTTACTTTATACTGCGGGTGCTATTTGTGAATTGAGTCGGCGGCTTTGAGGTGACAACAGGTTTCTTCCATGTTTGAACATAGAATAACGGGACGGCAGACCAGGAGACTCAACGCCGTGGGCATAGAGCGTAGCAGAACATTTTATTGATGGTAAATACAGAAACGAAGCGCGAGTGGTGAAGATGGATCTGGAGGGCAAGGGAACTTGGTTAATGAGATGTCGGAGGGAAATAATGTATCATATATCCCAATGTTTATTGCTTCCTCAACAGGGCGGAACCGTGGAACCCAGAAATAGCGGGACAGCCTGAGGTGCAGATATTCGGACATTGGGTCCTTGAGATAGCCCCCTTTAGAATAAGAAATGGGCTCGAATTCCAGTCAAACTCCCCAAAAAAACCCGGGGTTCTGGGCAGATTGGGCTAAAACACGTTAAAAAATCCCGGGGTTCACTCAGATTCGGCCAAAATTGCTTGAAATAACCTAGGCAATTTCGGGTCGTGGACCGTTTTTCACTCAAGGTTCCCCTCATTTTGGCCTAAAACAGGATTCGTTCTAAGCGGAATACCCCTTAGAAGAGGGAACCTGGACCCAGGTTCTCGGATCAGATGGTTAGGGTAACGGAATGTATGAAGAAAAAGGGAAAGAATGGAAGCAGGTGGGACGTGGAAGGGCGACATAGAGAACAAGGGAAGATAATAGCGAGAAAGACGAGAACATATGTAAACGGCCATCAACGGAAAGGAATGAAGATACAGAATATGGAGGTAGAAAGGACGGGAGGGGATGGACGGAAATGATTTCACTACTCCATAAACCGTCAAGACCAGTATCGACAGGGTAATTTTTCCAAAAAAGATGGGTCGACGGGGTGGAAATGCAGTAGGTACCGCGGGCGCAGGGACTCCATTGAGAGCGAAAGGCGACGCTTCGTGCTTGATCCCATTTGTCAGCCATGGCGACGTCGTACGGGACTCCACCACACTGGAAACCGTAAGCGGGGAGATGTGCTCGTCTCCAGTGGCGACGAATGCCGTCACGGTCCCCTTCGCCTTCCGCTACGGTAAGTCTTGGAAATGGCCCCACGAATAAAATTGTCATCGCACAAGACAACCCATATCTCCTAACCACCACGGCCCCGGGTGCATGAATGACCCATTCACTGCATTCAGATCCCCCCGTAGGCACAGGTCTGCGAGATCCTGATAGGCAGATGTGTAGGCAGACCGGTGTGCCGACCCTTGCCCATCCATCTGCCCATCCCTGCCGAGGTTGGTCTAGGTATTCCCACTGGATTAGGCACACATAGACTCACGTGGGCCGATGAGCCTAGCTAAGCCTAGTTAGCCAAATTCAAAATCTGACATGGTTTGTACCCGTCCAGCCATTCCAACCAACACCAACCTAGACCCAGGTCAGCCAAGGTTGACCAAGGTTGACCAAGATAGACACGCCACTGTGGGCGAAGATCTACCAAGGTGGGCAGGCTTTGCCTCGGTAGGGATGCTAGACCAACATCGGCCGACGCCTATTAGGGTAGACCAACGTCGGCTTGGGTGGGCAGTCCGTAGGCGGGGATCGGTGAAGGTGGGCACATCTGTGCCTATGGGGGGTCTGAATGCAGTGATTATCCACCCCCTGGAGCGGCTATGGTCGCGTCCCCGCCATTTCAGAGAAATAGCATGAGAAGTCGATTCCGTATATGGTAAAGTGATACTGACCGGGTAGCCGGGCCGCTGGCGTAAAGAAAGAGGGGGCGAAAGCTGAGGATGGAAACGAAACGGGACGAGAGCCTCGCCTCCGTGACCGCGGAAGACGAAGCGTACACGACCAAGGACGAGAATCCATAAAATTGGAAGGGGGCCGAGAAACATAAGGCAGGGGAGTGACTCTTGCTTGTGGACCATCGTTCCCGTCGTGGTGATGCGAATGCTGACGGGAGGCGGCGGAGGAACTCGCCTACCCTCTTTTACTTCGCGCAACGCCCAGTCGCGCGGAGCACGCGATCCCCGACGACTGGGGAGAGTTTGCACGAGGGGCAAAAGACGGGTGCAAGTGGAGGCCAAGGCTCGCGTGGTGGTGCAGAAGTCCAGAAACGGGAGGTATAGAGCGGTGCGTGTTCCGTACGGGATGGGCCGGCAGGCGCAGGCGCACAATGGGCGGCGCGCGGGTGCACAGATGCACGAGCGCGGGGAGCGGCGCCCATTCGATCTTCCTCGACATCGCATGCTTGATATGCGTGGCAAGGACACGCATACGAATACGGCGTGTGTACTTGCAGACTCGCAAACAACGCAGGAGGTGGACGAGCGAGTAAGCGGCTCGACGAGCGACGTCGAGTCCAGGAAGCGGAGGGGTAAAATGTGGAGCGGTGTTCCCAGGCGAGTTAGAGAGGCAACGGACACGAACTCCTGCTGCACATCCTGCCCGCGAAGGACGATCCGCGCGCTCCCATCCCACCGAGCGCAGGGGAGTCAATAGCCGGGACGTCCGCGAAGTCTGTTGGCGAGGTCGCGCTCTCCATATGATCTGAATCGTGATCTGGATGGATGAGAGGGCGCGGACGGAAGAGGCGGTGGGGTAGCGCAAGTGAGCGGACGGCGGGCCGTGGGGAACGCGAGCCGAGTGCGAATATGAGGAGTGGGTGTCCAGGGAGGACGTGTTGCTCCCGTCCTTTCCTCCGAGCCTGCGTCCGAACCCGCGTCCGGTGAATCCCCATCTCAATCCTAGTCCCAATCCGAATATGGATGAGACGATGAAGGAGGGATCAATCCGGCCTTGAGTCTCGAGGAGGGTTGGCCGTACATAGGGCGGGGTGGGGAGTGCGAGGCTGAGACCGACAGCGATTGCGAGGGAGGTGCATGTGCGTCTCGATTCCCGAATGAAGGCCGACCTCCGACCGACCTAAGGGCAAGGTCGCGGACGAAGGCCGGTGAATAGCCATACTGCGTGGATCGTCCGCGCCACGCGCCGTACTATATAGCCTTGAAAACGAAACAAGAAAAGAATAAGCAAACGCCCATACGCCCCTGCATACCAAACGAGATTGACGTACCTGTGTCGTCGCACCGACGCTGCGTAGTCCCCTCCCTCCTCATCCTGCTGCCTTCTCGTACGAGTCCGCATCTCGACCCAAATGTCGTACGACACCTGCCGCTGGCGCGCGCCTCCACTTTGCCGTACTCCCCGCCGTAGACACGCGTGCCCGTACGTGTGGACGGATGGACATACGAACACGAGCCATCCAATTCCACCACCCTTCCATCCGCGCGATCGTCCCGTTCCGCACACCGGTGCGCGTCGACCAGGGGACCACACGAATGAGCCACCCCCGTCCGCGCGGCTGCCGTGTTCGTCCAGGCCGCACCAGTGCTAGGTCGTGCACGCGCACACGCATGAAGGCAAGTCCGCGCTCGTCGTCATGCAAACAGATAACCTTCAGCGCCGTCCTGCCGGCCGTTCCGTCTCCGCGCTGGCGACGCGCACGCTCCGAGGGTGGATTCATAAACTCCCATGCGCGAGCGAGCGGCGTCGATACCCGGGATCCACCCATCCGCTAACCCATCCCGCGCGATCCACATCTGGCACGCCCGCACGCGTTGGTCGTGGGTCCACGCGACGCCCCACCCGCGGCTGTGGCGTTTGTCGAAGTCGAGGTCACCCGAGCAAGAGCCATGTCCGAAGTCGAAGTCGGTCGCTGTAAAGACGAAAATGCAGGTCAGCACCCATTTATTAGATTAATGCCAACAAATAACAATGAAACGCGGCGGAAAAGGACAGAGTTCCCAGCGCGCGCGCGCATAGGGATGCGCCTCGACTCTACGCCGGGAGAGCAGGGACTGAAGGATCCCGAAAAAGGAAATGATCTGTTAAGTGGGTGACAGGCGGGCTCGAAAAGGAAAGCAGAAGAAGTAAACGTGCTCGAGGCCGGTGTATAGCCCAGGACCAAGAGGAATCCCTCGTGCGCGGGTGTATGGGCGGGATGCACAAAACTCGTCCATGAGAGTATAATGAACGAGTTGAGGGTCCGAGCCCGAGAATATAATAAAAGGAAGAAAGGAGGACGAAACACACCTGCGTCTATCCAGTCGAAGCTCCGTTCGCTGGATGAATGGGACCGTCGTGGGCAGAGTCTGAAGCTGCGGGGAGGGAAGTTTAGTCAGTACGCGACGTTGGGTGAGATCTAAGCAGAAAAAAAGAAGAGACAGAACTGAGGAACTGGAGTAACGAAACGACGAGGATGGGACGGAAGGGCGCGCGTTGGCCGCACAGGGCGAAGCCCTTCAAACCTTCCATGTTCCCGAACGCGGAAACTGCACTAGACTCCATTGCGCCGAATCAGCTGCCATCCCCCTGGAAGGACGAGCCATGGACGACGCGCGCGACAGCGTGTGACATATACGAGCCAGCAACATGTGGAGCATGCATGTGCAAGCGACGCGGACTGCGCAAATGGCGCGACGATAGCGCGCGCGAAGAGGAAAAGAATAACAGAAAGCACATACCTGGTCCAACGCATCACCTGCCTTCGCTGCCGCGCGCACATCGTCTTCGTCCATGATTCGCAGTGGGATTCGGAGGCAAGCAAAACCTTTGATACACGAGAAGTGGGCAGACTCTGGAAGAGAGAAAAGACGTCAAGTCACCACTAGGAAGATATCAATATTGATGCTGGCCTACGATCGGAGTGCCGTCGGATGAGCAGTTATCGGCGCCCAAATTGTGGGGGAAAGAAGGAGTCTCCATAACCTGGAGACAGTAATGGTGGGCTCGAATGCGTTGGGTCTGTGAAGTGGTTTATCACTTAGACGCCAGCGAAGGAAGGCCGAAAGTTCTCTGGTGAAAGTTGGCGCGTCGACGAGGTGGAAGTCAAGAGGAAGGCGATGTGGCGATGCCCGGAAACAACCGGACCGTTTGCTCCGTTTGCTCTTCCTTTCCTCCATCATGTCCATTGTTGTTCGCCTCAAAATCTGCGGGCGTCCGCTGCTCGCTGGCAACCTTATTTGAGGCATTATCGTTTCCCCGCCTTCCTGGATCTAGAATCCGACGTCGTTGATACTTGTACACTGATGTTGCACTGATGCCGATTGTCTTTGGGTTGTCTGGTGGATTGTCTTGCCAAAATCTCGATCCAATTTCCTGCGTAAACTACTGGTGCCGCCGCCAATATGTGCATAGATCTTCCTCCTAATCACGCCTTCAACATGGTCAAAAGTAGCCCACTAGCATTGGACGACAGATTTATACTCGACTTTCGTCGCATTGCCATGCTCTGGGGTTTTCTATAATATATGTAGCTTCTTCCCTCTTTCGCTTTTCCTTCCCTAATATCCGACCAGGTTATCACTCGTTGTTCCCCTTTCTTTACCTGTCACTATCGACATCACTATGGCCGCTGCTTGGTCTATAGAATTTTTTCGCTCCCGCTCCTTCTGGGATCATCCACATTTTTCCTCGACTTCGACCTTGGCCTAGGTCATACTGTGCTGTTCCTACCGTGCATCACCCGCTTATTTTCAATCCTTGTCCTCGCGGCACGAGGAACCATTTGTTATGTACTACAGCTCGCGATCTCATTTTCGTTGATTTTTACCTTATCTGCCTGATTCGGCACTCACTTTAGCTCTGTCCTCTGTTCGTTGTTGGGCTTTCCCCCTCTGATCTACAGCAGCGGCATGCTGAGCCATCGTTCAACAGCTCTTAGGATAATTTCTTATACAGGCTCTTCCTTTCGGTCTCGGTCAAGCATCGACCCTGACGAGCGCCGTAAGCGCGGTGGCATCGCGGACGCAGCAGCGCCGCCATTTTCAACGACTAGGAGTGCTCACAGCACACGACCAGCCAGCTACAGGAACATTTTCAGTGCCGCTGAGACGAAACTGAAACGCGCTCGAACACGCTTCGGTAACATTTTTACTAGAGTCTGTGGAGCGTCGTCCTCCACTCTCAAATTTCGGGGTGTCTACGCCAATTTGGCCACAATATACTCTTTTCAAGTATCCGGTCCTATAAGCATCAAAATCTCTGACGAATGTCTCGAATCGCTGTATAAGTAGTGACCATTCTTTGGCACCTAACCCTCTCTTTTCCTGGCCGTCCATTCGACTTTATGCACCGGCGTTCTATTTCAGTATCTTGCAAACATCAGCTGTCTGACACCCTCGGCCTCCTACTCAACATCTTGGTACGTCTCGACGTTTTCGAGATGCAGCCTTTGACTTTCTCTTTCTGATTATAGTCCGGCTGTGCTGGCCATTCCCCATCCATTCTATTATGCTCGCCCTGAACTGAGTCCAATATAGTTCAACTATCAAGACGGGGTTCATCTCAGATATTTTTCGATTCGATTCGACTCTGCTCCTACATGTGTTTGAAGTTGTTATATATGTTGTTCAACTCGACCTCGATCTCTGGCACTGACTTCGGCTTCAGTTCACCCAACTCCGGCTCAAGTAACTCTCAACGCTCGAGGTATGTCCTCAACTTCAAACTGTACTTACATTCCTCGTGTACCGTGGCTCAAATCAAATCAACTGACCTGGCTTACCTAGCCGAAACTCTGGGTAAGTGTATGGCCGTTATCCCTCACTCGATACATCTTGTGGACTGAAATCACCAGTTCATTTGCACCATTATCGTCTCGACGCTGGCTCAGGTCGGTTTATCTACATCCATGCTTTCATTTAGAACTAACCCAAATGCCAGCGCCACTACTGGCCCTCGATCTCAACTCAACTATCCTCGGGTTCAAGCTCGGGCCCGACGTTTCAATTTCATTTCACTCTTTTCTCTTATATCTTTCTTCTATCTCGCCCCACTGACTTGGACAGTCCCAACGACCTCAATTCCATAACCCAGCTCCGATCGAGGTGCGCCTCGTTCCATCATGTAGCTGAGTCCGACGTGCACCACATACGATGGTTTCAATAAACTGACCTTGACTTTCCCTTCACCGGACAACCTCCCTGAGGCGAGTTTTGCATTCACTTCATCTCAAACCCGTTCCAACCGACTTATCACTGGAGTAGATTCGGAACTGAACCTTGGCCCGACTTATTTACTTGAACTTAGCACTTTTTGGCGCCAGATTTCCCTTCTCCATCTCTCGGCCCTTTCAGATCTATTCTTGAGTTCCCATTTCCGCCGACTCGGCTATCCTAGCTTTTGGATCGCTTCTTCCGGGTTTATTTCATGCCTTTCTTGACTCAGCGACCTTGAATGTAGTGGATCCAAGGCTCTTCCAGCTCCCTGACTACCGCGGGATCATATAGATGCTGAGTTTATTCGAATCATATGCCAGGTGTGTTCATCTTTACCTTTATTCTTCGTGTCTTCCTGAACCGACCTTTTACTTAATCTCGTCGACTAGGTTGAAGCTCAACAGGTTGATGTTCAACCGACTCACGGTTCAACCTGGACTACAAATTCAGATTCAACTTCACAACTCCAACTGTGGCTTGCTCCGTTTGACGTGACTGGGCTTTCTTTTCTTCTCAGGTGCGTCCCTCCAGACCTTCCAAACTTTCACTGTGTCAATGAACTTCTCGCTGAGCTATCCCCGGCTCAAACTCGCTGTACCACCTACCTTGGTTCGAGTCGATCTTCCCGCACAAGGTGCGTTCCAAGTTCGTTTGCTTCAAACCCTTCCCAATCCCGTATTTCTTCCTGAAACTATGTGCCCACCACTTTTTTTAGTCCTTCGTTCATCCCTAACTAATGCTCTACTGAACCAGTCTTCAGTACATTCAAGGTGCGTTCCCATTTACCCAAGGCTTGCCGTGTATTTTAAGTCCTCCGGCCTTCGAGCTGGGCGTCTGGACGTCCTCTCAGATGCACAGCACGATCCACCGACTTGGAGGTAAGCATTCAATATTCAATCCGCATCTGTCTTAATTTCTCGATTCGTCGAACTTGCGCACTTTCAGATCTCTGCCCTACAAAACTCCAAATTCGAGTTTGAAAACTCAGTTATCGCCAAGTTCTCCTAGCTCGCCGTGGGCACGCGTTCTCAAGTGCGCGGACTTAATCTATCTCTATCCCGACCTATCAATTTATCGAACTTATCCACCTCCAGATCTCTCCCTTCAAACTCGGGCTCAAAGCGGAATCTATCTATATTTAAGTCTTCTCCGCGTCTTTGTGTCGTTTCATTTTTCATTTCTATGTCTTCTCTCCCTCTTTTTTTAATTCATTTCCATGCAATCCTTTACTCATTTCAGACTCGCCCTTGGGTGTTTTTGAATTATTGACTTTCATTCCAACTTCGAGCCTTTAAGTGACCTGCCTCGCACGCCTCCTTAGGTTTCAAGCAATCTCGGTAATTGAATTTCACTCTCGACTGGCATGTACATTGACATCCATCGATGTAAGAGACCAAATTCTATTGATTCAAGCGACTACACACTGCAGATTATCGTGCCACCGACTACCAGAGATATTGTATGTATTAGAGTGTCAATGGGTGCGCGTGCGTGCCGTTAACGTAGTAAACCTAGTGTAGGTAGCGAGGAATGGGGATGTGCGAGGTGGGGAGATGATGGCCGAGCGTGTGCACAATGCAGCACCGGTGCTCGCGAACTCCGGCAGGTGGTGCAGAAATATGGACACCGCCTCGGCATCATCGCACGCGGCTTGACGTCTACGCGTGAGAAGGGAATAGGGAGAGCGGCTTGGCGTGGGCGCGGGAGGAGGGAAGAGGGAGGTGGGGAGGGATGCAAGGAAGTACCACCCAAGAAGGCCGCGCGTGAGTGGACACGCGCAGCGCGAGCAGAGCAGCGTGCAGGGTCGATGTTCACGGGCCGGAGAAGAGGGGAAGGGAGCAGGGGAGTCGAAGCAGGGAGGGAAAGGAAGTGAGGGAGGGAGGCGGACCGCGACTGGGACGGGGATGGGATGCGCCCACGCTCGCGCGAGTCGGGGTCGATGCTGGCATCGCGCGTGCGGCGGGCGTCGCGACTCGGGCAAGCGCCGTGCGAAGGGGGTACTGTGAATTAGCACGGATCCGGCGGAGAATAGGTGTGAACGACGCACCTTCAGTGTGTCTCCATGTCCCGATGCCGAGCTAGGCGTGGCTGAGGGCGCGTTACGGTGGGTGCGTGTCGACACGGCGGTCGGCAGGGCATGGGGGGAGATGGGGGGGAGCGGTGTGGACGCGGAGGGAGACGGGCGTGGGGATGCGAAGACAGGAAGGGCAGTGCAGAGGGCGGAGGTATGGGTGCGGGGGAGGGGCGCGGATGGAATGGGATGGGGGGTGAGACGGGCACGTGGAGGCAGAGCTGGGAGCCTCGAACGCGCGCGAGAAGCAGCGTGGTAGTAGAGGTTGGGGGTGGCGTGTGCGGGGACACGGGGCGGCGGCAACGTGGAGGCGGATGGGACATGCGTAGGGGCGCGAGCACGACCATACACCGGTGTAGCCGCGGGGAGGGAGACGGCGGCGTGAAGGCGGGACGGGAAGGCAGGGCGGGACAGGGAGCGGCACGAGTGTGCCAAGACAGACAGGCACGTGGAGAGGACGCAGCGGGACGGGTTAGGCAATACAGACGTGCGGGCCGGGGGCACAGGGGCGGGGAGGGACGGGACGGGTGCGCAGAGCTGACACAGGGGAAGGCGGGGGAAATGGGTGTGGCAACGGACGGGCGGAAGGCAAAAGGCGGGTTTCGTGCGGGGAGGGGACACAGCGGCGAGGGATGACGGGACGGGCGTGCCGGGACGGAGGACACAGTAGCGAGGCGAAACGGGACAGGCATGGGCCCGGACTAGGGTCGAGGGTGGAGGGCGCAGGTGCTGGGCAGCGTGGGCGAGGGCCGCGGAAGACGTGTGCGAGGTGGGCGGGGAGGCAGCGGGGAGGGAGCGGCGTGGCGTGGAAAGGTGCGGCGGAGCAGAGCAGCGGGCAGCCCCACGGCGGCGCTGGTGGGCGTAGCGGACAAGGCTGATGTTGCACAGCCCCTTGATCCGCGCGCTAAGGTCAGGGCGGGAGTTGAATAGAAGGAACGGGTGTAGGTGATTGTTTTGGGAATTGAATCCGTTCCCGCAGCGTTGCGGGAACGGTTTCGGGAAAGATTTTTTTGGGTGGCGGTGCGTTCCCGCATCGTTGGCCGCATCGTTGCGGGAACAGATTTGATATTTTTCTGCTGTGTAAATATTCGTTCCCGCAGCGTTGCGGGAACGGAATTTCTTTGGCAGGGAACACGATTTTCCGGCAATGAAAGTTGAGCTCGGAAGGGAATAGGACCACTGGTCCTAGGAAAACAAGTGCACTGAAATGAAAGGTATTACCGCGCGCTCAGCGCCCGCAATTATTCATACCCCGGTGGGGCTTCACGTCCGTCGGCCATCCCTGACAAATAATCCGTATGTGCCTCCAGCGCGTTCATCCGCGCCACAATTATGTTGATCTGTTCCCTCGCCGTGTGCAGCTCTGCCTCTAGATCCGGATTCGGTGGTGATTTTCCTGAGGCGGACATCCGCCGCCAAATTCTATACACACTGGAACCACCTGCTGCACCACCTTGGACAGCGCGATGCTCGAGATCGGTCATTTTCTCTGTAGCTGTGAGGAGCTGCGTCTGGAGATGCTGTCGGGTTATGCCGTTGCTGCTCTTGCTGACACTGCGTGCGCTGGAGTCCGTGCCTAGGGTGCTTCTACCACCGTATTGAGTGATAAAGGGCAAGATTGTTTCCTTCTCAGACAACAGAGCAGCGTGGCGCGCGCGTCGGATCCGCCAACATAGCACAATGGTGCCGGATATCAGAAGGATCGCGACTCCAACAACTATTCCAGCAATCGTTCCAGGGGGTGTTCTAGTGCAGGGCAAGTTAGATGGTATCAAAGGGAAGGACGATTCATTGACCTGTGCCTCTGATTAATCGGTCCGGGAAGTCCACTATCCTGCGGGGTCGATATACTGAACGGTCATCCCATGTGAATGTGCAGCTAGCTCATTGAACAGCGACCTCCGTCTGAGAGAACTGCGAGGAAGTCGCTGAAGCCGTTCCCGTGTTCTTTAGAAACGGACTGCACGCGACGTTAGCTCACGAGCGCATGGTAACCATGTAGATACCTCGTTGAAGAAGCCAAAATGAATGTATGTTTGAGGGATAGTGGACATAATATTGACCCGCCCACGATCAAAGAACCATTCTGAAACGACAACTGGGTTCAGGAGTCGTGCGGGTTGAATTTGGATTTAAACACACCGAAGTGTAATAATGGCACGGCCCAGCCGCCGGGTACTGACAGCCAAACCCGCCGTCTACAAGGCCATTTTGCTTGAGAGCGGTTCCTTGAAGATCTTCTGGCTGACAGTCGTTGAGAGCATCACTACCGTCCGGAATAATCCTCCCAAATCCTTGGATGGTTTGTGGACAAATTACAGAGCCCGTACGCAGAGATCCATTCTGAAATCCGAAAAAGAGAGCACTAAATTCACTCGCTGTGGATGTCCAAAGAAAATTGTAACGTACGTTTGTGTAATAGATGCACTGGCCGGCCTCGGGGTATTGGCACGACAGCCCGATTGCGTCTTGAACGGCGGTTTCCTGAAGGACTGAGCCGTTCCGATCTTGTGGTTGACAGTCATCGAGGGCGTTGCTCTCCTTCTGCAGAAGAGCAGCACAGAGAGTGGAAAGGACCAGCGAGAGGATCAAGATGTGCATATAAGTCGGCGGGAAAATATCGGAGCCTGCGGCCAGGCAATGGGAAAGGAGCAGAACTGAAGATAGTCAAGAAAGTATGAGGGGGTGTGAAGAGAATCGTCCTGATTGGGCTGGGGCGGAATTGTAACGAGAGTGCAGCATAAGTGGGCGATGAACAGGGTACTTATTTTGAGCTTGATGCCTTTGTGACACAACGCGGGTAGCCATAACATTTTGATGGCGCCTCGAGTCGGCCAACTTGGACCGAGGTCATCAAAATGTAGTGAGTCAAGATGGAACCAGCAACGGAAGATACGGCGGCATGGGAGACTGGGATAATTTCAGAGGTATCCATGGCTCAATCTAGCTGCTGCGACTTGGAGCTTGCAAGAGATTACTGATGTGGAACCTCAAGAGCAGCGCTCATCCACTGACGCATTGATTGTAGCTGCTGGCACAGCTTACTTCATCACGCCCTGTGCGCTCAACCGACAGGCAGATCATGGTGTAAACCCGTCGCCAGTGCACTGTTTCCGCTGGCCGATGCTGTCCGAGAAGAACATGAACGTGATCATTACTATTTGTGGGACATTACTGAGAGGACGCCCCGGGTCCCTTGCTTTGAGTATAGCCGGATGTGGTTGCCCCACATCATTGGGCCTGGGATTCTCGGCACGAATGTCCGCTTTATTTTATTTTTATTTTTATTTTTATTTTGGTGGAGCGAAACTGAGAATGGCACCTGATCTAATCAGGCCCATCTCACGCTAATTTTGGGAAAAGTCCCCCGTCCCCGTGAATTGACTACCTAGGCTCCCTGGGCAAATGCTCTTGAGCACGCCCATCAAGTGGCAGTGTGGGGCTCGGTAGGTATCGCCAGCAAACTAGCGATTCCGCCCCGGAGGACGGAATTTACTTAGCCCCGAATAAGACGTAGAGCAGGACCCCAGGTGTAAGGCCAATGCTGGCGATGGCGAATGGCGCGTTGAACGCTGGCGTAAGTCAGATAGAATACTGTCGCCCATCCCCCCTAGAATATCACGATATGTTAGTGCGGAGCTGGGCAGAATAACATGCTCTTACCTGACGAAGTGCACGGCGAGCGTTCAAAAGCTCGACATCGTGTGCAGACATTCCACGTAGATCGTCCGACGCCGATTCATTTTCTTCGTGAACCTCAATGTCCGCGCCATGGCCCTTTTCCTTCCCAAATTTGGCAAAGACGAGACCGAACCCTTTGCTGTGGACCACGCTATGGTTTTTCCAGTGAGCGTCCGATGGTCAGCGTCGATCACAAAAAATGGCTCACGTTGAATCTGCTGCCTCTACTTGGCGGCGAAGAGTGGCCCAGTAGATGTATTCAGCGAACGAAGTGGGCTTTCCATCGCCGCTCTCGGGGACTGCCCTAGTGTCGAATGCTCGAGGTTAGGACCAAATAAAAGATTGGAACTGGGCGTGGCGTACGTCCTGGCTGCGCGACATGATCATGGAAGTCCTTCTCAGACATTTTGATGTCACGAGCGTCAGCGACACCGGAGAGACCGCTGGTGTCCATGGTCGTCGAGGGGGCTGGGGAGAAGTGAGGGATGGATAATAAAGCGGCAGCCGGGCCTTTTATGATAGGCACCACATTGGTGTGCGAGAACCCAGGTTCATTCTTGAATATGGACAGTCGTGTCTGTAATGGACGCACCGCACCACACGAAAACGCGAAAAGCCGGTTCTATTTTTTGAAATTTGAGCACACGACTTCAACAACCCTGGGACTGGTATCGTTAAATTTTTCATTGGACTGTGGTTAAAGGACGGCCTACGAATGGGGCGCGGATTCGTAGATAATGTAGACTATTTGGAAATTGGCGCGACTGCCAATGAAACACAGAGATGGCACGCACCATACATGGGAGATCCGAAATGAGTGCGCATCAAAGAACGCAACGTAGAAGCGCGGCCAGGAGAGGCCATGCTCAAGACGGGGCCGCGCTAATGCATGTACAGTCCGTGAGCTGGGCACCACGTAAACTCAAAGCAAGGTTAGGACATGGAATATTAATGCGGCTCAAGATCCGGCTTACCCAGCTGAGGAGTTCGCACTCGCAATAAGGAACTCGAAGGGCAGAGTGTGCCGTTCTTCGGTGTCTCTACCGGTTGACTAGGCATCCAAGTGAGCGCGTTTCTGCGGAAAGAAACGAAGAAAACGCTTAGCACGATGCGAGCAGGAAGCAGGAAGATACCGGATCACTAGGGCCGAATTGTTTTCTGATGCGTCATGCACCGCCACCAACGCTTCCTTCTCTCCCACCACACAAATCGCAGATCTATATGCCGCTCGCTCGTCACTCGATTCAACCCGCAGAAGCTATCTAAGATACGCCATCATGCATCATGCCCCGTTCACTTCGGCTTCCTGACCCAGTTCTCTTCTCCGTGCACCCTCCATGTGTGTCCGCCTACCAGACACTCCCGCGACCACATTCCCGGCTCCGACACCCTCATCGAACGACTGCCATCGAGTACACCATCCCGTCGTCCCTCCCTTTGAGTTTCGTGCCCAGCTAGGACCAATGTGCGCGCGCATCCACCGCCTTCGCCTCTACCTGTGTTGCCCGGCATCTGTCTCGCGTATATAATACATCTATCGTGCTTCCTCTCTTCACCTTTGATTCGACCTTCCCCAACTTCGATGCCCGACTTGCCGTAGCACCTGCTGTCCTCTTTGCCCCTTACAACCTTCCGTTGTCATACCCGATGCATCCAATGCACTATACTCGCCGCTCTGAATCACGTTCTGAAATCTCCCCTGCCGTTCTGAATTCCGAAATCAAGCCGTCCCGCCCGCTTGCATCTATTAGTTGCGCGCATACATAATGATCGGCCCTCCCATCCCACGTGGCGGCGACATTCTCTCTCTTACTCTAAAATCAATTCGTTTCTCCTTCCCTTTTCGTGAACCAATGCGACAGCATATGCGCAGAGCGTGAGGAAGCCGTTTTTGATGTTTGAGACAAATACGGTGCCTCCTTCCCTCTCGTGGATGTCTTCGCCTCCTCATTCCTCTACTTCACTTTTGTCGACACTAACGCACACACAGGGCTCCTGCGGCGGCTTCAGCGGCATCTCCGACTCGTTTACGGCTGCGCTCTGGGGGCTCGACTACGCGCAATTTCGGCGGGGCGATGTTCCATCTGGGGGGCCAGAATGTTTCTCATAATGCGCGTCTTCTCTCTCTGCCGTCCTTCCTTTCCTGCCCTCACTACTCGTCTGCTTATCCGCATCCCTCTTCCCGTCTTTCTCTCTCCCTCCCTTGGCCTCTCCCTTCCCTTTTACTGTCCCTGACCCTTCTCTGTTCCTTGTCCCCATTCTCCGTCTTTCCCTACTCTATTCCTGTCTGATCCATCTCCTACCCTTCCCGCCTTCCTGTCCGTCCCTACCCCCATCGCTTTTTAACAAAACCTCAGCCATTCACCTCCGCGCCCACCAACGAATCGAGCTTCCACCAATGGAGCGTCGGCGCGGTCTACTACTCCGTGGTCATCATGGCCGAGGCGATTGACCCCTCGAACGAGACCCAGGTACTTAATTATAGGCTCGCGGATTTGACGAGTTTTACTCCCATCTGTGGTGCGTATTTTGCTTTAAGCCTACCGTGGGCTCGTCCTAGAGTCTCATGTGCCTGTCCCTTGATGTGTGCCTTGAAATTTACACAGGGGCACTTTTCACGTTTCACTGGATTGCGCAGCGCGCGCGCTTTGGATTCGGAGGAGATGTACATCATACGATTCTGACTCACACACCCCAGGCATCCACGAAAACGGCGTCCCCGTGTGCGTGGCGATCTTCAGCTACGTCGACGACCCGAGTGGCGCCAACACCGTGCACGCCGTCATTTCCATCGCGCGACGATGCCGGCGAGCGTGAGGGTGAAGTACCTGGCGGTGACGACGGTGGTGCAAAAGGTGGGATTGCAAAAGCTGGGGGTATACGTGGGCGGGGCAGGTGTGTTGCTTTTTGTTTCTTCTTCTCTATATCCCTTCCCATCCTGCTCGACATGCCTCCGCGGGATCGAACGAGCCTCCTCCCATTATTACGTGCATATCCTATTGCTGACGACGCAGCGCAGACGTTCGGCGGCAACTTCGAGTCCGACGGACGCCCCACCGGCACGCTCGACATCAAGAGCGTGCAATGCGATACAACGGCGCAACGAAATTCAACCGGTAGGACTCGGTGCATCAACTCTACTCACGACTCCTTACCCAGGTACGCTCGATTGATTTCATGCGTGCCACAAACGGGCTAACGTGTCACGGTATGTCCTCCATTCCGCATATCCGCGGCTCTGACAAAATTGAAGTACAATCCAGGAGCCCCACAAAGCACGGTGGTTGCTACAGCTCTAGCTGATGCTTCAGATCTAATAATTTCTGCATCCGTCCACGGTGCGTGCGCATCGTCCTCGCCCTCTGCAACGTGCGTGTTTCTCTGGTGTTCCATTCTTATCTTATCTTATCTTATCTTCGACCGCACACTCACGCTTTTATCCTAGGAACTAGCGGGAGCGCGCACCTGCGCTTCACTCTCACACCCGCGTCATTCCTCGCTGCAGTGACCGCGCTCGCCGTGTGCCGCTGGCTGTAGGCTGTAGTGCGCGATGTGGTCGCGGATTCATCGACTTCGTATCCCTGATAGAGGTTGACCGACATACCTCTTGATTGAATTCCATATCTACCATGGCCAGTCCCTGCGCTCTTCAATTGGACATTATGCTGTGTCCCCTCTCCCGGTGACGTATATACTTAAGCTCGCAGTGAACGGTGATGTACTCAAACTTACGCTTAATGTCAACGGGTCGAGCTGAGATCCTCCTCTTTCCTGTTACCACTTATGGATTATGCGCACGAAATTACAAGTGGTTCGTCCAGCGTGAGTGAGCACGGATCCTTACAAGTACAAGTTACACCAATATTCCCCGATATCCATCTCGTAAATGCATCAATCCTTCAACAAGCCCATTGATTATACCGCTTCAACAAGTTCGCATTGATTGTAATTTATAATTCATGACGCCTCTAGATCTAGTTGGTGCGTTGCTTGAATTTACATTTACTCTGGATATATATAGGTAGGTATACCTAACTCCCAACAGCATCATCCATTCGTGGTCACCAAACGTTAGGTAGTTTCCGTAAGAGGCAGCACCAAACGCTAGGTTACATATTGTAAGACGCAGGTGACCGGAAACAAGTTCTCAGAGTTGGCAAAAAAAAAAAAAATTGGCCTGAAACCAGTGAGACTCTGAGAGCACGTACGCCGAATTCCCTGCTTTCTCAAGGGGAGGGAAATGAGTTAACACAGCAAAGATCTTCGGCGCCCTCAAATCCTTATAGGCACCCATCATGATTGCGCCGAAACTGCAGCACCCATAGCTTGAAATCCCAGAATCAACGAATCCCGACAGTTTTCACGCTGCTTCATGCTGGAAATAAGTCGAGGTCGGCGTATGCTCCACAGTCCTCCCAAAATTTGGTGCAAGATGGGCACGATCGTTGAGCTCGGAGGCAAAATCCCTCTGCCCAACATACGCTCGCTTGTGCTGAATGCCTGCCCAATGCCTTTCCAGCGTGGCCCAAATTGAACCGACAGGTGTGTATTCGTAGGGAAAATTATGATGGGAAATGGATAAATAGATACTGACAGAGATCCTGCAGCTTGATAATGTTGGTCGCCGCAGAATTTTCTCGATGCCCCATTACCTTAAGCGCGGCCTTTCCGGGTATTTATGTAGAGGAAGGACGTCGAGAAGGATGGACGCGCTGCTGTGATCATAATCAAAGTTGAGCCGTTGGCCCATAGACAAAGGGAATCGTTTGTTACACCGTAGATCCAGCACAGTGACATGCAGAGGCAAAGATAACGGATACCGGCCCTTCACTGAGAACGGATTAATTTAAACCGACCTAACAATTGACGAGGCAAAAACAGGGATAAGACGATTGAAACCGTCATCGATGGCGTCCAAAATTGCCTGGGCTTCGGCTTTGAGATCTGGCTGCAAATGGATTTCTCACTTGGTTAAGCCCTGCGATTTCATGAGAAGGGAGAGCCTTACTGGGACAGCGGCGATGATGCCTTCAAGAAAGACATCCGTGTCGTTCTGCAGCGTCTTGAGATCTTGGAGAATCAATGCACGGACCGAACTGATGGGTGTCCCAACCTTTGAATGTAATGTAAAACAAAATTTGAAGATGGATCGAAGATGGCGGGATATCTACGCACAAATTCAGGCGCTTTCATGGAAACTTGAACAAAGCATCGAGGAAAACAGGCTCGATGGCCTCCAGCAATACGAGGACGGCTTTCGCGTCGCCTTCGCTCAGCGCTCCCTTAGCCACGATACATCAATCAGCCGCCGGTTGCAATTTGGAAGGAAAGGAAAAGCAGTATGCTGCCAGGGGTAGTATCCTATATAAACATACGCTACAACAGATCGTCGCGTACCTCGCTTGTAGCCAGGAGGTCAGTAGTGGCCGTGCTTAATGCGGTCTCCACGTTCGTCAGATCCGTGTGAATAACCTGTCGGAAATAAATCAGCGCAAGGCACGGGCAGAGGAGGGACACCAAATACCAGTGCCTGAACGAGCGTGGGTCCCGTGCTGGGGAACGCCGTGATATTGTTGTCGAGGATAGTTATTTGCGCCCCAATGTTGCGAATATCATTCTCGAGCTGGACAACCCACCGCTTCACTGGGCTTGCAAAGGTGGTGAGTAGACAGAGGGAGAAAAAGACGAGAGAAAGCTAGACCATGGTGCGCAGGACAGCTTCTATCCGGTTACTAGTAGGGCCGAAAACGCATTTTATATCAGTCGATGTAAATTTAGGCCGGGTCCCGGCCCTGACACTGTTGGTGCCAGTGGCGTTTTAGCATCCGGACGGTGTTCACGAGATACTGCCACAGACACACCGCCGGCGAACAATCGACTCCTCGATTTGCCATTTTTTCTCAACCGCGATCCGTACTTGAGCGTTAGGTCCCGGTCCACCCAATTCGGCTTTTTCTCACCCATACTTATTTCTGGACGCTTACCGCAGTCACGATTTAGCTCCGATGAGTGGAGAGGAAGGAGCGCAGAGAATTATTCAGGGATCCACAGATTCAGATATGCAGCATATTGGAAAGAGGAACATGGTGGTAGAAAAGAAGGCAGAGAAGTGGCGATGCACCACGCATCACCAAACAAGGCATTCGGCCCGCTTGATCCGGCTTCTTTCTTTAAGGACGAAGTAGGTGCGTTCCTCTCTTCCAACTCTCTTCGCTTTCCTATTGTATATTGTCCCCTTCTTTTTGATTCTTTTATTGTTATTTGCTGACGACCTCCCTCCCTCAATCTAGCAACTGCCGACCCCTCTCAGGGCCTCCCTCCTCGCCACCGCCAACGGCTACCGCATGTCCGAGCACGAGCTGGCCGGCACGAGAAAGCCGCCCGGCGGCGCCCCGCGTGCGGCGGCGCTCAGTATGAGTCCGTCTTTGCTGCAGTGGCGCTGGGTGCGGCTGGGGTGGTAGGACGTGATGTGTTCATTTTACTTTTTTGTGGTAGGGGATGGCGCAGGGCAGATAAGAGATGGAGGTACTGCGGATTTAGGAGGGGAGGGACGGGCAGGGACGGGGAGAGGGATATACTGCGTTCTACTTCGGACTCCGACTCGGATAATACTTCATACTCATACCAACGCGAAAACGAGGCTTCTTCCCACCAATCACATGATTGAGCTACGACAAGTTTCAAGCTCTCAGCTCACTAATTCTCCCGATATCGACCAGAATCCAATCCGTGGTTCAGCAGCATAAGCGCAAACCGGCCGGATTCAATCGCTACCGTAAGTCAGGTTGTGTAGTGCGAGGAGAAATTAGGATTGATCCCTCGTTTATAGTCAAGGTAAACGAAGATGTTGAAAAAACTCCCCATAACATCCGTTCGCTCCACCGAGAAATTTAAATACGCATCTTTTTTATCTTCAACGGGAAATCTCCATCTGGGCCTACCGCAAAATTGTCTTTCAAGAACAAGGAAGCGAATCAGACTGAGGACGGGTGTGTCCGAAATGAGGTCGGCATGAGAGCGGCGGCGGCCACCTTCAGAAATGCCATACACAATGACCGAATCTACTCACCTAAGCGGACCGCCCTACGGCTATGGGGAAATCAAAACAGCTGGGCGTTAGGAGATAGGATCGGCTATACAAGGCTTCAACGCAGAATATACTTGTACGCACCGCAGAGATCCAAGATCTTCTATCAGTTGCTCTTCTTTCGCACGTCTGAACGCAGCTCCGCACATACGTATCTAAGGCTCGTCCTATTCTCATCCGAAGTCTCTAGTTAACACTTTCAATCGCAGCTATGCACGCCGAATTGAATCACATTAAATTGCTCAAAATATGACAAGGATCCCATTCACGGGCAGAATACGCAGGGAAAGGTGAACGGATCCTGTCCATCCACACAGCAGATCTATCCATTCAAACCTGATGCTAGTGCTAAACATTCGCCGTGTATGGCGTAACTCACGAGTTTCCTCGCCCCCAAGGTATCGCCTCCTGCTGTGCTTCTGGTGGCCAATCCTCCTGCGGAGTCCTGTCGATGTGTTTGAATCGTGAGCAGAGCCTTTGGGAACGATAGTTGGGAGGACGTACGACTGGGCCGGCGGTCACGAAGGAGATGAACAGCACGGCGAGAAGTGCTGGGAATTTGGCGTTAAACATCGCTAGAGAGTGAGGAAGATCGATGAGCACCCTGGTATTATTAGTAATTACCAGCGGCGACCGTCTGTTATGCTGATCTCCCGTAAGCTATGTTGGACGGCGCCCGTCCAACATCTGTGTCGGTGTCCATTGTCAGGGGGCATCCCTTGGACATCGAAGCTGGGATTGAATGTAAGGGGTATATCACGAAGAAAGTGATAGAGACCTACCATCTCTTGATTAGCAAGAATAATGTTTATCAGCAGTAAGTGGCGGCTTGCCAGATCTCGAATTGAGTATAAAATAGAATTCGTAGATGTAAGATATCTGACTGACGAAGTCCAAGTAAAAAATAGGTGCAAGAATGGTCAGTCAAGGCTTGGCGCTGAGCGGCGATGGGTACCAAGTCATTCAAGAAAAAACTAGCCGAGAAGCATGGACTCTTTGTTGCGACCCGCGACGAACGGCGCACAGGACCCAGTGAACAGGTTAAGGTAAAAACAGGTCATATTCGATGCGAGAAGAGTAGACAGGACTTAGTAAGACAGTGGGAGTGCAGTAAGACTCGAGTAGCGGCTTCCACGATTGCCCCATGTGACCAAGTATGACAATGTGCCGTCCGTATTTGATGAAAGCTGCGTATGGAGACAAATCGACGCGGACGTATATAACGCTCGAACGCTGAAGGACACCTCACAAAAAGGTGAAAGGGCACGACCTAAACGATCTTGAATAAAATCTCCACCGTTGGTGTGACATGTCACACCCGTGACCACGACGATCTGGCAAGTATAAAACGGCGCCACCAACGTAGAAGGCAAGGACGGCGGCAGCGCTTCCAGTACGACGAAGACTGGGGTGCCACACACCCGCACCCGGAGTGAATAGAGACGGCGGGGAATGGTAAAGAAGATAATATGCATTGAGGTGACGGCGGGAGGTTATGCACTGTAACAAAAATGGATGAGTGCTCAAGATCGAAGTGGGCGGAGACGAGGGGGTCATAGCGGAGGAGTAACACCGGGATTCGCCCGTCATACACGCACCCGTGGATCCCTGCCCCGACTCCACGGCGTGTAGGCCTTTCACGCACTGACCCGCACATCCCGACCACGATGCACGGATATATGCGCGGGTGAGCTCGAATTCGCAGCGACGCGCGGCGGAACGTTGACGGCATCGAGCGGAAGAGTGCACGCCGGAGTTGCTGGTACACCATGTCAGGCACGTTAAAGGCGGCGCGTGGGACGCGGAGACAGGATCGATGTTATGGAATGGAGGAGCGTACGGAGCGCGGACGACGCGTTGGCTGAGACACGAGGAAATGCGGAGGAGAATGGGGTTTGCACATGTGGACGGCGTGGGGGAGCCTGAGGGTCTCGCGTGCACGGATATTCTGGGCGGCGAAGTGGGGCAGCGCCGCAGGGGGACCTCGTGGCGGCGAAGAGGGCGTCACGTCTTAGCGCGGTGAAGGTGGTGTACAGAGACCGCGCGTGAAGCGGGACACGGCCCCTCCACGGAACCCGTCGGGATCGCACCGCTGTCGCCTCGAGATAGGGGAGGCGCCAATTGCCAGAGGTTTGCTGGGACCATACACGGCGGAGGGCTGCGGACGCATCGCAAGCGAATCGCATCTGCGCGCTGTCCACAGGCTTGGGACAACTACGGGCCAAATGCATCGAGGGATTAACCGCCCACGATCCACCATGGCACCTAGGTGGCATCGCCCGTGGCATCCACAGACGTTTTTCAAGGAGGGATGCGGGTACCGTCAGGATTACGGATGAGGATGCTGGAGATAGCTGTACTCGGCAGCTGACAGCGAGACAACGTCGCGGGGGACGCGAGTGCATGGCGCAGCGCGAAGGAAGCAACAGTCTCGAACGGCGTAGTTGCAGCGGCATTAACGTTCGGGAAAGCTCCACGTCCCGGTCGGTGCGGGAGGACGAGGTTGGCGCGTAGCACCATCGCGCCGGTGAAGCAAAGCCGCGGGGGGTACCCATCACGAACGACGGGTAGCGAGGATTTCCGGATCTTCAAGGCCGCGTGCGACACCAATGCATTCCAGGAGCAGCGGCTGAGACAGAGATGGTAAGAGCCGGGGGGGGGGGGGGGGGGGGCGATGGGTGGGGCGACTCTCCCCTCCGCATATCAAGTGAGGAGGATCTGCGCGTCGATCTGCAAGCATGGGTGCAGCCTAGCCCGGGCCAGATGCGGAGGTGGGATGTCCGAGACTTGGACGGAGACCGCAGGGTATTCGAAGTTGCAAGAGACATCCCTTTTGGGGAAGATGAGGCTCTCAGAACGTCGACGACGTGTGAATCCGATTTCGGGGACGGGGTCGGCCAGGCAGAGAAGAACAACGGGTGGTCAGCGGGCGCACACGGAGTTGAGGTGGGTTTGCGGCGGGCGCAGAGGAGGGCATCGCATCGGTGGGAGAAATGCATCGCGCTCAAGACGGATATGGGAAACTGCCTTTCATTAGCTACGAGCCATCACGGTGGCTCGTATCGCTCTTCAAATTGCGTCAGCCAAGAAAATGAAGAGAGCGCGCAAAGATACACACCAGGGAAGATAAAACCGGCCAAATTCGCAGCGGGCATGCCTTTGTCGCAGAAGCGAGAGGTATAATGGAACGGTGTGTCAATCTAAATGTCGTAGAGATAAGCACAGGCACAAAAAGAAACCGCAAAACATCACACACCAAGAGTATAACATGTATATCCGCCATGAATTTTATGGGCCGAGGAGGTTGGACCCCAGGGACAGAGTCAAAGACAGAGCCACGTCGCGCAGAGAAGGAAGACGCTCCGACGACCAGCCGAAGTCCTCATGTCGTCCACGAGAATCGAAAAGCATCTCCCGATCTTACGGGCACAGGCCGGTGGAGGGAGGATGGCAGAAGTGCGAGAGATGCGGCTCGAGCACGGTGTTGCAGAGTGGACGTCGAAGACAAGGAAGAAGGGCGGTTTGATCACCGCGAACACGTGATGCGTCGCGTCGCCAGATCGAAGGAAACACGACCAAAGTTCAAAATATCGCTTGCTGTTTTGCGAGTGCATCACTTCGCTGGACCACACGGAAAATTTTAGGTGAATCAGCGTAACCCGAAGGCGCAACAATCACCAAGATATAACACATAAACTGGTTGAGGCACTGGCGGAAGCACTTTCGCAGCCTCGGCAGAGAACGCGGCAGAGGGGATAACTTACTCGCATCATGCAGACCCTGCTCTAATTTTTATGAAAGTGAGCTTGATAGGGCACAGAGTGATAACAATACCGCGAGTACTTTTAAAATTTTGGGTCCTGGCTCATTCAGCGTCTATGTACGCGTACCAGGATGAGATTCATGGCCCGCGCCGGAGCTCTCTCATCGGCGAGAATGTTCCTCCAGACTTGCAACGCCCATCTCGCAATACGTTTCGCTGCTTCAAATTTAATTATCAACATTCCGGCTCACACGTATATCCCGTTAGCAATAGGATTCATTTTGGCGGGCGTCAATCTTTGACAAATCCCCTCTCGCCCGATGGTTATTCGCCAGGCCACGCTACTTTTCCCGACGCCGTACTATTTGTAGCAGGAAATTTGCGGGACCGATGCGGGAAAGGGAGCCAAATATACTCCGCACCGTGGAGCCCGTTCAATCGGAAAACGCCCGTGCAATTGACGTGGCGCTGCCGGGATTGTGGCTGTCAGCCACAATCTATACATATTGCGTTTCAGTTCATTAGCTTGGGTATCCCAGTTTCGATGGCGGCGTCCCGAATGGCCGACCTAGGGATATGCAATCACGAAGCGTGTTCCGTCTTCCTTGATCTTCAAAATTAACCGCAGCTAAGTATAGTGCATGAATGATTTGGCGCATCCGACTTTACTGTGTGAACCTGCGGAACAAGAATTTGAATTTGACACGCATGAAAGGCAACACAGCAACACACAACACTCGCAGAATAACAGAATAGGCGAGGCTGACCCGCATCTGGTCTGAGCGAGTACCATTTTTACGACTTGCGTGTATTGCTGCTCCAGATCTCGAATATATATATCTGGCTCCGTGGAAGCCTTGAAACAACATGAAGAACTATGGTGTCGTTTCTTCCCTTGGGCTACTTATGCGTACATGTGATCCCCACCCAAGTCGATGCTGTAGACGCTGCGCGAATGGGAACGAACGTCGGTTCCTTCCATGACAGTGTCAATTAAACGGAACTGGCCGTGCGCCCCCAATCCGCACACTAGATTGATCACTTTAATTCATTATAGCTTTGTCCGGCCACGGCAGATCGTTAGAGTAGACTACTAAATGTCTGTGCTGGCCTGTGAGCCAAAATTTCAGACACCAACTGCAGGTACAGGTACCTTACGATTTTCTGACAATAGCTGGGACCCTCGGGAAAAGTGCTTTTCACGACAACAAAAACAGTCCGACTAGGAAAAGCGTCGGAGGCGCTCTGAATCCCGACCCATCATGCGGTTCAGATAAGTTAAATTGGGTTCATGATCATGCAGGCTTACAATGTCTGAGGAAAGTCAGTGCCGTCGTAGGCTTACCGATGAAACTAGCTACAAAAACACATGTATTGAACCTTTTTCGGGACGGAAAAGCGTTTCGCGCGTCTGGAAGATGAGATATGATTGAGGAATTTGGCCCAGGCCGCGCAAAGCGCTGGATACAAATGACCGGGAGTGGCGGTCATACAAGAAAGCAAGGTTATCAGGTGGAAACAGCGGGCGCTTGGCCTACAAATTTGGTGAGTTAACGTGCTGAAGTGAAATCGAGAGTCGCCGTACCAAGTCGCCGTTCATGGGCCCGAATGGCAGCATATGTGGGAACCAATTTTGCAACCTGTTCCCATTTATCCCTGTCGATTATGCATAAATCTCTGATAGCGAAGGAAAGATGGAGGAGAGTAGCTCTGCGACATGAACGGACGAGTTTATTGGTGAGCCCTGGGCATGCCAAAACGTGAGGGCGCTCTGAATGACCCGTGGAGTTCCGGCGGGATGGTCCTTTTCAACCTTGAAGGCATCGACGGTGCCAGTGAGTGAGAGATGCCGACGTAAGCCCCCTTCATCGAATCACACCATGGGTCCCAGGGATATATTATATCACAACCCATCCTCGTGCCGAGTTGAACTGAAGGCTGTCTACCATAGGCCGGTATGCACCAAAATCGATGCAAGGCCCACGTCCGAGTTCGTCTCACAACGATTCAGACAAACTGCATGCGCTGACATTAGAGAGCTTGCGCAAACCCACCACATGCGGCTTTTTATTTTTTTCGCTCTGGTGGTCAGAGCGTGCTATTCAACACTCCTAGTGATGATCCGGAGCAAAAAAAGTATAGTGCCGCGTGCGGCTTTGAAAGCCGCATGCGGCTTTTGCGCAAGCTCTCTATTGAAAGCTGCGCATATATTGAAGTTCCAACCTGGACGCGTAGCCTCCGGCTCGATGGCGGACGATCCACGTCTGCATCAAATTTAAATACCCTAGAAATTTTTGACCTGCGGGGAATGCCTGTTCAACTCGGGCTCGAGCCATATCCCCATCTATAATTCTTTTTTCTCGCTCTCTTCCCTGACCCTTTCTTTCCCCATGCAGTTTTTATGAGCCCTGCCACCCGTACTAGGACTGAATTACTCCGCTTCGACCCGATACGTTTCGGTATCGTCATTCTAGGGCCTTACAAAAGCGAGTGGCTCAAGCGTTGGACTGCGGATAATATAATCTTACAACCACTCCTTCACTCGGATATACCACCGCGACCGCGCTACTCGATTCCACCAATCACCTCCTCAGTATGCTTCCACAGCGTCCGCTGCACCTCCTCCGTCGCCGGCAGGTCCATCCCGATGTCGTCTCCATCCTGCCCCGTACGCGATGCGCCGGCCGACGCTTTAAGGAGCGCGTAGAGCTGGTGTTCGCCGCACACTTCGATAGACTTGGCGGTGGCGAGGATGTCGGAGGTGAGGGGGACGTTCTTCAGGAGTGGTGTGTCCACCAGCCCCGGATACGCATGGATGAATGTGATGCCGGGGTTCCGCGCGGCGTAGTCCTTGTACCAGGTGGGTCAGTTATCCGTTACATAACCTCCCTCAGTGAGCACGCCACACACCTTGAACATGAGATCAATGTACGTCGACGCCTGGCTCCCGGCCGTCCTGAACCCAGCAAAGTCGCGCACGGGCTTCAACGCCTTTTTCAGCCCCAGGTCGCTCAAATCGAGCTCTTTCCCTTGTCCAGCGCTGAAGACAGCCATGACGCGCGCGTCCTCGCCCGCCTCGTGCGCCGCGCGTATGGTGGGGAGCAGCCCCCCGACGAGCGCCCACCGCGCGTAGTACCACAGCGCCGTCGACACCTCCAGCCCCTCGCTCGTGATCATGCTCTCTAAGTTAATCGTGCCCGCGGTCGTGACCAGCAGGTTGATGCGCGGGAAGCGCGCGCCCAGCGATGCGGCCAGGCGCTTGACGCTCGCGATGCTGGTGAGGTCGCACGGTACGAAATCGCGCGTTGCGTCCACGCCGGCGGGGGCGGGCGGAAGGCCCGCGAGGATGGCGGTGGCGGCGGCGCTGCTGCGGCCCACGATGACAATGTGCGCGTTGCCCTTGGTGTGCCGCGCGAAGGCCTCCGCGATGCCTTGCCCGATGCCGGAGGTGCCACCGACGAAGATGCCGACAGGGGTGTAGGCTGGCGCCCAGGCGTTGTTGAATTTGCGGACGGTAGAGAGGTCAGGCATGGTAGGATGGAGAAGCGCTTTCCAATGGCGCCTTCATAACCCATCTAACACTCCGCCTCTCGGATCAGACGCGCAAGCAAATGCCCGGCAGGTTGCCCATTTATATTTCCTGACGACACCTTGCAGCAGTAAGGACCCGCGTGGTCATCAAGAATGACACCACCTGAAAGACCTCAGCTGAATCATCGATTAGATGATTCAGCTGAGGACTCCGGATGCCGACATAGTAGGCTCTAGCAGGCGCATGCGATGATGCATCAAAAGCTCTACTAATCAGGAAAACCTCCTCTGGAAAATTACCTCCAATTTGGGGCAATTTCCTTTCTGCTTTCCAAACCAGGCAAATTGGAGGAAATCGAGGGAAATATCCTCTATTTCCGTGGTTGGTTTACAGCTAATTGCAGTACCGAAGGCGCGGATCGGAAATCTGCTGTTTTGGGACATTTTCAAAGAATTCCCGGTATCTCGGTGAGTTCTACACCGATTCCCTTGAAACCTAGATAGAAATACTCGGCTAATTCGTGCGCAATTAGTGATAGAAAGGAAGTTGCAAAAATATTCTATATTTGGCGAGTTGGGTTTGAGGGGTCATTTTTGGGGTCAATTAAATCTGCCAGTATCTAGGCATGTTGAAATGCCCTAGATTTTTGTGAGAGATGGCTTGTATCAATATTGAAAGGTGTGATAGAGTCAGATTTGAAGGAGTTTGTAGTTGGGTTCAAATATCACATTGTTTGCTGGTTGCAGTATATTACCGTTGGCTCGAGGTCATTACAAGCATGATAAGGTAAGATATTGAACATTCCGACTCTATCACACCTTTCAATATTGATACAAGCCATCTCTCACAAAAATCTAGTGCATTTCAACATGCCTAGATACCGGCAGATTGAATTGACCCCAAAAATGACCCCTCAAACCCAGCTCGCCAAATATAGAATATTTTTGCAACTTCCTTTCTATCACTAATTGCGCACGAATTAGCCGAGTATTTCTATCTAGGTTTCAAGGGAATCGGTGTAGCACTCACTGAGATACCGGGAATTCTTTGAAAATGTCCCAAAACAGCAGATTTCCGATCCGCGCCTTCGGTACTGCAATTAGCTGTAATATCCTTGTCATCGCAGAAATATGATATATATCTGTGTAGGTCAATGTTGAAAATTTTACCTGCCAGTAATGTGCCTTTGCTCGTCATTTTGGAAACAACAAGACGCTCCGTATCATCTGCTGAAAATGCAGCCTACAGCAGAAGGATAAAGACACAGAAATCGGAGAACCAAAGTCTCCGAGACTTTTTATCATATTTGCAAGCTCACCAGTGGTTGAGCCACGCTTCTCCTCGCTCCCGACCTTGCCAGTCGGCCCGGCAGACCCAATGGCTGCCTCCGACGAGTATCTGCAGCGCTGAGCAATAAAAAGACTTATGGCTAAATGCACCGATCTGTGTATTTCAGGAGACCAATTCCAGCAGTACGTGCTTGTTTCAAAGTTGAAGGACGGCGCCGGTGCATGGAGTAAGTACTGACTGTCAGTCTGCCGGTGATTGGAGATGGTGTTGAATTTGTTTGAAGTTCTTTGCCGAGCTAACCGAGCACCAACTCCGTCGGATCAAACCATGAAACCATCACGTGTGTGCAGATCAAGGTGGTTTGTTTTGATGGGACAAACGAACTCTCTTCCTTCTTGCCCTCATCTTCCTCCGTCCTCTCTCTTGTGGCCGCGATGCTACATACTCGCCCACAACCCACCTCTCATGTGAGTTAATTCTGTCAATGCCCGCACCTTGCTCCCAAGATACACGGCGTCGGAGCGGCAGTCGAAGCATTGTCGTCTGGGCGCTCAGCCAACAACAGAGCTGGCGAATACACCTCCCCATCGCCTCGCCCAATCCAAAACCGTGCCTCCAATTGGCGGCCGAATCTTGCGCTTTGTGCCCGATCCTCGTCGCTGCGCACCGCGTGTTCAAGCTCTGCCTCGGTGAGTGGGCCGGGTGGCAGATCCAGGTCGTCGGGGCTGCAGGGTGCAACACATCCATCTTCACTCGGTCTGCCGGTGCCGCTTCCAACTTCATCTGTTTCGATATCAACATTGATTATGTCGTTTTGGACGCTGACGCGCACGCCATCACGGACATGCTCGGGCAGAATGGCGCCTGGGAACTTTATCATTGCCTCGCTTTGGTGTGCTCTCATGCAAGTATGTGATTGCACCACATTCATCATCTCCTTGATTTGAACTGAGAATTCTCGTCCTCGACACGGGTCAAAGCTGAGTAAATTCACTGCCATCTGAGTCGGTGTTACTAGATCAATTGTCTCCCTGAACGACCCTTGCTTACCGGTGAGTCTTTTACTTCGATAGATTGAACCAGCGTGACCATTTCTTGTAGAACTTTCTTAGCGCCACTCACACGCAAACGGCGAACAGCCACCCTGCCCGCATCCACCAGTGAGACCTGTGTTTTATCCTGCGACGCCTCTAACCACGTAACATCCAAGTTTACTCTGGTTTGCATGTGCACTTCCTTCCAGGTCCACCTCATCTTTAATTACCTTTCTCAGGTTTGATGTCCTTCAATTCTTCGATGCTCGACTAATTCCGTGTCTTTATAGCAAATCTAACATATCCCGCAGCCTTTAGGTAGGCCGTCGCCTTTCACTTGGCAATACCTCTTCTAATCTGTTTCCCAGCACTGCATGCCCTAGGAATACTGTATCCACGGCGCGATGCAATGAACCCGAGAACCACCACGGGTGAGATTGTTTTATCTTGAGATGAATCTGGCTCAATGCTGCGTCAACAGTGCGGCATACTGTGGTTTCAAGTTCATCGGGATTTGGTGGTTATGGCTTGTCTCGTCGTTTAGACCATGTAATATTTAGAATGCTGTGCAATACATGTTGTTTTCAGGCTCTTTTGAGTGTATTTGAGCAGCATCTGGCAGAAAATCAATGGGAAATCTGCTGCAAATGCAAGGTAATCCACGGTAATTTGCCTCCAAATTGGAGGCAACTAGATAGCAACGTTACTAGCAAGGAAATTGGTCTAATCAAGGATATTATGTCCAATTTGGGGCAACTTGGAGGCAATGCCAGGAAATTGCCATGGGAGGCTTTTCCTGACGTAATGAGCTATGCGCACTGATGACTTAGCTCAGCGAAAATCCCGCCCGGGGTAGAGCACCAAGGGTGTATTAGAGGAGCCAACAATTTAGTGGCTTGAGCGATACCGTGAAAAAAAACGGGTTTCCCGAGCTCTCTTCGCAGATGAATTCCACAGTACTGAGAATTTAATTGTTTCAGGCGTCGAATGGAAGTTTGGAGATGTAGTGATGGTGTTTAACTCAAAATAAACACGAAATCCACTGCGGCTTTGCACAAGAGCCAGAAGCCGCATGCAGCTCGTGCGCATCCTGTCTAATGTGCCGCGCGTGAACGCAAGGGCGGCACATTCCATATCGGGAATGTGCCGGGCTTGGCACCAACTAGCAAAACACACGTGGCTTTTCTGCACTGGGCGCAACAATTCCGGATAATGTTGATGAGGAGATGCTCGCAAAGTCTCTCACCAACCAGACACTGTCCGGCAGCTCAGAAGAGGACACTCAACCTTTCAGCAAGCCAGTGCACCCGAATCTGTGAGTTCAACAACAATTCTGTCGTACGCCTTTGGTACGCCTCTATTATATTATCTGCTGCCCGAAATTGTTCCAATTTTTCTTCCTCTAAGTCATGCACACATCGTTGACGTTTCGGGTCACCGCGAGTCCGAAGTTGATGCGAGGAATATTCTCCCTGAAACGTCGGCGTGTTCCAGAGCTCCAACGACACCTCAATGCGCTGCGGAGGAGGCGATTGAAGAGCGTTCCACGAAGAAAGTCGAGAAGGTGAGTCAAAAGTCATTGCAAATACCGCCGATACTGATTCCAATTTCAACAGTAGTGACGAGTATCGACTCCAGACGTTTATCACCGCTCAATACTGTTAGAATTCCGTTTTAATTGCTGTTTGTCTATCGTGTTTCTGCCTTGGCTGTTGGATTGGCAACCGAACACTCTATCAAGTCAGTGATGCACTTCCCGTTTTCTTTCCAGTTCAACGGCTGATCCGGTACCTTCTATTTGTTTCCTACTTAACTTCCGTTATATTGACCTACTCATCGCTGCGCGTAGCCGTACCTACACGATAGCTATGACTCAGATTCTGGACCATTTATTTACGTAGTTTGTATTTATACGCTTCGAGCTTCGTATGCACTGCAGACGTTGACTCGCTATTTCACTCTGAGGTGTTCATTTCATTTCATTTATTTTTCACGACATTGGCGCATTTCTCCATCGCATCTCTACCTTCAAGACTCGTAATGTGATGGTAAAGTGACAGTGCAACTTTTATTTGAGGTGATCAATTCTCAATTGATGGCATGAATGTGCCGTGGTTGAACTGACACGGCGGCAAACAGAATAGAGAGCTTGCGCAAAGGCCGCACGAGCCGCATGCGGCTTTTTTGCATTGCACAGAGCGCATCCTCGTCATTCTCGGAACGCCCATCTCGGCGAAGTCGGGCTTCCCTAACGAAACCGAGCTATCATTACGATATCAGACTTCTCCCCTGCTTCTTTTCCCAATATTGACTTGCATCCATCTTTCTTCTTTAGCGGCGGCGCGACGACTATCGTGGTGGGCGGGACGATTACCGCGGGGGTCGTTACGGACGGGACTACGATGATCGTGGCAGAGGCGGACAAGGAGGCGGGCGTGGCGGGTATGATGATCGGCGGTATTAGGTGCGGAGTGATCTGCGCTCAAAACGATGGCCCGCTCGAAAAACGATACACTGGCTTGTTACGTGAATTCTCTTCTATTTCCTTTTCTTTCTGTTTCCCTTTCCCTTTCTCGCTTCCTCCCTAGGTATCTATTTATCCTTCTTCTCTCCCCTCCTGTTGTACGATTAGTTTTATATACAATTTATTCGCATTGATACATACATACGTATAACATGTTTGTATGTCTGGTGTATACGGATCGAATGATATATACGTATTTTTTTTAAGGTAGGCTAGGGTCGCAGGAATTTTATTTTTGGTACGTCGTCCGCCATTGCTGCCTGTTTGCTCCCTCACTGTTGAGCGCTCGGCCGGCAAGTGTTTGCCCAACAGAGTGGGGAGTTGGATATCCCGAAATTGCAGACATTCGTTGCTGCTGGAGATCGTTATCCGCTTGCGGTCAATTGGACTACGAAGTTTGGTAAGTATGTCATACAATAATTTTAGTGCTCGTATCACCTTGTTGAAACCGTAACGGCAGCCACCACCGGTGCACCCTTCTCACTCCGCATTTCCGAATCGAGCTCGGCAAAACCGGGCAACTTCCATGCTATGGAGGATGCGGGAGTCCGAGTCGCCGATCAGCGCGACGCACGAGCACTGCATAAACGAACTACCGGTCGCTTGTGCGTTCCGTTTAGCAGGAGCGTCCCGTCGTCGAAATAATTGTATTCCGATGAGGTTTCGAAGGTTCTCTTTCAACATTCGACACTCATCTACTTCGGACTGTGACGATGCATGCTTCGCCACGGGTATATACATCCTCCTTCTGCGTCAAAAATGCACGAATTTTCCTCGTCTGGTCTTCCTTTAGTTCATTTCGTAAGTGGACGTATTTATTGCCTGGGCGCTGGGTTGGACTGACGGTGCATGCTTCGCCACGGGCATATTCATCCTCCTTCTACGATAAAACTGCCGACAATCTATACGCATGTTCCTCATCTGGTCTTCCTTTAGTTCATTTCTAAATCAAGCCGTAAGTGAATGTATTTATTGCCTGGGCGCTGGGTTGTACTTGTCAGTTGGTTGTTCAACTCTTGTCAAGGGAGTCTTGTTCCGAAATAGGATATACCGAAGAAGCCTCCGCCTCAACCTGTGAACGTCTTCGGTATATACCAAACTGCGGTCTCATGGAAACGTCGGCCTGAAGACGGCTGGACAATAATTTTTCTTTCACGGCGGAACGGAGCTAGCATATAAAAAACCTATATAGATGTTGGGCAGCTGCCAGAAAGCCAAAACTCCGCCATGCAATTTCAAATCTTGACCGCCATCGCATTCGTATTCAGTAAGTTCTGCAACTTCTGAAGGGGCATCCAACTGATCCTACTGCTCGCAACCGCTCTCTTTGCTAAAGCCTTGCCGGTTCAACGCCCTGAGGACGTTTCTGTGCGCAGTGCAGAGGTTAATAACATCGACCACTCATTCCCTCCGTCGCTGATCATTTCTCAATCATTTCTTGAGGCCGAAATCGACGATCGCGTGTGCCGGATCGATTGCATCTGAAATTCCGCCATAACGCGTTCCCAGGCGAGTCGATATTTGAGAGCGCCGGTCATCTCTGGTCTGAAACGGCCCATAGTCCGACATAAATCCGCTCCAATGAGATTTCTAGTTTGCATGGCCAGCCTTCCATATTCTTTCTTTTGATTATATCTCGCGACCTGCTTCATGTTCCTACTGCTGTCGTTTGCCCAGATTATCCGTAATTCACAATGTGATTATATCAGAATGAGCCCGGAAAAATTAAGTGGGTGGCACTTGCTTCATGTTCCTACTGCTGTCGTTTGCCTAGATTATCCGTAATTCAGAACTTAATCATCTCTCACCACTCCGACGTCAATCGAGAGTGAAATTTGGATCGCCACATGGCTGACTGATACACATGCTGCCTGACAAGTTACCCTTTCCACGCCAATTCCCAACATGTTCGTTGTACGCGAACAACACTCATCCTTCGAACTGCGACCATGGATACTTCACCACAGCCTCAGCATCCTACTTCTGCGTCAAAAATGCCGACAATCTATACGAATTTTCCTCGTCTTGTCTTCCATTGGTTCATTTCTCAATCAAGCCGTAAGTGGGCTCTCGTTAGGGTTTCCTCATAAGTAAATGGATAAGATTAGATATGCCTTATATCGAAGCCCCTAACCCTAGCGAACAGATTTCCAGTTGAACGTCCGGCGTGCCGAAATTTGGCAACCGTCAGTGTGACTTGTCAGTTTCGTCCGTCCCATGCTTTGGACTGAATTGAACAAGGGAATCTTGTTATAGAATAGGATATACACCGAAGAAATATCAGACACGGGTTTTCGCCTCTTTCTTATGTATCAAATTGTCGCTTGGGACCGTGTTCACGAAGGCCACTCGATTTTTGCTCGAGTCTCTTTTTGGAGCTACTTAAACATCGGAACTCGCTGAAATTCCGACCGTGGGACCATCCATCCTCGGGACTCTGGCTCACACCTTATCCGCTGAACTCATTTGCAGGACTCCCGCCAAGAGCTCCATCATCGGACCTCGGTGTTTTTGCATGTGGTGCACGATGCTAACCAGGCTAAATTCTACGTGCGGAGATGCGACGGACTCAGACCGTATGGAGACCGTTCTCCGGACGACCGGGGTTGCGTAAAGCAGATCATCGTCTCACCAAACATACATTTCGACATCGCAGTGAAGCTGGAAGCATGTTTTCAACATTGACCTTCTCATCCACTGAACCCATTTCTGCCCAGAGCTCCAAGGTCTGTTTGAACTTAAGTGTCCGCACAGCTGATAATCATCGGACCTAGGTATTTTGGCTGTGTGTTGTGGCGCTGTAATCTGCGCCTGGACACAATTAGGGCCCGGGGAAACTGATCACTACGTAAATGGCAGCCTTCGCTGAGCCTCATCCTTCCTCGCTCCACGGGCATCTCGGATCATTCCGCCGGTTTCAGAGTTTCTGCATTGTGATCTCAAGGATGACATGCATGAAACCTAGAATAGTCTATTGAGCCAAATTTGACGACGAGTTTTCGAGATTGGGATTGGACGCACTTGATGCTCGAAGTAAGGCTGACTACGATGCCCCGCTGTGTCAGACATCCGCAATCGCAGGCGGGAGAAGGCATGTACTGGTACAGGTATAGTAGAAGCAGGATCCTAGTTTCCATCAGAACACTGCATCCGATCCGTTGGACGCATAAAAAGCCGAGCCGTAAGGCGCCTTGTCGACAATGTTTGATCCCATGTCCGGCATTATCAGTCCTCGAGCTAGTCTCATGCCCCTGCATGACTTTCTCGGAGCCTGGCTCATCGGACTCATCCTGTCTTCAGTGTAGGCTGGTCTTTCAAATCTCGAAATCGCCCCCGAACTTTATTTAATGCAGACTTTTTGGTGTTACTTGCTTGCAAGTGTACCGCTACTTCACGAAACATTCTGCGCGGGACTCGATCTTCTTGAAGGGTTTTGTGGGTGTCGAACTGAACTCGCATCTACCTATCTAATATGGGGCTATTTGAGGTCGCTCTTCTCTGTGCAATAGACAGCTTGCATCTTGCCTTGGTTTCTCATTCATTCTATTCCGCAACCGTCATCAATTTTGGCGACTACGTTAAGTTACAAACACCACCATGGTGAGTTTCCACCCAAGGGTTCTCGCTGCCTTCCAACACCCACACAGGAGTCTCCTAGTAAGCAGCATAAGCAATCTGACTAGGAACTGCTTGATTTAATGGCAGTGTAAATGAAGGTTCAGATGGACGTTGGAGGTACGAGTGTTTCGCTCTGGACGGTTGAGCATGTCACTGATTTCTCACCAGCCGTTTTGAGCACTTTGGTCCAACTTTTCTATGGGTTTCGGATCTACACCATCTCAAACAAATCCCTTGTGTTTCCTGTGATCATCGTGCGTGATGTTCAACACGTAGATGTCTCGCAAACTGATTCAACTGCAGGCAGCTTGCGCGTTTGCTAACCTGGGTGTGCCCTCTACTTGGAGTTTTGAATGAGCTCCTGAGATACCACCAATTTTCAGGAATGGCCATCACTACTATACAGAAATCGCAAGTAATCTCCCATGCTGAAAAAGTGGAGGTTTGACGATGGCACCATCAGTTTCCAGGTCAAAGTTTTCAGCGAGGCGAGCATGGTCATCGTACGCCGTCTGCAACTCATTGCACTCACTCTGTCCATTAAGCTACTTCTCCTAGCCATACTACACCAGCAGCATGTCAATTGAAGCATTCTGTGATGTCCTCGTCGCCGGAGCCATGTCATACCACTTGCTGCGCAGCAAAACGGGATTCAAACAGTAGTGATGTTTCAAACATTTTTTTGGCATACAGATAATGAACAATTTAGGACGCGCAAGGCAATAAACATCCTTGTCGCGTACTCTCTCAACAGCGGTGCAATTGCAATGGTATTCGCAATTTGCGATCTTGCAGCAGTGAGTTTGTCCCGCATCACCTAAGCCGTCACTGATGATACTTGCAGTTCGTTGCCTCACCTTCGACTTTGATTCATGAACCGTAACGTTTTCACAATTTCCAAAATGATAAATCATCGTAATTTTTGTTTCAGATTTTACTTTGTCCTCGTTCGACGTACGTCTTCCTGAATGCCCTTTGCTCTTTCACCGCTCACACTATTTTAGTCTATACCCTGAGCTTCATGTCCATGTAGGGTTTCTCCCCGATCCACATATATAAGCTCACCGAGGGCTGATGTTCCCCAGACTCAACTCCCGCGACCATGTCAGGGAAAAACTGTTTTCAAGCAGCCACGCCATGGTTACCATTCCTTTCCAGTCCTCCCATGAAAACCCAGTTTTCCCAGTAGATATGGAGCATGGAATGGCAAGGTCTGACGTCAAAGGCGCTGTCGGGATGCCAAGCAGTACCGGTGGCTTTTGACGAGCAGTCACACGACACCGAGATATATTGGGCCTACAGTGCGACGACGGGAACTGTTCGAGATGTAATCTTTTGAGGAAAACACGAATGCCAGGTTGTATTCAAATTTTATCTATCTGAAGTGCTATGTACTTGTTTAAGTTGTTTGTGGTGCCATTTCTTTTTGAGCTCGTGCGAGGTCACAATATAAATGTCAAAACTGATGAGTCGGAGATCGGACTTTTGAATACGGGCTTTACGTGGTTCCATTCAATAAGATCCCAATCAGAAACGTCCGCCCTCTAATTGATTGGTTTCCCAGCAACTGCGCCGAGAGGACCGACAACGTTCACACGTCGCCTGCATCAGAAATCTCCGGTTGACCATACGCCTGCCTTAAATTAAAGAGTAGATCCCCCTAAGGTGCTGTTCGGGATCCCGAATTGAAATCCCAATTCCCTGCCAAACCACTTTTTCGTAATGGACCCTTTTAACGTCTTCTGTTTTTGTCTCCTGATGGCGCATTTAAGTTGTAAATTGGAGGCTAGCTTCTCGCCTGGACCGGAACACAAGGGGTGATGTTGGCTGAGATATTACTGCAGAAATTGACCTCCATCATCAGGCTTACTCTATGTGTGGAATGTTATCTGGAATGTTATCTGGAATGTGCATAACTTGGATAACGACTACAGGCTTTTCCAACGTCGCATGGGATGTGCAAGTACTGTTGTATATTTTTCTCTAGGTGTGATTGAGGGTAAAATCTAGACTTTTGCAAAGAATGCACACAGAGTCACATACTTCGGTACCCAGGCGACGTGCCCGACGACGCAAGCAATGAATTCACGAGCCAATATTAATTGTCCCAGTCTTGAGCTCGGGCATCGGTACTCCCCGAGACTTTCTAGAAAGTCCGCTCACATCCAAGGGCGATGCCGCCGATGCATTTGTTGTCCACCATGGCCCGCTCCTAGTTGGAAGAGAAGGTGAAACGGGCGGCGCTCGTGGTGGTCAGAGTCCTGTCTCGGTGACCCAGACGTTCAGGTGTGATTTGCTACGCTTGACTGATATGTTATCGCTTTCGGATTGATCCGGCATAAATGAAAGAAAAGATGCGCGCAAATCACACTAGAACGTCTGGGGCAATTGGTATAGAGACACGCTCGCCTCGATTTCGCGTTGTGTGCACTCAGTACCCTTCAAATAAAGCCCATGATTGGAGGGGAGAACTTCATAAGTGCATATAACACAGTGGAAGTTTTATTTGGGCTGCCCAAGCTCGACTTGACGCGATATGGTACTCGAAAGCCGCGCACTTTTGAATTGCGCACAACAGCCCACAAAGTGCCCAAAAAAATCGGAAAAAATTGGGGAGTCAATCCAGGGACACAGACCAGATAGTCACCACCCATAAGGCCAGAAAGGCGGAGGAGGGAGGGTACCAATTGCCCCAAACGTTCTGGTGTGATCTGCGTGCATCTTTTCTTATCATTTATTCAAACTCCGCCGGATCAGTCCGTGGCACTGATAAGATAACCTCACACACCAGAACGTCTGTCCAAAAATGATGGGAGAATTGCATTCGATATCAGTGCATCATTCGGCGCCGTGACTGCACGTCACTGGCGTGATTTGGCTTTCCGTCTTTTTCTTACTTCTACCTCGTGCGACGCGTCGATTCTCTTTGCGATGCATAGGTGCTGGGATTAGTGTGGTTGGCAGAACTCTGCCATTCTGCCATTTAACCCGGCAAAATGACAGGCAGAATGGCGCAACTCGCTCAGGTCTGGCAGAATTCGGCAGAACTATAGGTTATAGGGCCAGAACAGGCTGTGATTGCGACTCCGGAAAAAAACTGACTGTGACACTGTGCACTGTACTCATTGTATGCATGTTTTAACAGCAAGACCGACTGGAATGAGATTGGTTCTGCAGGAATTTGAACCCATATATGGCGGTGACATCTCTGGAATAATGAAGATAGCATTGATAATGTTGGAAGCGACGTTACGGCAGTTGGATCTTCGAAGATCTCATTCCAAAGTAGGAAACACGATTTATTTCAGCAGTAATTGCGAGAAGATTAAATAAATAACCTGCCAATTCTGCTGAGTTCTGCCGCCATTCTGCCTGCCAAAGTGCCATTCTGCCCGGCTCAATTGCCCAAAATCTATTCTGCCCCCTACACTAGCTGGGATGTGCTTGAACTTACCAGGATGATATTCGAGCTGGAGTCAATCAGGCTGGCTCCAAACCGCCCTCCTGTCAGTAAAGAAGCGTCTTTATATCGGCTTGCCCTAACCTGTCGCAAATTCACCGATCCCGCGGTAACTTTACTCTGGGAACGCCAATATGGCATCATGCCACTGTTGTAATGCCTTCCTTCTCATAAGTGGGAGATTTCAGAGGAGTGCTTCGTGAGTCGGTCCACTTACTTGCGCATTGGACCAAGGTTAGGTTTGTGTGTGCGTCCCGCTCCAATGCCAGAAACCCACGCATGCCTCGCAATGGCGATGGTGGGATCCTTCGCCATCGGGACGAGCAGCGTCATCACCAAAATGGTGCGTGCATCGTGACTGTCTTCGATAGCCAGCGCATGCGCAGTTGCCAACGAGTCGATATCTAGGGCCTAACCGCCTCCGCCGATGGAACGGATGGCTTTTCTGCGGAACTCGATGTGGTGGGCTAGGATGGGGGCTTGTGAGTGCCGATTATATGATTGGGAGCTAATTATCTTCTGATCCAATCCAGTGGTCGTGGGCGAAGGAAGGTACGAGTATCCAGTTTGCGAGTTAAATGCCTCGGCTTTTTCCAATTCACCTCGCAGTCGCAAATTTCGGTGCGTACACGTTTGCGCCTCCAACAATGGTCACCCCGCTTGGCGCACTCAGCGTCATCGTCGCGGCCGTATTCGCCTCATTTCTGCTCAACGAGCGCCTAGGCCACCTCGGGCGCGTCGGATGCACCCTATGCATCCTCGGGTCCTCGATAATCATCCTCCACGCACAAGAGGATCAAGAGCTAGAAACCGTCACGCATTTCCTCGAATACGTCGTCGAGCCAGGTGCGCCCTACTCTCCCTCCCCCCCTCCCCACCTTCCAGGTAATTGACGCCTTCCCGTTCTTAGGCTTTCACCGTCCTCATCTTCTCCCTCATAATGGCCTATGGCGTCGCCCCGCAACACGGGATCTCCATCGCCTCCCTCGTCGGCGGCGTCTCCGTCATGTTTGTCAAGGGCTTCAGCGTCGCGCTCAAGTTCACGTTTTCCGGCGAGAAACAGTTCGTCTACCCCTCGACGTACCTGTTCATTTTCATCGTGGGCGTGTGCATCGTGGTGCAGCTGAACTATGCGAATAAGGTGTTGGACCTGTTTAGTGTTAATCTGTGCGTCCTGTCCTGTCCTTCCCTCCCCCTCTCCTCGTTATTCGATTCCTTTCGATGTACCTTTTGACGACAAGCTGACTGACGTACTTGCGTGCGGGTGGGGTGAATCCAATCTACTACGTCGGCTTCTGCACCGCAACCATCGTCGCCTCCCTCATCTTCTTCAAGGGATTCAACACCACAAGCGCATCCAGCATCGTCTCCCTCTCTCCGGGTTCGTCGTCACCTTCCTCGGCGTGCACATCCTCAACCTCGCCATGCTCGACGAGTCCGAGGCCGCGTCCCGCGCCGCTTCGAATGTGTCGCTGGGAGGCAAGGTGAGCCCGTGGACGCATGGGCAGGCGAGAAGGAATAGTAGTGGGAGCCTAAATGGGCTGCGGACGCCGCTCTTTGGGGCGTTTGCGATCGAGGCGGAGTCGGGGAGGAGACTGTGCGGCTGGAGAGGCTGGAGGAGGAAGGGGAGGAATACGGGGAGGATGTGGATTAGACGACAGCGTTGCACGTGGGTGGACTCGCGAGTAGCAGCAGTAGTAGGGGAGGGAGCAGACGGGCGTCGCCACTGCCTCGGATATCGCCGAGGCCGATGTAGGGTACAGTGTAGCGTGTTGGATCTATGTGGGAGTACATATGAAGAAGGGAGGGTTTATTTATTGTTTTTTGGACGAGCAGGGGCGGGTGGGATTCGATTTCGATTCTGTTCTCCCTTCTCTCAGTGTCCTTACCCTGTTGAATATATATATATACGAAGCCGGGTGAATTCGCAAACAGCTGACTTCCACTTCCTTCCGGTTGTCCCAACAGCGTGCGTCAGCCTTCCTTCCAAATATCGATCGCGATATCCGACTTGTCCGACCTGGCTTGACCAAAGCATTCTCTCTTGCGCAGTTCGGGTATGATGCGTCTGTTCCACGACTCGCGGAGACATGTTCCCAAGTACAGCCAAGTTGCCCGGGGTCCAAGGAATAGTAGTATGTGCATGTCATCGTCCGGATTCCGCCAACTCTGAGTCCCGGACTCCGTGCTCACGCGCAGGCTGATAATCTGTATTATGCTTATTCGATTCAGCGTGAGGTCCCTGGATACTATGTGCACGCAGTGGACACTCGAATCACAGCTCCAGCACATGGCAAACCAGTCGATTGGGCACTCGATACTGAGTATTCCCAAACCCAATATATTTCTTGGCGACAAAATGTTACGGTAATTATTTTGTTGAACATAATAGCGAGTTTGCGCAGGAGCCATTGGAGCCACCTCGTGGCTTTCGGACCGTGGGTGGCTCCACCGCCAAATTGTGACGTCAATGGCTCGTTGGTGGCTCAAAATAGCCAGCCTGCTATTTTTGCGCACGGTCCGAGAGCCACGAGATGGCTCCAATGGCTCTTGCGCAAACTCTCTAATATGTATCGAAATGCTTACAGTGCTTGTAGGTGGCTATAGCCCGGCTCTTCAACGAGAACACGGCTGCACTAGTTAAAGTCCTCCCAAGTCGATTCAGCTTCTTTCCGACTTCAGCTCTCCCGAATCATCATAAAGGTGCGTTTATTTGATGAACAGTAGAGGCCCAGATCCTGATACATGAAATGCAGCCTCACTGAGGTGAAACGGTGTAGGCAATATGTTTCACGGCTTCAAATTTAATTAATATTGGGGTCGTCAACATGCAAGTTCCGGCTCACACGTATCTCGCCCCACAATGGTGGCTCCCGTTAGCAACAGGATTCAATTTCGCGGACGTCATTCATTGACAGATCCCCTCTCACCCGATGGATATTGGCCGGCCACACTACGTTTCCCGACGCCGTACTATCTGTATACGTAGCAGGAAAATGGCAGGACCGATGCGGGGATGGGAGCCAAATATAATCCATCCTATTAGTTTGATGTCCATGATTGAAAACGCCCGTGCAATCAACGTGGCGCTGCCGGGATTGTGGCTGTCAGCGTCAACCTATACACATTGCGTTTCAGCTCGTTAGCTTGGGTATGCCAGTTTCGATAGCGGCGTTGCGAGTGGCTGGCCTCGGGATAAGCAATCACGGATCGTGTTCTGTCTTCCTTGGTCCTCAAAATTAACCGCGGCTAAAGAGCGCATGAATGATTTGACGCATCCGACTATGCTGTGTGAACCTGCGTCAACATGGAACAGGAATTTGACACGCATGAAAGGCAACACATGACACTCACAATAGGAGGATAGGCGAAACTCACCCGCATCGAAGGAAAATCCGAACACGATGAAATCGTATTCCCTGGTCTGAGCAAGTGCCATTTTTAGTACCGAAGAATTGCGTAGTGTGTTCCTGCTCCAGATCTCGAAAATATATCTCACTCCGCGGAAGTCTTGAAGCAAGATGAGGAACTACGGTGTCGTTTCGTCCCTTGGGCCATGCGTATATATGATTCCCAGGTCGACAGTATAGACGCTGTGCGAGGTGGAACGACCAGAACGGGTCCTTCCATGGCAGTGTTAATTAAACGAAACCAGCCGCCCCTCAATCTGCATACTAGATTTATACGGACTTTGGTGCGTGCATGCGGCCTTTGGGCACCGAAATGGAAGCGATTATCCGTGGCTTTGGAATCCAACGCGAGCCAAATTATTGCTCAGACCCAGGAAAGAAATTAGGTGGTTCCACCATTCATGTAAGATGTGAAAAGATGTACATAAAATCGGAAAAGAAGTATGCAGTGGTTCTGCTGGCCGAGTTGATAGCCGAGCAGAACGTCAACTGCAGCAATCCGCCAAAGCCTCAGCAGAAGAAAGCCCGGGGAGAAGTCAACAAGAGCTGGGGCGTCTAACTTGCCAACAGAGATTGATCCGACGTCAAGGGCCCAAGGCCACCGCCTTCTTGCTTCTCGCCACGACTGAGACGACTCCGCCTTCAGGCTCGCGCTTTGATCTTTCTCCGCTACTAGTACGCGCCAATGACGTCTGGTATCCTGACCTATCGCGATGCTCTGATCACCTCCCCTTTGGTACTCGGAGAACATCCCGATTCCTGCTCAATCCCTGCCTCTGCAGATCTCGGCTCGTTTCTTTTGCTTTGCCAGTCACGGTAGCGGCTGCCGAGCCAGAGAAGCTCACGTATAGTCCGTAAGTATCCTATGTCTGCTGAACGTCTCTTATCTGCACGTCGGATGGAGACGTGCGCATCCTCGCTCTACTCCTTCTATCACCCTAGTTTGTCGCACCACGCTGTGCTTCTACTCGCCGTCCACTCTCATTTACACCTGCTATGAATTCCTTCCATATTCCCACACTATTGCGTTATGCAGGACAATTTTGAGGCCGTGGGTGATCTTTTTATGATGCTAAAAATGGAGTTTGCGCCGGGTTCATAGGGAATCATCGGACCTCGGAACTCTTTTCGTACACTCCTTCTGGTTGGATATTCCCCAGCTCCAATTTTCTGTTATTATTCGCTCAATTATGCCGTATTCTGGCAGGTGTTCTTCTGTGGAATCCTTCCTTTCGCGGCGCGGGCCTTGCTCATTGTGCTTGGATCTCTGGCAACAATTTCGAACCTCTAGTCTGTCTCCCAGTGCTTAGGTGCACGGTTGATTCTTTCCTCATCCATCGCCAGTGTTTTTTTCCGTCAAACTCCACAAGAACGTGTCGTTGGGTGCACCACGTATTTCCACAAGTCGTATCTGGTTAAATTCAGATCCGCAGCCCACCTTTTATATTCCTATTCTTAGTCTAGCCGCCCCGATGTGTTCGACAGCTTTCACCTCGCAGGTCTCCGATTCTATGCCCAGATTTTGTATTTTTATCCCGAAATTGAATCTCACGAGCTCATGGTCTGGTTATTTTCAGAAAATGCCCGCCGCAAGTCACCCGCACTGCCGAAACAAACGAAGTCGGGACTCAGGATTTATGTCTCAGGTGGTTTCCATACCTACTCTTTTCTTTTGTTTCCTCAGCTGCTATTACGCTGGGTCCCACAACGAAAGCCAAACTGCCCAAGCGTATCAGTGGCAGTACTCCTGTTTTGACCTTCCAACCGTGGCAGTGCTGGTCCATCTTGTCTTCCGCTCAATCTTGCCACTCATCCTGTAGCACGTCCTCATATCCCCTCAAATCCACGCTTTTATTCCTGAAGAAATCCAACTGATTCAAGGTCAGTGCTCTCGACTTTGAACCCGCATTCGGCGATTCAGTGGCATAGCTAACAGTGGCACAGTCTGAATAGACTATTCTAATGCACGATTCCCTCCATTTGCGAAACATTTCTCGTCTACCGATTCGTTTCCGGGTGAGTGTCTTCGCATCGAACTCTCGCAAATGCCTACCCTTATAAACGCCAGAGGGCCGCAATGGCTGCTGCAAACGGTTCCGTCGATGACATTCAAGAAATTATGATGGGCATTGCGTGCGCCCCAAACTCTCCGGAGGCGATCCTGTTCCTCCCGGTTTGCTGGCCTAATCTCGATCCCGCGAGAATCCCGAGCGCGCGCGAGCTCGATGCTATGCTCTCCAACTCAGACACGGATAACCTGCCTAAGGGACCTTTCTTGGCACTCGAAATGATCCACTTCCTCCCGACTGTCCCGCGACAGGCCTTGGTGGATCTGTGGCCACGTGTCTGGCCGTGGATATATTTCCTCGACACCTACCGGGACGTCATTCGAACGTCCCCAAACTACCTAGACTTGTACTGGTTCTTCTTCTCCTATGTCCATCGTCTCCCTGCCGGCCTGGTGGGCAGTTCGCCTGGATTTCGACAGTTCGTCGCCAAGGCATGGTCAGCGTTCATCGCGACGGGAAATTCGAAGGCACGCGGATTTCGCGAACTCCTGCACTTCGTGGATGGCGACTCTGGGTCTATCTGCGACGCGCATGTCGTGGAGTACACCGCAGGCGCCGGTGGTTCGCTTGATGAATTAGCGAGGCTGATTTGCGCCCATTTAAACATTGACGGGAGGGTGGCATATATACAGAGCGGTATCCGTTTTGCGATGGCTTTTGAGCCCGCGCGGGCATCAACCGGAAATCCTGAACTGGGTGATTTTCATCACTTTCTCCGGCGTCGAGGAATAGTTCGGCGCTTGACTGAGATTCTATGGGACGTGATGTCGGATTCGTCGGATTTGCTTACTAGCAACACGCGAGGAGAGCTAGTGACAAATTGCCTGTCACTGTTGGTCCTCGAGCTGTGCAATCCCGACGGTTATTTATGGCTCCCGCAAGCCCTTCGATCTGGGCTCCTTCGCTGCATTGCCCGGATTGCAAATATGTGTGACTCGGGTGTCCACATCTCAAACCTTCAGAAATTGCTGGAGTACACAGAGCGCGACGGTGTATTATTCCGTGGTGCAGAATTTCGCCTGCCGCCTGCCTAATCCGTCGGTGCACGCTGATTCCCCCATCTACTCGCAGTGGATGAAATTCATCGCGTTGGCGGAGGAGCGATTAGATACCACCGATGCGTTTGATGATCGCGAGTGTGGGCCCCACAGGGTCTGTGATAACCTCGAGGCAAATCATTTCACTTACGAAACTAACTCCATACTCGTGCTGACGTCTTTCCAGTGTGGCAGAATTATGGAGAAGTCAAAATTCAAAGCCTGCGCCGGTTGCTGCATGGTATGCTATTGTGATAGTTCGTGCCAACGGGCTGATTGGACTGACCATCGTATGTGGTGTGGCAGACTTCGTTTGCTCTATTTACGTTCATCGACAGATCTTCTCTGGTAAAGTCTAATATTTCATCCAGGTGAACGTCTGACGGGACGCAACAAGTCTTTCATGCGTGCTTTAGGTCAACAAACCTACCACCAAAACAGGAATAGTATCTTTCGGATGCAGATAGCAGCCATGCGGTCGGGGTTGGGTGAACACGTTTTTATCACCCAAGACTATATTACTGGCATACCGGTCATCGGATGTCAACCATTCTTGGCACCGGATTTTGTCCCTCGTACAGACTTGGAGGTGCAGCAGGTGTACCATGGCGCTCGGGCGCGAAGGGACCACCGCATCCAGTTACACCTTGTTTCATTCCCAGGCCAGCCGTCACGGATTTTCATTATGCGGTCGTCGAATGCTGCGGTGCATGACAGACTCGTGTACATAGCAGGCGCCACGAGAGAGGACGACCGAATGGAGAAGGAACTGGCGGCATTGGATGGATTATGCGACGTAATTTGTTGAAAGTCATTTTTCGTTAGATTTCGATACCTGACTACCTAATATTCCTCGAATTCAAATATCGGTCCCATGATAAACGGGCGATAATTATGCTCAAGTCGCGATGCCGAGTCAATTCTGATGTACGATCTCCTACGCTGGGAAACAAAACTGCCCACAGCGAAGCAAAATTCCCTGCTATTCTTCTCAAGATGGCCGGGAACAGGATGTTTCCAATCAATTCGTACCGTGCATGGGTTCGTCGCCATATGCTATATATTAGAAATATTTTTGCCTGTTAAATTGTTACATCATTCAAGAAAGCGGCCGCCCCCGATATACTCAAAGGCGCTGCTTTGGATTTAAAGTCGTCCGTATAAGGAGGACCCACAAAAATCACCACATCTACAATGAATCATCTAGAATATCAACGCATCTAACTCTTGCGAAACTCGATCCTTCACCAGCAGCCTCGCCATAATATCACGAGCACGCCATTGCACCGTCATTAATACTGGATTGCGACATTAGTGAGACCAAATCCAGCCGAGTCTGGGCACAGTAACACCAACCAATGTTACAATCGGTATCGCAGGATCCGGGAGAGCCATTGCCGACAACACAGCAGCAAGTGATGTCCGGGGCGAGGGACGAGACACTGGGTTCATAACACGCGGTCGGATGTTGCATGCGACCGAGAATCAACAAGTGTCAGGTTTGAAGATGGCGGCATGGGTGGATGTGCCGCACAGGCCGTCGAAAATAGCGAGCATGGTGAAGGAGAAGCGCATGCGGGTGTCGTGTCGAGTGATGAGTTGTTGCATCGCAGAAGTTAGTAGGTTTTTATTGCGCTGGACGGCAGTAGGAGGGAAATGTTTGTGTAGCCTCGCGCGGGGAATCTCGCTCAGATGCCTGCTCGTTGCGGAAACGTTCCGGATATGTCGTGTTGCCCTCTGACGGGTCTTCAGTTGCACGGGCTTCTCTCGCTGGCGCCCTTCAATGAACTGACACAGGTCTGAATATGTCGAACGCACCGATGGGTAGTTCAACTAGATTGAAACTCTATACGGTAGCGGCTTACAACAGCTCTCACGTTAACGTTTTTTTGCCCGGATTGTTTTAGTTCGTCCAGTCACGTTACCCACCGTCCGTAAACAGGGACGACCGGGAATTTCCGCATCCCAGACGAGACGGCCTGTCAAAGAAAGCATCGTTTATCACATTGTCAGATCCCCGCGATGGAAAGCAAAGGAGGGCTCACGAGAAGGAAGACAGGATCGGTGGTTTCAAGGAGGAGCAAGCGCAAAAATAGATGAAGGCCCTGTGGGCAGGAACGGGCGGGGTAGGGATCTTGGCGTAGGTTGACAAGGAAGGTCCGGCGAAGAACCAATGCAGTGCAATATGCTGATTGGGGACAGGCGGCGGACAGTGAGTCAAACGAGACAGGTCGATAAGGATCTGGCAGCGGGACCCAAGTAAGAGCGACGATTGCGGAGCCTGGCTAGAGGCGGATATGAAGGGTATGGGGAACACAAGGAAGTTCTGACAGTACTGGATGACATTATGCACGGGAGATGTGATGTTGACGGCGCAAGAGAGAGGACGCGCGCGCGGACGCGGCGGACTCCGAGGCTGGGTTGGGCCTGAGATCTATGGAATGCCGCAGTCGAGGGTGTGGTGGGTCGTCGCTAAATCCGCATTATTGGAGTAGAATGACGGGGCGACTGGACTCTCTAGGTAGGCGGTGTTAGGCGATGGGAAGGAGACATGCTGCAGAGCCGGTGAGGCGTTTGAAAGCAGTAGTGTACGCTAATGGCATAGCAATGCTCCCCAAACAAGGGCCCACACCTTCCTCTTCTCTTCTCTACTGACGCCGCCTGACGCGCTTTGAGCCTTTGACATGGACCAGGCGCGGTTTTGTGGAACAAGAAGCAGCCGAGGTTGGTGAAAGCGGTGCCGGCGCACGGCGCCCGAGAGACAAACGTCGTCGACAATGCTGAGGAAAGACAGTTAAGGTGGATATCATAGCCGCAAGAGAAATGGATTGTTTGCCCGAGTTTGGCTGGCTGTCAACGTTAAGCACCCGCCGCTTGTTCCTAACCGCGATGTCGTCTGCCGGCTTTCTGCGCCTCCGAAATTACGTAGTTAATTCCTTGGTTCTCCCAAGGTTCTGGCGTTAGGGCAATCCTTCAAGCACTCCTTCAAAAGATCCTGCGCACCCTGACTCGCAGTTGCGACAGCAACTCAGTTGCCGTTGCCGCCGTCCTTGCCTAGCCCAAGCTTCGACACTGATTTGCAAGTTCTGACTTGACCTCAAGTTCTGCATCCGCTCATACAGTATACTCGCGCTACATCTTTTCGTTCCATGTGTTCACTATGTATGCCTGCATTCAAACGTATTTCTGTTTGCAATCCTTGGGAGTGGTCGGTACGTATTTCTAAATTATCTTTCTTTCGAATGCTGGTATCGGGGGTAGTTGATGTCTTCGCTTAGGATTTTCCCTAGGCTTCTAAAAGATATACATTGACTATGCTGAATAAATGGTCCGACTACTATAGTGCATGCCCCTTGTCCATATCCTGCATGGCCATGATATCAGGGCGGGCCCCTTTCGATTGGGGGAGATGCACAATACTAGTATCTGTGTCGGCGTGGGTGACGCGCTGCACCGTGTAATGAACGTGCCCGGGGGCTGCCGAGGTCAAATCTGAGGATGTCGTTTATCAAGGCCGAATTTGGTATTCCGGAAGACGTAGCACGCCATAGCATTTGTTATCATGATATTGCACACGGTGAACATTGTGCGATAGGCGAGGGCGACGCGAGTGTTGTAGAGCATCACAGTGACAAGGGTATTGGATGTGACGGCAACGCTGAGAAAAAGTCATCAGACGCGGACTTAGACAGATACACTGGCAGGGATACGTACAGATAATAAAGCTGCCCGTCCTTAAGAATAGCCTTGGAGAACTGAGGCAGGTATTCTCCCGTGACGAAAGCCTTGAAATTTCCGCGGGTAACATGGGAATTTCCAAATAGCCGCAATGAGATCGCCAAGAAAATAATGGTGTCGTGAACGAGCGGAGTGATAGTGGCCGCAGAGGCATATGATTTGACGGCGACATCAATGCAGTAATCAGTCGTTCCGATGTTTGCAGTCGTCGCTATGATGGGGACTAGCGCAGCTGTACCAAGGACGCTGAGCCACAGGATGAAAAAGAAGAAGACCAGGATCGTGTGTCTGTTGTATATGGCACGCGCGCGGAGGAAAAAGAGCAAACATGTTCCTGGCACTGCTAAGATGTAGCAAACCCCAATGAATGTGCTCACGGGAGCGCAGGCCTTGCCAAGCGGATACGCTGAAATCCATATTGAGTGTCTGCATATGTACCAAAGTAACCTTACTTTCGAACAGAGTAGCTGAGAGAATATACAACAAGGACCCAAGCCTGTGTGCGTTCTCAGCAAAAGTCCAGGTTTCATACCGTCAATCGCATACCTGGAGACAAAATATACGACAGTTGCGAATCCTACGCGATGTTTCGAAAGCAGCTTGTAGTCGTTATGCAAATTACAGAGAATATCCCAAATATAACCCTGACAATGAAGGTCAATTTCAGCAGGAAAATCTAAGCCAACATTACCCCTAGTGTCCCGGCGAGCACATAGCCTCCAATTTGGACCTCGAATGCGACATCAGGAAGCAAAAACGCCAAAGGAGTATCAGGGTTAAGGATTTCATTCAAGGGAGCCATATGGTCAACAGAGCGGGCGACTGGGAACAGAAGCCGTTCTAAAGCAGGCTACATTTATGCCTCCTCGGTCCTCTCGGCTGTTGCTGGGAACCTGGGAACCCAATCAGTTACGGGATTACGTATCTGATTTGCAGTGCATGTAGACAGGCAGGGCCCACCGGGAACGGAACCACACAATTGGCTCCTTCACTTACTTATTTAAAGGCCGTATTCAAAACTCCGTGATAGACTCCCACTCATCAGTACTAGTGTTTTGACATCGCAGAAGGCCAGAAAAGCCCGCAGAAGCTCCGAAAAGATGGCGGCGGCAAGCGGCTCCAGATCTTCACGGGAGTAACGGGCAGTTGCGTTCAAAGAACCCTAGCCTGCGCCTGCGATCAGATTTTACCATCGAAACTGTGCCGCCCAGTGCAATATCTCGGTATTGTCGTTTATGCCCCCCCGCGCCCAACCACCAGCGACTGACACTACCACTATAATGACGAGACTAGTGTCGAATATCTCAAGCGCTCGGAAATTGCGGTCAAACAATTCGGTTTTGAAATGCTACTGGCATTTTGGAACAATGCTTTGTATTTGGAAGATATATTGACACGTCTAGAGAAGAATACACGGCAATTTCACTTCTCACGCGAAGGTCCTTGCAGCGTTGTGAACTTTCGCTTAGCGTGGCCAGGCCCCGAAAAGGCGCAATCAAAGTGTCGAATTTCTGATGGATTCAGTCAACCGGCTTCGTCGGAGCTTTGTGGTCCACCGGACGGCGGAGATTTCGACCTTCCCAGTTTGACTCTTGCAGTTACCGAAGGCGTGGATCGAAAATTTCCGTTTTAGGCGGTTTTTGATCCTCTGCAAAGAATTGTCTCTAGCTCACTCAGTTCTGCACCGTTTGACTTGAAACCGAGCTAGAACTCCCGGAATAATTCAGGCGGTAATTGATTCCACATCTTCTAAAGCATTTTTGGGCGAAGATGCGCGAGTAGGTCGGATCAATTCCATTCTTGAATACCACCGGCGGACTCTCGGTAGCTCTCTCAGTGCGGTGTTGCGGCAAGATCAAGTCTAACTTGGCAAATTGGAACGACTGAATGAGTGTGCACTCATCATGACCTGTCAGTCCTTCGAAGTGATGTGGAACTTTCTTTGGATTTTTTTCCACAGTTACGAGTGGATACGGTGTGTCAGTTCAAGGCTTCGAAGTGATATGGACCTATCTTTGGGATGTTTCCACAGTTCCGAGGGATGCAGTACAGGTACTTATCTGTCAGTCCACGACTTCGAAGTGATCTGGAACTATCTTTGGCATTTTTTGTATAACGACAATTGAGTATCGATGATCGAATAATAGAAAATGTTCCATGGATCGGTGATCCTGTAGTAAATAGCGAGGTATCTTCGTTGAGTGCTTCACACGTGGAATACATTGGAGGCGCTGTCAGGACCTACGTGGCGGAGACGTTCTGGGTCGAGACGACGCTGATGGGGAAATTTGGGGGGAAATGGGAACATGTTGCTGAGGCCACGGCAGAGCTATTTCGGTGTCAAGTGGCGCCCTCAGCGTCAGTATGGTCGAATGAATCCATTTCTCTCCGACCTTGCCTACTCATGCTCGTTCGGCCCAGCGTTATGAATCAACTCGCACATACACATCCTTCGTTCTTGGCATCCGCGCTAGCAACGTATTCGGTTTCAGTTTCCATCGGGGCCTACACAGTGCCTACACGTATCACTTATCTCGGCGTTAATACGCAACAGTCTTCGATATCCTAACCTGGCAGTCAAGAGCCGACTTAACGTTCACCTTTATACAAAAGCGGGCCTTTGGCAGTTCCCAACAGTAAATGATGGACCAGCCTTGACGGCATGCCGCCGGGTTCTGATTCGCTGGTGTGGGGTGATATATACCCGCGAGGTGCTATGACTATCGGCTCGTCTTCACCATGTCTGCCACCCTCGTTGTCGGTGCTCTTGTCATTGGTTTCTACGGTGTTCGAATCGTTCTAAGGCGCGTTTTCTCGGCCCTGGACAACGTTCCTGGCCCCCCACGAACGTCCATAGTTACTGGTAGGAAACCAGGCTTCCCACATATGACTTCGCTCTTACACCTGTGCCAGGCAATTTGGCTCAGTTTCACGATCCAGACGATTGGGCCTTCCAAAAGCAGCTCGAGGAAAATTACGGAGGGGTCGTCAGAATTCATGGACTCCTCGGGGTCAGTCAGCAGTGTCTCGTTTCGACGCCATATCACCGTTAATTTCCTCGTCACAGGATCGGGAACTCTATGTGTTTGACCCCGCTGCGCTCCACAACATCCTCGTCCAAGAACCAGACGTTTATGAACAGCCGCCGAAATTTCTAGCGTATGTGTCTTGTTTGTACTTCGACGTCACCCTCATCTTGCCGGTTTAGCCTGGATTGTCTGATGTGGGGAAAGGGAGTATTCTCAACCGGCCTGGACGAACATCGTAAATACCGCAAAATCATGATGCCTGCCTTCTCCACGGCCAACCTCCGAGGGATGATCCCGCTATTCTATGATGTTGCACGAAAGGTGTGTCCATCTGCGAAATGCATGGACACGGGGTCTAATTTTTCCGACAGGCTCGAGATGGTCTCATCGCACCTAATGTTAAATCTACTTCACAGACGGTAGGCCTTCACCTAGTTAAATAATAGTCAATTTGTGAACAACCTTCAGCTCGAGTTAAACTCAGTCTTCCGCCGCACGGCGTTGGAGCTCATTGGCCGTACTGGAATCGGGTATTCCTTTGACCGGATGCTCCCCGGAGAAGAGCAGACCGATCCTTATGCCGAGTCTTTGAGGTCCCTGTTGTGAGTTTCCCAATTCTAGCGGGACGCCTTTGGCATCTGACGATATACAAAATATCGCAGTCCTACGGCCTTCAAAATGCAGCTGCTCATTCCTCTCCTCCCTCTTCTCGTCAACAACTTCCCTCCGTCTTTCCTCCGGTTCATGATCAAATTTATTCCGCTGCGTCCCTTGCACGAGTTGCGCGATCTCATAGATCTTACGGATGGAAAGGCCGCGGAACTGGTGAGGGACCGGAAAGCCGCGATCGAGAGCGGAAAGCTGGAAGTCGACGATGGGAAGGATATTATGAGCTTACTCGGTAACCACCAGCCCATTGTTTCTGTCCCCTATTGACCCCACGCAGTCAAACAGAACGCCTCCGCAGATAGTGGAATGCATCTGACGGACGCCGAATTGGTCGGATGCACCTCGTTCGTTCTCGTTTTCCCTGGCGGTAAAATACATGGGCTGACGGGATTTGCAGACAGATCATGTTCGCCGCCACAGACACCACTTCTTCTTCGATGAACAGATTGTTCCACGTTTTGGCCTTGTACCCCGATGTTCAAGAGAAGCTGCGCGCAGAAATTCTTGGTCTCCCAGAGCAACTTGATCACGACGCGCTCGTCGGGTTGCCGTATCTCGATGCCGTCGTTCGCGAGGTCTTGCGTCTGTGCGTACCTTTAATTAGACACCCTACTCTCATTGACATACATCATTGATACACAGGTACCCGCCCGCTTCCCCGGTCATGTTCCGCGAGTACGTCCATGGGTTTATGGATTTGGGCCTCTGTAACATCTTTACAACCTCAGAGCGATGACAGATGGCGTACTGCCCCTGAGCACGCCCATCACGGGCGTGGATGGGAAAGTCATGAATTCCATCCCCGTGCCCAAAGGCACTCAGATCTATATTGCAATCTCCGCCGCAAATCACAATAAAGACATTTGGGGGGAGGACGTTCTCGAATTCAGGCCCGAGCGGTGGGTCAACGGCAGGGCAGAGTCGGTTACGACGAAGCAATGTGGGATATACGGGAACACCCTGACATTCCTCGGTGGTGGCAGGAGCTGCATGTGCGTGTCCGACCCATTGTTATGATTGTGACGCTGAAACATTCGCAGCGGTGTCAAATTTGCGCAACTTGAAATGAGTGCGTTCAGCGGAGTTTTTGTATTTCTTTCAAACTGACCTTCATCCTATCCACAGAGGTTACCGCGTGCGTGCTATTGCGCGCCTTCAGGTTCTCGTCGCCGGACCCCCGGATTAAATGGCGGAAGCCGGGCATCATGCCTTCGCCGTTCGTCGACAATGAGCCTAGCCTCCCAATTTTTGTGGAACGGCTGAAAGCGTAGCCTACTGGGGAATTTAGTTTGTAAACATACTTACATATACCTACATGATTACTGTACTCACAGATCCTGACGGTCACTTGATGACTTGAATCTCAGTTGGAGAAGGAACTCATGGTATTAGATAAAACTCAGCGTTGGGACACTGGTCACAACCTGCAGCTGGCCTGGATCGTGATCCACTAGCCGGAATTCCTTTGTTAAGACCTTTGCATGCTTCAGTCTGAAAGTCCGGTTTGACGCTCCGCTCGTAACAAGGAATGTGCTAAAGTCGGCATGGCGCCGTCTCCGTAACATGAGAATTAGATCGAGATCGCGACCGGCAGCTGCGTGTTCATCGATATATGAATGGCAGGACGATTTGAGATCCATGCTCAAAGACAGCAGGTCGCCTCAGGACGAGCGTGGCGGGGAAATAAAAGGCATGAAATAAGACTCAACAGGGTATGCTTATACGAAGATCAGCCGCAGTACAAAGAGTATCATGAAGTCCTCAGCGCCGACGGGTTGTGCAGGCGGAACCTATACAGTGAGGGGTGCAGAACAATCCCGAGTCAAGGAGTGGATTGTCGTGGTGGTAATTGATGTTGTGGTATTAGTTGTTGTGGTACTAGTAGTCGTCAGAAGTAAAAGGGAAAGGTCCAAGATGGGACGGCCACTCGAAACCGGAGCCAGTGAGAAAGACATGAAAACGAGAAACGGACGCAGAGTTCTGTTGGCAAAGTCAATTTCCCAGGTCGTTGCACACGGGGAGACGTGACCTGGACAAGCGTGGAAAGTCGCACTGGCACACCGAGAAGGTGGTTGGACGGATTGAATTGGAGGTCCGTGCGCACAAGGCACAAAGACATTGATTGCATACCGAAATCGACGACGAGGAGATACATGAGAACAATATGGGTTTCCAGTGGGCGGTCGTATCTGACTTAAACTGCGGCGGAAGCAGAGGGAGCAAATTTAATGGTGCTGGGAATATAGTAGCGAGAAAAGAAGCGCGAGATCGGAGAGAGACGACCAAAGAGCTCTAGAGCACGGGACGGTGAACATGAAACAAGGACGGTTGGGACACACGATACCGCTGCTCTCTGGCACTGGTTATCCACGTGAGCTGGAGGAGGCATGGTGGATCGTGGGCAGGCCGGATTGGGTCAGAGGGCGGTCGGTAGAAGTGCAAGTTTGCAACGAAAGAGAAGGCCCAGCACAGACCGCGCAGTGGGCACGCAACCGGCTGAGCGCTGAGCGTGAATACGCATGGTCTCAAACTCCGATCACTGGTACACGCGGCCTGTGTTGCTAGATGGCCACGGAGACGTATGGGCGAAAAAGCGGATGCCCGTGAAGGTAAGACGAAGCAACGTGGCGGTGCACCATCAATTTCTGACACGTGTGACCAGCTGTTTGGCTGCGCCGTCCAGAACGGGTTGCTCTGAACAGCCATCTTGATCATCTCCCGGCCTGACTTCGACGCAATGCATTCAGACATTTTCTCGCTGGGTTCTTTCCATTTCAAGCTGCATCCGTTCAACGTTGAACATCGAGCGGCGAGCCGTTGCGCGCAAAGTCGGAATTCCAAGTAGAAGTTTATTGCTCGCTGATTCAAATTCCGAGTCACCAATACGAGCCCCGTTCCGCACACGGCAAACTTAAACCCGTCTGCCGCGACTTAGCCCGATTAAATTCGGAAACGCGGTGCTCTCTGACCATCTTCAAGCCCTTGAGGTGCAAATTCAAGGTCTTCAAGTTGTGCTGCTGGTGTCTGGAACCGCGTAGGCTCAGAATCTCACATGGCACCACATTCGCCAAATAATCTCAACACACAAGAATTCGTCGCTGAAGCGCCACCCGGCCTAACCCGTGAAGTCTCCGGTCCAAGCTGGCGTTTCCACTGGCTCAGATGTCAATTTTTACCCAGATGCAATTGCTTGTGTGAGGTGCCGGCTCGACCCCTATGACGCAGCTTCGTTCCCCGAAGCTCTAAAATACCCACAGAATTTGGCGCTGTGCCGAGGTATGTACTACTATGCATTCGTGAATTCACGGGGCCCTGAACTTATAATAATAGGGCGAGCTGCGCAATGTGACTCTTCCCTGACCATGGGTATAACTCCCCGCACCCGAATTCTTTGTAGTCCCATGTTTCTTTTGGCTTCCATGATGTGATATTGGGACTTGGCCATCATACCCTGATCTGCTTCTGTTTCTTGTTTTCACTGGGGGACTCCTAGTTCCTAAATTAAAGCAATAGGTATGAGATACCATCGTTTCAGCAAACTCAAAACAATTGAAATTCACCTTGGATCGGGCTGCACCGCGAGTTTCGTTCTTTCGTTTGACGGGGCGCGCTAACGGGTGTTTGCTTTTCCGTTTATCTCTACCACCCTCACAGACGCGACGCCTTCCTTGTTCCCTCGCGTCGCTGGGCCGTCGTGCGTATCATCACCGACAACTCGACACCGAACATCTACATCTTCACTTCCTCGATCTTTCCTCTGTGTTCGGGCTTCCTGATCCGAACTCCCCGTTTCCTTTCATTCCACCTCTGACGCATGTTCCACGCATTTCGTCCCCGCCCCGGTTCCGCACTCCACTGCCACATCGCATGTAAGTTCTCTTCTCCATTTCATATTTCCCCTTTGACTTGACGCGTATGGGCGCCCCGCATATGATGAGTGGCGGGCTGTCCCAGATCTGTCGCGCCCGCGCCTGCGGACGGGTTGACGGCAGCACTGCCGGTGCCGGAAAGCATGTGGGGTGTGCGAAGTGGATGGAGGACCCTGGCTAAAACGCGCGCAGAGACTTTGCAAACGGTGCGGGATGAAGCGCCAGCGTCGGCAGGGAGATGCAGACCGATCTTGGTGCTGGTCTGTCCAAATCGCATCATGTCTCGAGGTTTTATCCGCGACTAATACTACTGCGCTTTCAAAGTGGTGACTGAGGCGGAACCCGAGTGAATGTCGTGCAATGTTCCGACCGACCATTCATTGGTTTGTAGGATATATTTACCCGGCCGGTTGGAGGTATGCATCATTGCTCCCGCCATTCAATTTCAAACGCTAACCACTAGTTAGGCATTCACGGCTGCTGTTATCATATGGTGCCTGTGCACCTATTTGGGGCTCCGGGTACTCGCCTTCCACGATTTTTCGACCTTCGCGTCCATTGCTCAGAGGATAAGCTGATCAAGTACATCCACAAGGTACCCAGGCTTCCCGAGGCGTCTCCATCTCTCAAAGTTCCGCAGGATTGAATCGACTCAGCCCCGCATAAATGCCAACTGCTCCCGTTTCCATGTTGCGTCGGATGCGGTTACAATGCCCCATGAAATGAATACAAATATCCCCAGCCTCGCGGGTGGGGTGCCTTGACTTCCGCCTCTGGACCATGTCTAACCTCGTCCACCTTAGCGATATCAGACAGCGTCCGCGCCTCTACGCTGCCTTTGAACGGCACCGCCATACTAGCATCCACTGGCTTGTGGAGTGCTTTGCGGAAGCCGTGAGTTGTCCGCAGCGTCAGCAGAGTTTCCCTCATGTTTTGTCTTTCCTTAAATGCAGTTGGGAGTCTTCCTGTAGTGAGTGTTTCCGGGTTTCCGAGTCCCACCGTCGTGCTCATGATGGCCAATGCAATTTCAGTACATATGCCGGTACGAAATAATACGTGGGCAACTTCCTCATCGCATGACCATTTTTCTGTCCATAGGCGTTGGCTCACAAGCGTTGTACGTCCTTGGAAATATTTTGAAAGTGGAGGGTGCATCGTGTGCGCCTTTTTTTGTTCACCCGATAAACGAAGGCGACGCTAACGACACGGCAGCCGTATTGCAGATTGGCCTCTCGTACGCCTGTGGCATTCTCCTCGCTATTACCGTCTGTAGCGCGACTTCGGGAGGTGAGCCCTATACTGCCGTGGTTACTGGGGCATGATTTACTCGTTATCCAGGTCACTTCAATCCGGTAAATTATGGGCCCTGCCCCTCCGAGTTATCTCACACCATCTATAGGCCATCACTATCACCCAACTTATATTCCATCGCTTCCCACCTCTGAAGGGTCTCCGGTCAGTGCCTGCTTTACTGAGCTCTTACAAACGCTGAACCCCGAAGATATCTGGTTGCCCAGATCCTGGGCGGATACATCGCCTGCTTGCTTGTCTACGTGCAGTACAAGACTCTCATTGTAGACGCCGAGCTCGCGCTCCTTGGTGCCGGCCCCGGCATCTCCGAAGCCTTCTTCTACACACCAAACGGCCCCGGTGGGATTTTCGCATTGTCCCTCCCGACTGGCTCCAACATGGGCCGTGCGTTCGTCAATGAGTTCGTGGTAGTGCGTACTTATGATTCCGACATTATCCACTGGGTGTCTTGATCTTTTGGCAGGATTTCATGCTCGGAACGGTCATCTTCGCTGCACTTGATCCCACCAACACCCTGATGCCGCCGGCGGTGGGCCCAATGATCATCGCCCTTGCTTAGTCAGTTCCTTGCGGTCCCCTCGTTCCCATAACTAATATTTTTCTGTAGCGCCGTCGCAATTTGGTCTTTCTCCGCTAATGGATGTGCGTCACACAACGGCAGATCTGCGGCGCAATTACCTATTCATCGCTGACGGGCATTCCACAGTGGCCGCAAACGCTGCCCGCGATGTAGGCGGACGGCTCGTCGCGCTCACCGTCTGGGGCAAGCCAGGTCCACCAGCCGTTCCTTGCCGTTGGTTTCACCTATTAACTTGGCTCGACTAGCTGCTGGTGGAACGTACGCAGCACTCGCTGCCCTGACGAACATCCCCGCGACCCTCCTCGCATGTGTCGTATACGAATTGATGTTGACGGATTCCGATCGTGGTGCGTAGATATTCCTGAGGACCTCTTCCAGGTCTGACCATGAGTTTAGTCGTGCCGAACGCTCATCTCGAAGTTATCAACGCCCACAAGAATCATCGGCGCATGGCCAGGGCACGTACCCCCGAGATTTACGATCATATGGAACGGAAGGGACAGGTTGGGGAGATAGAGCAGGCGTAACGGGTAACGGACATTGAAAGAAGAATTTCGGGGCAAAACGAATTCTTCTAAAGATTGTGTTATATTCATCCTGCTGAAATTTCCTGTTAGCTAGCCGACAATAGTGTGCAAGTCAAAGTTGGCCTACTGTAATGCCGGGGAGATAATATAGTATAGAAAATTACAAAATCCGGTATCGTTCCCAAAGGACCTCGGGTCTGGGGTGCAAATGGAGAGCACTTCCCAAATTAAAACAGCAGGACGGGAGTTTCAGGCGTCAGAACGCCGAAACCAGCGTATTCTGTAATTTAATAATGGATCTTGGGATCATTGCCTATTCTTAACACCACCGCGAGGAGCGCCGAATGGACCACAATGGAGTCGAAACAAGCACATAGCGCGGAGGATCTAATTCAAGCTAGACTAATTGAACTACGACTCCGTTTTCCCCGTGCTCCGGGGTTCAGACACAGCTTCTGCAGAGATCCGTACCACCTGTACCTTGCATAAAAGCCTGCGGCCCACAATCCACCACCTCATTCATACGCCCACTTTCGAAAATGCAGTTTCCCTCTGTTGCCCGCCTTGCCCTCATTCTCGCCGCATTCACGCTCAGCGTGAACGCTGTCGCCGTGCGGCCGATCTGCGATTGCATTGTGTGCGAAACGGTCAATGGCGTGGAGGTGTGCAAACCGTGCTGTTGAAAGGTATGTCCTTTCTGTGTGTTGCCTACCATGAATTAATTTGCAAATCCCAACTAGGCGCAATGCTTATTACACGTCGAGCGGTACGGGCACAGCGAGCATTGTTGGAACGAGCCTCGGGGAATAAACCGAATTAATGGAATCATATTGTGAAATGGATGCGCATATATTGTACCTCATATAATAATAGTAACGCAGAATTGTGGGGAAGTGGGGTTCGAACCAGACTTTTTATTTGATCCCATATTGCGAGGCGCTGCATAAGCGGTTTGGATGAAGAAAGAAACGAAAAGGCATCGGGTATCGGAGAAAATATTGCAGTCTGGGGACCGTTATGAATTCATAGCTGGTAGCACCAATTAGCGCGTTGAAACCCCCCGTAGACAGATCTCCGTCTACCTGACTCTACCCAGGGCTACATCCGAATACGGAGCGGCGTAGACACGTCCGTAGCCGCAAGCCTATTCTACCCTGGTCCACGGACGGTAGACAAAACACTCCGTCTCGTCCTTGCATTCGACCTGTAATGCGCAGGCGTATACTTAAGCCTCACGGCCGTGCGCCTTGAAATCCCGTAGCGCAAGTGGAGGACGGGTTTGACGATTCGGAGACGGCAGCTAGTTCGTGAGTCTCCCCATTGAATACCTGACTTGTTGCTCAGCGCACGTCCCGCAGACGCGAGGACCTCGCGGCCGTGCAGGTAGTTCTTCTTTGTTGACAATAAGCACCCTGGACAGGCGAACGCGTGCCTGATATTCATACAAAATATCGTGAATCGAATACCAAACTCATTCTACATTGAAATCTTTAGTTGAAAGTCTGTACATTGTGCTGCAGATAACACCCTACACATTTTATCACCGTCTGCCTATTCACAAAGAACGTTCCACCGCCCAAAATTCTCGCGTCCCTCTTTCAGAGCAAGGAGCTTATCCCACAGCGCCTGCCCTACGGGACCGAGTCCCTTGCCAGCTTTCATCTCGATATCCCTCAAGGTCTTGCCATCCACGGTGTCGACGTCCCCGATACGCTCGATCGTGACAACGAGCACCGCCGTGCCCGTGCCGAAACACTCGAGCAGGGTGCCCGCTTTGGCCCAGGCGGCGAGCTCATTTACCGTGAGGACGCGCTCCTCGACGTACACGGGCATGTCCACCGGGAGGTTGAGCAGTTTTTGTCCGGGGTCGGCGCCGTGCGCGCGCAGAAGGACGATCGCAGAGTCTCGCGTGATGCCAGGGAGGATGGTACCGTCCAGCGGTGGCGTGACGACGTTGACGCCTGGGTCATTCGGTCGTTAGTACAAAGTAATAACTCGAGGGAAGAGGCAGAAAATGAAAGAACGCACCTCCATCTGCTCGCTGCGTCACAGCAAAGAAATTCATCGCGCCAGCCTCGGTGATCTGCTTGTCAAGGCCGAGCAGCCAGAGCACCTGATCGTACCCAAGCGCGGCAGCGGACTGCTGCGGGATGAAGCCCGGCGAGTAGTTCAGTCCGAGCTTGAACCCGCCAGTGCCGCCCGGCCATGAGCGGACGTGCTCGCCGACCGCGAGGAGCGAGACGCTGTTACTCGTCGTGCTGAAGTACGGCCCGACGGGCGTGACGATTGTGTAGAGCGTCGCCTGGTCGGAGGCGCCAACTTTGATGGCTGCGGGGGGCATTAAGATGTGATGACCAGAACAGGGTAAGACAAAAACAAAGGAAGGGTGCACAGAACGTACATGGTTTTGTCCCGATCATCGTCGGACGTATATACAAACTGTGACCGGGCAATGTAGGGATCCATCGCGACTCGATTGCTACGAGTTTACTTATGCAGGATAACAGGGCGTTGGGGTCGAACGACTACGGAAAATTCAATCTCGAATTGGTAAACAGATAAAAAGGTACGACGCACAGGCAGTGCCATCCGAGCTGCGGATGTGAGCAGACGCGCCATATTTTCGTCCGGCCGGAACATGCGAGGTGTGCCCTCTGGGTCCAAGATAGCCTGTAGTGTGAATGAGCTGATCTCCGTTACGAGATGGAAATAGAATGGGTGGGTGAACTGACCTTCATTCCCTCAAATACATTGGTGGAGTATTGCAGGCAGTTGCTGTCGCAGGATCAGCAACGCAAATAGATTTGCGGAATGTCGCACCTGGACGGATCCAAAGCCAGCGGACCGTAAGGCTTTATTTCAGGCGCTGACCATCCCGCCTTCGGATGATAGGTCATGACGAGCATATGGTCCGTGTGCACCTACATTTCTGTCAGTCAGCTCATCACGCTGCCGATGAAAAGGCTTGACATACATCTCCAAAGGTGTAGCTTCCTGGCTTCGGTATAGGTTTGAGAGTCTCTGCCAGTTCAATTTTGAGGAGCGACGCCTGTTAGTCCGGATTTCAGTACACAGGTACGGCGCGCGACGAGGAGACGAACGTCTAGTGGTGCGATCTGGTGCGTTTTTCCGTTGGCCTGAAGAACGGTGGAGGTCATGGTCAAAGCGAAGGAAAGATGGGCGCAGATTTGTGAGGCGTAAGATGAGCGCAGGAAACAGCCCACTTTCAAAAAATTTGTGGCGCATGAGTCATCGGGTAATCGGTAATCGGTTCGATCCGTTCGGCCGACGCACTGTTGGATTGTTACCTTGTTGACTCTCAAAACCTGTGTTATGCCGTGATGGTCTCCGATTTTCTGAACCTGAACAGTTTAGGCACTGAAGTCAAACAGAACTCGCTGTAGAGACCAAAATTAAAAAATAAATGTATGTTGGATTCATGATCACTGCGCCAGTATCCAGTCCGTACGGGTCATTATGTCCGCGACTGCGGGTTTCACGGTGACGCCTACCCGTTGCTCCGTTGATGTACGGCGCAAGTGAGCTCACTACCACCCCAGTAAGTACAAGCATGGTATATTTCAATGAATACGCGTCTTACCAGGTATTCCGGCAAATTACTGATCCAAACCGTCTTCTAACGGAATTGACAAATATAATCCGTGAACCAATGAATATGCGGAGGTGGGTGCGATGAATTCCGAATGGGCTGAGGAGGGCTGAGGCAAGGGTGAGACGATCAAAAGTCGCCGGTTGGGTCATATGTAGATCAGTCTCTCTGCCTTGTGGATGGTCCTCGCAAGAGCGCGGGGAACCACGAGAGAGAGATTTCTGACAATAAGGTACCCGCCACCTGCGCAGAACACCAGAGGAGCAGATAGTCAGGAGGGAGGTCTACACGACGCGAAGCAAGTTCGGGGATCCACAAGCCCGAAAGTTGGTGACACGGAGTCCATTTGGCGACATTGCTGGCGCTGTGGTAGGGTCGGATGGCCCGCATGCGAAATAGGTACTTACTTACATTTTATTTTCATTTCATAATTACCCCTATTATACGTTACATCATTTGTTTGTATCGTAAATATGCTACATCATCGTCTTTTACTTTCGTACACCATCCAGTGTTCAGTGCAAGGCTACGTGCCCAGAGCTGCAGCGGAGCACCTCATCCTTCAGTGAAAACATACCAGTGGCTAGTTTAGCCACCAATCTCGCCGTATCACGCCATCTCTTCGTCCTCTCGTTACACGCCACTTTTACACGCCATCGACACGGTCTCTTCCACTCACTTCGTACTCTACCCTCGGCCCTCGTTGCACTTTATTTCCAAAGTTCACTCACCATTATCGGATCACCGACCCTATTCAAGAACCTACGTCCCGGGCATCTCCCTCTTCCACAGCGCCTAACCTAGAATCGTGCGCTTCCCGGCTTATCCACAAGGCGATGTACATAATCCGTGAGTCTGAGAATGGCGACAACAATGTTCAGATTGACATCGAGAATGAGTGCAGAAATCCTGCACGAGTACCAGTCGATCTGGCAACTGTCCTCCGGTGAAATGGGGACCTGGAGAGCGTACCTGGTGTAGTGCGGGTGAAGCGGTTATGATCAGGATGGGCCTTGCATCCCTATCAATTATCGCAGCGGTCAGAGAGCCGCGCTGGAGCATGCGCCTGATAAGACCTAGGATCATCCATCTGGTAGTTTCTGCGAGCGTTGCTTTTCTGTGCTATCACTGGGACTATCTTCGTTTTAGTGTTTTTGCTGTGTTAAAACCCGATGTACAAGATGCGACAGATCGCGGCCCCGCGATTACGCTACAATTCATTCTATTTCCGACTTCAAGTTGTGGTGCTAATAGTCCGTCGTTGCCGCACCCTGCACACAAGAATAAGTCTTTTCGGAGCAATAAATACTCCCCGCAATCATAACTGACTGAAGCTAAATTTCTGTCTGGTCATGGGTCCTGACGTTTTCAGTCTAGCTGTATCTTCCCGCCGAGCTCAGCCCACTCGCAAGACTGTACCCGTTTATGTATACAGCTAGGCCGAATTTGGCCCTAGAACGACTCCCACCATCTACCTCTGTACAAGGACGCGATATTGGATTACCATTGCCTCGTGGACAGCCGCTCTGAATGTATTTTTTCTTACGGCTTCAGTTATTATAACTACTTGCATCAGAAACTGAGCGGGGCCGGCCTTTTCCCGCTCGATCTGTCACAGCTTCCTCTCCCTTTCAAGTCCCTTGTATCCTCTCTGCGGTCCAGGCTTCTCTGCCGGCGTACTCTCCATCGACCTCACAGAAGGTGAACACAGGAGGAGGACCATCTTTAATCTACGATGTCGTCGGTCTTACGGTTCAGACCTTTTTCTTCGGTAAGTCGACTGTTTGATTCGTTTATTCGTCATGGTTTACCCATGTAGGGGTGTATACTGTCGTGGTAATATTATCGACTCGGATGCTTCTGTGATTATTTCACAGTCTTTTTTGTCAGGCCGTGCTTTCTCATGTAAATATGACAGAAAACGGGGGTTGAAAACTCGAGCGAACCATATGATGTTCATTATCACGAATTTCATGTATCTCCTCTTTGCGGCATATTGGGGGCACTCTGTTGCCGATCTTGTAGATCGGATGAGGGTCGATATTCACGATCCGCAAGACTCTGATTCTCCTATGCACGATGCAGTCACCAAGTGGTCGCCTCTATTTAATGCTGTGGTTCTTGTCAACGTACGCCCCCTCGACTTTCATTTTTCGCTCGTCTGACCTTAGCCTTAGTATATCTTCAGCGACGCGGTCGTGGTCTGGAGAGCGTGAATTATCTCCTTCCGAAACTGCAGGAAATATCTGTGTATCACGATTTTCTTTTTGGTTCTGACTACTAGTGCGTACGCTCCTGCCACTTCATATTCAAATATTGATTTAGTGGATCCAGTTACCGTTACCTCCACCATTATCTTTAGGATCGTCGCTCTTGTTGAGGCTCCTTTTACTGCTTTACCAACAAGTAGCTATCTGGCTCGAGGGATCGACATTCTGCAGATCTCAAATATAGGGTTTTCACTTATCTCCAATCTCTCCCCTACGGCGGTTGTTGGAGCGACTGCATGGTTCGCCTTTTCTAAATTTGTTGACCCCCCCCCCCCCCCCCCCCCCATTAATTTCCGCGGACTTGAACAGGCGGCCATTCGCGCTGCATTTGCAGATAACAAGAAAAGTACCAAGGCCGACCAAATATTAACAATGGTAGTCGAATCTGGGCTTTTATATTGCGTCTCCGGAGTGAGTAATAACCTACAGGTTAATTGAAAAACCAGCTCATATTTTTCTAACTGACAGTATTAATTGCGTCTCTCATCCGTTTGCCTGAGGGGACGCTGGGCGACATCTACACTCCCATTAACGTTCAAAATGCGGTATCCTTCTAGTTATTTCCTTGGGTTTGCAATTGGGCTCATGTTATGCGCAGGGTGCATACCCACCGGCGGTTCTCTTGCTTGTTAGTATGCAGAGGTCATTGAGCGAAACAACTTTCTTGAACACGTTTGAGGGCTCGATACCCTCGCGGTCCATTCAATTCGGAGGTTACGGTACAGACTCGAACCGAATAATACATTTCGCCAGGAATTCGGCATTGTCTAGGACAGAACTAGGATCAGAGGGGGAACTGCTAGACCCAGATATAGAAAGGAGATCCATAGACGACAATCCCCGCGAAAAGATTTGAGGACATGGAAATTTTTGTAGTAGATGTAAGTCTTACCTGCAGGCAGGATCTATGTATAAGCTATATGATAAGCGCCTTCAGATTTTTTATTGTGCGATACAATGACGTAGAGGCTGGCTTGGACGATGTGGTCTATCCTACCTCGTCTGAAAATCCACGTCGACAGTCGTTGACCTATCCTACACGTGTGGTTGTATTTCTGGGTTGTATAGATATGGAGGAGACGTGATCTGATATCTGAATGTTTAGATCGGGTTTATTATGTATTGAATAACAGCGCTGCTAAACTGGAAGAGCAGCAGAAACATGATGTCGATGACCCTTTTCAATTTTGTCTTCTTCAAGCCCTCGATCAACTTCGGCATCCCTCAATTCTACAACCCGCCTACCAAATTGCCTGCTTTCGCCCATAGTCCGATTAGAAACTGTGGGGCTTGGTGGGGATACATGGATCGGCAGCGAATGGCTTGAGTCCGGAATGGTTCCCAGGAAACTTGTCTCGTTCAACGACCTCTGCGTGTTTACGAGCAGCAATACAATCGGAGTGTACCCACCCTGTGCCATTGTTAGCGAAGTAGATAGTGCACGAAGATCGACGTACGGCGATTTGAACATTCACCGGAGTGTAAAGATCCCCCAGCGTGGTATATGAAGGTAGCCTGATAAGAGAGGATACAAGTGCAAAGAGCTGGGGAGAAATTTGGATTAGGGTTTCGCAAATCACTGGTCAGATGGTACTCGCTCCAGCAATGCAGTATAGAACCCCAGATTCCACTAAAAGTATTAATATCTGTTCGCCTTTAGTGGTTTTGCGGAAACCAGTGCGGATTGTTTCTCGATGCCGCCTGAGCCAGTTAGGTGTGGGCCAATGGTATCAGCCAAAAAAAAAACGAACCATGCGGTAATTCCGACGACTCCAGTGGAGGATAGGTTGGATAATAAAGACATGGTAAAGGCGGAGACTTGGAGGGTGTCAATTGCTTTGGGAAAGCGCGCTTCAAAGGCACTGGAGGATGTCGCGATTCGGAGTCCAATTACACCAGTCACAGCCACTAATTGTAGGGATGTCAGATAAGTGGCTACAGCGAATGCAAAATATACAATACGAACCGGTCGTGAGACTCAGGAAAAAGAGAGGCAAATATAGATATTTACGATGATCCAAAGAGCAGATCAGTCGTGCTCTCCAAATAACGACTCCATCGCAGAGAAGGTACTAAGAATCGGCAGTCAGCGGAATAAAAGACGCGAACAAAAAGTTCCAACATTGAGAAGAACTGAGGCATTGAATAGAGGAGTCCACCTCGTAACTGGGGTATGAGGGGCTTGCAGAGTTTGTGGATTTTCGAGCCAAAATTGTATCCTGCTCATGACATCCGCAACGCGATATGCCCAGTAGGCGGCCGATAAAAGGTACATAAAAAGGGTGATAACCAACAGAATCCTGTTGGCTGGTGCCTTCAATCCTCGCCTCCTGCCGGTGTTTGAGCAATCAGAGACCCAGCTAGACCGGCAAGAACTTAGATCGCTACATTAACATTCGACTGCATAAAAATATTATAATAGTGTAGGCGCCTACGTGCGAAGGTTATTAGACAGTGACACAAGAGTAAAAGTACCGACTGACCGAAGAATAAAGTCTGCGCGACCACGCCAACCACGAAATCCGGGATAGTTTGTCCCACAGTTATTGGAGGAGAAGGCATAGAAGAATGGCCCTCGCAGAGGGAAAAGAAAGGAAATAACCAAAGAGCTAGGATGAGAGTCGGTGACAAGCCTCACAGTTTACTACCGTGTACACCGGCATAATTGACAGACGACAATCAGCGGAGGTCCGGTGTCCTTGTCAGGTCTTATCAAAACAGGAAATGTTGTCGGGCACTATGCCGTCCCGTTTGTAAAAAAAATAAAACATATATCTCGTGGGGGCGGGACCACTTAGAGCCTGTTCGGCTGCCGGTTTCTGTTTCCAGTTTCTGTTTCCATTTTCCTTATTGAGTAGTCGTGAGAATATCCGTGATCTCAACCTCAGATGCATCAAATGAAGTCAAAACAACCCGACCATGCCCCGACACAACTTGGGAGTACCCGCCCTCCGACGGCAAGTCCAAAATTATATTTCTTCCTATCTAATTTCTATCTAGCAGTCAATCATGTCAAGGTTCCCCTACAAAGACGTATCAGCCCAGTATCGGCATTCACTATGACCAGTTTCATGCCAGAAAGCTCGCCGCCGTCGTCGACAAAGGGGACGGCGCTCCCGACACACCGACGAGTGTTCCGCCGCCGACAGGCATCCGAGATCACGGACTTTATCGGATATTCTCACGACTACTCAATAAGGAAAACGGAAACAGAAACTGGAAACAGAAACTGGCAGCCGAACAGGCTCTTATCTCCGGAAACCAAATATCGCGTTCCCTAGCAACGTTGGATATATCAATGCATACTCACACCGGGGATACCCAAATTTCGGCCATCTAACAATTGAATATAGAACTCAAAGTTCGACATTGGGAATAAATTCGGTTGAAACCTTGCGTTTCGGTTCTTCGGTGTTACCATATACGGCAACCCCGAGGAGTTTGTCTGAGCCGAAACGCAAAATTTCAGTCCAATTTCATTCCTAATGTAGAACTTACCGTTCTGTATTCAATTGTTAGCTGCCCGAAATTTCGGCACTCCCGGTGTGACTGTCGAGATTTTGAGGCCTAAACATATCGCGAGTCCAGGCACAAAAATATCGCGACAAGTGAGATGAGATATATCTCGAGTTTGAGCTGAGACATATCTCGAGTTTGAAATGAGATATATCTTCAGTTGAACTTTTTCATATCTAATTCTTGGTAGACCGTGGACGTTGTCCAGCACAGTCACCCCGAGCATTTGCGCTCGCCTCCTGACACAGTGAGCGGGACGATGGCGCGCACGGCGGCGTCACGTCGGTCGTTGCTCAACATTCGGATCATCGCACCGATATATATATTTGGTGCTGTATTGTAGCGCCATTCGACGGCAACTCGGCAGCCTTGCGGCAACCTTTTTCCCGCGGCTCAACTTCACGTCGGAACGGTTCAGCTTGGCTGTCTCAACGTTCAGCAACCAAAGGTGGCACGATGCTGTGATAATCATCGTTCTGTACTAGTAGGTTCTGTAACTCGATGATGGTGTAGCCTATGTTGGCAAAGGCCATAGCGGTTTAGCCTTGCAAGTTGCTGGCTCATTGATCGAACATTCATGCTCCACCCATGCTCCTGGTTCTATCTTGGTCTTTCTGGGGCTTATTTTATGACAAGAACCTTTCTAAACTGTCTTGTTCGGTCTGTTCTTTCATTAAATTAATCCACTTGCATTCATTTAGGTACCAACACATTCATAAAGCTCTGCACATCCCCAGAAAGTTTTGCTCTAGCACATACAAGGGCAGCCACTTTATCCAACGGATGTTCTACGAGGAGCACTGTTCCACTCCTCGCCTGGCCAACTAAGAGGGTCTGTTCACCAGCAGTGCTTACACAACGACGTCGAGGACAGAATACAAAAGACGAAGCCATGCTTGAGCTATGCCGTGCTCAGCCCACTGTGCACGCTGTGTTCTCGCCGTAGAGGCCACATCAAGCCCTAGCATCCAGTCAGATAGAAAGAAACCATCCACTTCAGCGTAGAGGAAGAAGGTGGTGGAAAGAGAGAAAACATGATCAGCACGTGACGAGACGCGTCCTTTTCCGATCGATGCACGACCAAACATTGATGACTGGAGCCGGAGCCAATCAAATGTGCACAATCCCAATCAACTCAAACAAAGGATATAGAATAATAGCGCACTGCCCCCGATACTTCGAACAGCTCATAATACATCGCATCGCCGCCAAGCATCTTGGCGCCCAGAATCCAAGTTCGAGGGAGCTAGAAATCAAAGCCCGAAGGAGCCAATAGCAAAATCCCTGTATACCTTGGCTCTTGGCCGGGAACCTTATTCGTAATACATCATAGGGGGGATTCGCGATTATAAGTTCTCTCTGTGGGGCTTGGCACTGAAAATGGCGGCGGCGATTGGTGAGTCCAGAGGATATGTCGGCTGAAGTACTGCGGTTTACTCGAGCATCGAAATATTGCAAGGACCCACTGGCAAAGTTAAGTTAAGCTCAGCGAAGCTTTGAGACCATGGCAACAAGAACGTTTGCCTTTTTCTCAGATAAAGTTTCAGTTCTGGCGAGTACTGCCGAGCCGCCCGAGAAAGCGGGATTTCCTGCAAGGACGAGAATAATGAGTAGCGCACACGCACAAGCATATAAAATCGTGGAGGAAAAAAAAGAAACCAAGCACCCAATGGCAAAATCGGAATATGGCTTGAAGGGAACCTCGACGCAACATTCCCGCGCGTCGAAGCTACAGTCGAAGTTGATTAGCATTGGGACAGTGCAGAATTCAATTGTTGGACCCCAAGTGCATCTGTCTACGCCACTTATGAATCAGTAGGAATACCTTGGGGAAAAGAGCTTTTCCTCTTCGTCCAAGCGCAGTTTGAGCTCAGCCGAGTCCTGCCGAGTGGGCGCCAAGGAGCAGGAATTGTTGAAAGTACGAGAATAATAAGCAACTTCGCGCAGAGGGATATGAACTCTTGGCGCCGGAACGCAGCCACCCAATGGCAGAATTGGATTATTCTCTTGGCCGGGAAGCTCATTCAGAAGACATCCTATTGGGATTCACGATGCTAATTTGTGTATCTGGGCGGAGGCTCGGCTCTGGATGTAAGAGAGGTGGGGATCATGATGGCAGAGGCTGATTATTAAGTGCCGAGGGTATGGTTGCTGAGATCTGCTTCGAGGTGCTGCAATCTGATTTGGCGTATAGAGCCCGAGGTTTCTATCTCATTATATCTCTTGTCATCCATACCTCCACTGACACCCTCTCTAACCCAAAATACACGACATTTATCGGTAGATTTGAGTCCCAAGTCGGTATTCAAGGGATCCAAGGTCGCCGATCGCCGAAGGTTTTGAGTCGGGATGGATATGTCGATATGAACGTTTGCCTTTCTCTTAGCATAAGAACGTTCACTTCGAAACTGAAGTTTCATTTCTGTCGCGTACTGCCGACTGGGCGCCAAGGAGAGCTGCCATTCCTGCAAGCAAGTACGAGAATAATAAGTAGCGTACAAGCATATCAACTCTTGGCGAAGAGTCCCAGCCACCCAATGGCAGAATCCCAATATTTACTTGGCCGGGAACCTTGTTGCGTTCATTTACGAGTGCCGAATCCAGATGAACAAATCCGAACCCGGACGGGAACGGGATTTTGGCGGGTTCAACGAGATGTATTTATCCACAGAGTCGGCATGTTTGTCGGCTCGGGTCAGCGAGAGTTGTGCAGTGGCTCGCGAATTCGGCTCACGTTCCGAAGACGAGTACAGGTGCGATGTGCTAAACCCGAACTCCGACCGACACGGAGTTTATTCACCTCCGAAGGTGATTCGCTGAGATGCCACTCGGACCAGGGTGCCGTGTACACGTTAGAGCTAGCCATTGACTCGGGTTCGTTGCGCACCTGATAGTCAGCGAAGGTCAGCGGGATGAATATCATGGAGATAAAGAATTTACTGTACTATTAAAATCAATTCGTCAGTCACGCGTCACGCGGGTGCTTGACGTGACGAATTTTGGAACCTTGTCACGGGTCACGGAGGCTCTTGACGAATATACTTTCGTCACGGTAGGTTCAAAATTTTGGTTCAGGGCCGCCTGGAGCAATTTTTCTTAGCTGTGGGCACTTTCCACTTACTTTTTTGTCCATTTTCAAGGTTTCTGCCAGGAATCTGCCTTCAAACCTCACAGATATCGTGATTTGGAGCAAGTTCAACTTGAGTTGAGCGGTAAAAAATGCATTTTTCCACTCAAGGATTTGTTAAAATAGATTGCTCGCGCCATTCCTGGATTATTCCATTGCCACTGTGCATCCACCACAACTCCTGGAATATTTCCAGGGGTTGACGAAATTTTGGCGGCTGTCACGCAGCCCGGGCCCTCTTGACGAATTGACGAATTGGGATTTTGGGTCACGCGTCACACCGCTTGACGAATTGATTTTAATAGTACAGTATTACCTTCGCCGCGCCGCCCAAGCGCGCGCGGCGCGCCAAAGCCCGCCCCTTGGCAAACAAACGCCGGACTCACTTCCTACGTGCGTATTCGAGGAAGGGAGTCCCAATTACGGATCGCATTTGTCTGACGCCGGCTATCACGGGGGCGCGTATTTGGCCGTGGCTGTACCCCACGTGCAGATAAATATCTTCCTCACTTCCCGTCACCGATCTCACTCAAACCTCCCTCGTTCCGCCTTCCGCCCAATCCTACACTCCTTACAATTGCAATGCGACATCGATATTCCTTCCTTCTCCTCGCCCGATATGCATTCGCCTCGCCCATGTTCACCAACCTCGCCGCGCAAATAGGCATCCAGACCGCTGACAACTTGAAAAAGACTCACACGCACCCCGAGCTGTGGTCGCCCGAGTTCTGGGAGAAGATCGCCGTTAGCGCAGGCCTGGTACTACTCGGCGGTGTGTTCGCTGGGTGCGTCGTCCATTGTGTATGAACCGCCGGCGTCAAGCTCATGGGCGCTGTTTCAGGTTGACGCTCGGGCTGATGGGTTTGGACGAGCTGCACCTGCGCGTGCTGGCGACGTCCTCCGAAGACCCGATCGAGCAGCGGAACGCGAAGAAGGTGCTGCAGTTGATGACAAAAGGGCGGCATTGGGTCCTTGTGGTACGTCCCTTCACGGGTCTTATTTTCAGTCCTGCTGTACTAATGATGGTGAATTCCAGGTTCTGCTCCTGGGCAATGTCATCATCAACGAAAGTTTGCCTATCTTCCTCGATAGTGCGGTGCGTAGTCCGCTCTGAATCTAATCCTATCCGTACTGATGATTATGCATGACGCGCAGATCGGCGGCGGCCTCGCAGCGGTCGCGCTCTCCACAACAGCGATCGGTGCGTATCGTCTAGTCATCCATCCTCCCCGCTGCAGCCAAGACTAACCAACGTCACTCCCATTCTAGTCATCTTCGGGTCAGCATTATCAACGACTGATTGAGTTAACACGCTGATGTATTCTATCAACCTTTGCTTGGCGATCTAGCGAGTACGTCTCGAGTCTTCCCTTCTTTGCTTCCCGCCTTCCTCCCGCCTTCCCTTTCGATCCATCCATCTACGTCACTACCACCTCCCCACCCTTTCTCGGATTCTGCCGCCTATCGGCCTCTAGCTGAATTCACGCCTTTGCTTGGGCGCTTGGCGCTCTTTCCTCTTCCTTTCATCGCCCATCCCCATGATGCTTGCTTCTCCCCGCCTTTACTTACCATTGCGCCTCGGCATTTCCCGATTCATTATCTTCCCGATTTACTAACACCTCCCTAGAATAATCCCACAAGCCATCTCTGTGCGCTACGGCCTCTCCATCGGCGCAGCATGCGCGCCGTTCGTGCTGGGGCTCATGTACCTCTTCGCGCCCATCGCGTACCCGATCGCGAAGCTGCTTGACTGGGTGCTGGGGGAGGGAGAGAGCCATACATATAAAAAGGTGCGTTTTGTCGCTCCGTAACCGTGCTTATTCCTGCTCCTGCTCCTGCTCCTGCTCCTGCTCCCCCTTCCTCTTTCTTTTACTTGCTTTCGTCGCTTTCCTTCACGAGTCAGATCCTTACTCACGAATTTCTGGTGTTGTTACATGATATACACAGGCGGAGCTCAAGTCCTTCCTCCAATTCCACCGAACGGGCGAAGAGCCGCTGCGCGACGACGAGATCAGCATCCTCAACGGCGTGCTGGAGCTCAACACGAAGAACGTGGAGCAGATCATGACACCGATGAAGGTGCATTTGTTTTCCTGTTTAAATCTATTCACGCGCGCTGTCTTTTCCTTCGAGAGGCGTGAACTCCCTTCATAGACGAGCTGTGCTGACGGTGTGTAATCGGAACAGGACGTAGTAACCCTGTCGGCCGATGCGATCCTGGACGACAAGCTCGTCGAGACGATCCTACTCAGCGGATACTCGCGCTTCCCGGTGCATGAGCCGAACGACCCGGACGCGTTCATTGGGCTGTTGTTGATTAAGAAGGTGTGTCCAGTTCCCTTCCCCCCGTGTTTCAAAGTCGGGGACCATTACCTGCTACGAGGCTACGATATCAGACCGCTAACGCTAACGCACGCCCTGCAGCTCCTCAAATACGACCCGCACGAAGCGCTCCCCGTGTCGAGCTTCCCGCTCTCGATCCTCCCCGAGGCGAAGCCGAGCATCAACTGTTTCCAGGCGTTGGATTATTTGTGCGTTTTCTTGTGTGCGATTGCGTTTGCTTGCTCATTTGTTATTTCATTATTATTGCCCACTTCTTACTTATTCACATCGTTCACTTGTTGGTTATCTGCTATCGCATCCGACAGCCAAACCGGCCGCGCGCACCTCCTCCTCATCAGCCAGACGCCGGGAAAGCCTGGGGGCGCCATTGGGGTGATCACGCTTGAGGGTGCGCCTCTCCTCCTTCCCTTGCCATCCCTGCTCTTCGCTGCTTGTTCTTCCGATCGATTAATTGTATTGTGTGCAGACATCATCGAGGAGATCCTCTCCGAAGAGATCGTCGACGAGACGGACCAGTACTCGGATAACGTGTCGAAGCAGCAGGCGAAAAGGATCACGACGGCCGCTGTCATGCGGGGGTGCGTCCATCTTCCATCTTCGCAGTTCCTTCTTGCTTCCCTGCTTTTTCGTTTCCCCGTTCCGTCCTCCGTTCCCTGGTCCTGAGCTAACTGATATTCGCTTAGGATCGTCGAACGCCAACGCGGGATCTCCCTCTCCACTGGCGAACGCACGCCCCTCGTGGGGGTAGGGCGCTCGCTCTCGCGCAGCCGCGACGGGGAGCGCACGCCGCTCGTGGGCTCGCCTTCGTTGCGGAGTCTTACGCTCAGCAGTCGGGGGAGGGGCGGGTATGGGAGTACTGGGGCTGGGACTGGGCAATAGGATTTCGTGTCCCGTTTGTACTCCTCCGTCTTTGCTCCTTGCTCCCTCGTCTTTGCACATGCCTCTCTCCTTTCTGTCGTATCGGCAGCTATGGTGCATCCTTAGTGGCTATCCGTGGTCCAAACATCTATTTCCACCTTCGTTTTATTCTCGTCTGTCCAGTGTCTACTATTGTATCCTATCCTATCTAAATATCAAACTGCTCTCGTTGGTTCGTTCCTTTATTTGCCATATTTGTGTGTATTATTGGGCTTGGGCTTTGTTCAATGTAAACTCCTCATATTAGGTGTACTTCACTCGAATTTGAACAGCGCGCGCACTCCGCCTTTCTGCCGGGTGAGAGTGTCCCCTAGAAGTCCTCGTGGAGTACGACTCGTTCCCGCCCGATGCCGTGAAGAAACGCATCTCAGATTTGGGAAAGCCGGTAGTTCGAACACACCCGAGGCCGTGTCGACAGCGTCCTGTACTTTTTTCTTTTTTTTGGCTCTGTTCCAAAAGCTCCTCGGTTTTCTTATTCTCTTTCCAGATTTCGCAACTTATTTTCGTTAGTTCATTATAAGACGGCCGGCATACCGAGTTGCAAAAAAAAAAAAACATTCAAGCCATTGATCCTATCAGGTCCACCCAGGTTTGGCCAAATTCTGAAAAATCCGAACGCCGAACTGGACCTGGGGGTCGGTTCGGTCCACCCAGTCTCGCCTAACCTCAATTAGGGTCCGGTTCAGAATCGGTTCTGAACCCGCCGGCAACACTAGCCATGATACATGTTGCAAATGTCTGAAACATTGGTTTGGGAGGGAATTTACAGGGATAACGGAATTCGAAGTTTTCATTCAAACTCAGTGTGCGAAACGTACAGTTTGCCGTCTTATCTAGACTGCTTTTGAAATCCTCTCACATTTGTTTATTTAAGATGATAATCCTGCTTGATCAAGTCTGATGCTCGTTCCGCGATGATATAGGTTGGGACTTGGGTGTGTGCACTCGGAATGAAGGGCTGCAAGGGGAACATCAGTCTCCAAAACACAATTATCCACGAGAATGACTCGCCAGCACGGAAGCATCGACAATGCGCAGCCCATCGAGGCCTTTCACTTTTAAATCTGGATCCACAACCCCGTAGTCTGCACCCCTTGCTGACATTCTGGAAAAAGATTCATCATCCAAAGCGCAATGACCATTGGGAGTGACTTACGCGGCCGTCTTGACTGGATGCCAGATGACACCCGTATTATTCCGAATGAAATCGTCAAGGTTATCATCTGTGACGTTGACGGTGGGTGAGAGTACATAACCATCCCATGCCGCAGCCGACAGAAATCGTTTGCTTGCAAAGAACGCTTCACGCATGGCAGTGAAATCGAAATCTGTACCAAGAACATTCGGGTTGATGAGAGGTGAGTCGAGAGGGTTCGAGGAGTTCAGTGTCAGGCTTCCAGCTTCAAGAAAATCAGTCGAAGCTGGGGGGGATGAGATCCACCCTTACTCGATGTTGGCGCCACCACAGCTAAGGTCAATCCCAGGTAATGTCCAGTTGGAGGGGGACTACCCGCACCATTCTGAAAGTATTCAGGTAGGAGTTCAAACGGGAGGGCTGGACTTACCCCAATAATCATCTCATAGTGTGCCGAATTAGGCCCAGCAGCAGGATCAGGGACACCACCGAACACAGGCGATGATAGATTGAAACGGAACCATCCCAGTATTCTACCTTGTCCAGAGCTCAAGGGACCGTCTTCGTCTCATTCCATCTACGTTCGAACGGCTTTGCAAATGTTGCATTGCGCAAGATGTCGTCTGGCGTGTCCGTTGTATTAGCATTGTAGGCCGTCCCGAGCAGTGGATGATCCGTTAGATTTTTTCCGACGCTCGGGAGTCGTGTAACGGTTTGATACCGACAGCATTTAATTCAGTGGGATCCCCAATCCCCGAAAGCATCAGGATTGTTGGAGTACCAATTGAACCAGCAGAGAGAATGATCTCCTTGGTCGCTTGAAGAGCATGGGTGGTATCTCCGGACCAACATAAGAATTTCACCTCACAGATAATCGAGGCACTCACTGCCAGCATTTTGGGTGAATTCTAGACCACGAAAGGCCAGGTTGTCAATGGCCGACTTGGTGTTAGTCCGTTTAAGTCGTAGGACGCGGGCGTGTAACAGGACATATAAATTATTCCTTTTGATGTATTTGGCTCCAAGGTAAGACGTCGCTGAACTGCTTCTGGTTCCATCACCGACGGTGGTCTGCGTCCATCCTGAAAATGAGAAGCGCTATCAGGATGTAGCAGAAAAGTTAAAGAAGGTATCACCCACCAAAGCCCAGTTGAAATCCGGAGTTCATATCTTCATTGAATGGAAACTCGCCGTTGCTTTGCGCTATTGCCTCCAAAGCACGGGGGTCGCTGGAGTATTGCCAGCCAGAGAGAGAGACAGAGTTTACACCATTGAAGCTATGAACCTCGGGATCGAATTGGCCAGTTATATTGTGGTGGTCTGCGGGAGGGACGAAACGTTCGTTCTTTAATTTTTGGGAGCAATCAGACAAAGGAAAATGTAGAGAAAGTCAGGTCACCTTGCGTATGTACGGTTGGATATTGCCCCACGTCCATCCGCTATCTCCCGTTACCCGTGCCATACGATCCCAGTCTTCAGAAGGTCCGCGTGTGTAGACCATCAAATCTGACGAGACGCCATTAGCATAAGGTGAGCAGACATCTCGGTAATATGCACTTATTGAGCTGCTGCCACCGATGATAAACCCTCGAGGATATGGAATGGCTCTCTCATTCAGTGCAGCTTGAGGCGTGGTGGTAAAGTTCCAGTCATATTGAGAGCCCTGGAGCCTTCGACCATAGAGAGGAACATGGCTGTTGTAAGCATCCTTATCACTGCGACCGCCAAAGTTAGATCCTCCAGTTTCGAGGTGCAACTGGCTACTCACGAACCCCCGGCTTCCAAGACCAAGACCCGAACATCTGCGTCTTCGGTAAGTCTATTCGCCACCACATTTCCGGCAGTTCCTCCTGTATAAGAACGGTGAGCATCTGCAGACGATTTTCATGCCATCACGAGCCTCCTACGACAATGAAATCGAACTTTTGTACAGGTAAGTCTTCAAATCGTTCATAGAACAGGCCATGCACGGGAAGAAAGACCGCGAGCAACGAGAGCAGGTGCAGCATTCGGGAGCAGCTTTATGAAGAGGTCTTGGCTAGCTTCACAGATGTCTGGTCGCACTGAGCCATGGTATTTATTCTGCCGGTCGGGCACCAATCATGGTAGACGCGAGGCGAGTACGGGAAGTTCTTTACAATTTAGGCAGCGGCATTCGATTAGAAGCCTGTGAGCGGTCCAAGGTATTACAAATTTCCGAAGCGGAAGAACCAGGAAGGAAAGAAGCAAGGGTTATGTTGGTCACGGGAGATTGAATCCACCTTACAGGCTACTGAGACCGAACGCCAGGGCGATTTAATCGAGCAGCTTTCACTTGAGAATGTTATCTTTATTTCGCCCAGACATATATGGGGATCCCAATACAGCTATAAATCAAACCGTAGTTCATCATTGGAGTACTATGAGTTTACTTATCGAGGTACGAGATTATATCGTTGAAGTCTGGCTCCAAGAGACTAGAGTTTACTCCCACGACACAACGCCGCAGATTGAGAGCGCAGTTCCTGTTTCTAGAGTTTACAATTTAAATGTTCCCTGTTACATACGGTAAAGTGGTTGTCGTTCAATGTAAATCCTCATATTTTAGGTGTACTTCGCCCAATTCTGAACACCGCGCACACTGCGCCCTTCTGCTGGATAAAATCCCCTATGTAGAGTACGACACTCGTTCCCGCCCGATGCCGTGAAGAAATGCGTCTCAGATCTGGAGAGTCGGTGGTTCGAATCCTCCTGAGGCCGTGTCGACAGCGTTCTGGACTCCCTTTTTTTTTGTCAAAAAGATCTTCGGTTTTCTTACTCTCTTTTCCATATTTCGTGACACATTTTCATGGTTAATTATAACACGGCCGGCATACCCATTTGAATGTCTTCCAAATCACCTCCTGGGAAGCGTATTCCCGTCGGTGGTTCAAATCTGCCCGAAGATGTTAAACGAGAACCACCCACCATTTCTCTTTCTTTCTTAGCTCGACATTAGACCATCTATTTCGACGGTTGATGTGTGGTGGGCGGGAAATATACTCTTCGTCGCGTCAGTCGGGCTGCAAGAGGATATCTTTGGCGTATACTCGACACAATCGAATTCCACTGACCAATTGGGAAGCAGGCTACGTCTTCGGCGGGTAGTGGAACTCCGTCAGGGTCTCACGGTACTATGCTCCGAGATCGGGAAAGGGGCGGGATCGACCAGAGTCGCTGGTTCGAGCCCAGCCGAGGCCGTAGTTCCTGACTGCTACTTTTTTTTTTTCTTCTCCTCCAAGGCTGTAACGGGTTGCGTGGGACGCCGGTGGCATTAAATGCAGGAATTGCCTCCGCCCACCATGGTCTGCTCTGATCTGCGTGCGCTTTCGTGAGCCCTCTTTGTGATTTGATTCGTCTGGACCTACAACATGCGAGGTACGAGCACCAATTTGTTGTAGCGTCTGTCTATGAGAGACTAGTCTGGACCACGGAATATGGATTTTTCGCCACATATACGTGACGAATTTAAGCCCGTTTCATGTCCATAACTTGTACAAGGCCGGATGAACCGCACGGAATATTCTGCGCTGGTAAGTTTCGCGTTAAATTTGCCGGCCTGCTTCGACGGGCACACAGACAGAAAATATTACCCCACGCATTTAATTTTCCTTGGTCATCGAATTGTGAACGGACGAAAACAATCCCGCCACAATACGCTGACGGACTTCTGCGATAAGAACATTAAATTAAGGTACAGTACCAATTTCAGGTCGACTACAAGCACAGAAATGAACGCCATGATACATCAATGCTTGTTCTTGCGTCCTTGATGGGTGACGCGCGTCCTCCCACGTGACTACTTGTCGCTTCTTCCCATCATCTCACTGGCTCCGCAACGCCATTCCCTCAGCTGCTGGCTATTGAGGACGTCTCGTGTATTTGGAAGCTTCTTGACCTGGTGCTCGACTCTCTGCCCTTCCGTCAGTCAGGCTTACCAGGTTCCCTCGCTGGCGGTATCGAAGTTGGCGGTGCTCTTCTGCGCTCGGGGTATAAACCTGAAATCTCCCGAAATATAAACTCACGTTGCGGATAGCTTTTGTCATGCTTGCGCGGATGATCCTCTTCCTTCCCCCTGGATGTTGCATCTAGATTTCAATACAGAAGCCGTCGCGGTCTTCGAGCTCACAGAGGTCTGTGACGCATTTAATTCCCGACGGGCCCGACGCTTCTCTTGCTGGTGGCTTGGCTTGGGGCATTCTAGGTCAAAAAAAAAATTCCGTTGATTCTTGATTAACCTCCCCACAATTCTGCTCCGCTTGTGAACTGGCTTGCCGCATTTTCGGAACTCCATTTCGTCCTAACACGTCTTTATCAGTACAGTTCACTCCAACAAAAAAATTGACCACGAGTGTTGACGAAATAGTGTGTTCCCGTTTCACACCTTAATATCTCATCCGCCGAATATCGCTGGCGGAACATCATTTGGTTCCCAGTAATCATCTTGTTCACCCATTACTTGTTCCATTTCATCGGTACACGGACTGCAGTGATTTGAGATATTTGTGGGTGGCTGTACGGATGGCGTTCAATACAGCTCACCCCGTGTCGACGCGTGCACATATCTTTTGCTTGGACTCATTGAGAAGTCGCTTCGAACTGTGAGGGTTATTTCTTTACAGCGCCGCAAAAGCAATTGATTTCTTTTCCAGACCGGGATTGCGATCGTCCATGAGCATCAATATTGGTGCGGAGCCTTCCTTCGTCGGGGCTGAATTTCGGGTTACATCCAATCCTGTTGGGCCAAATCACACAGTTAACCGATTCTTGGTGCGTCCTAAATCGATTAATCCCCCACAGACATCAAAAACTCTGCAAGGTCTCATATACGATTGCCTATGATTAAGGTCAATGCTCGCAAAGTTATACAGTGTGCAGATTGAGGGGCGCGGTTAGTTCCGTGTAATTAACACTGTCAAGGAACTATCCGAGCAGCGTCCAAACTATCGACTTGGGAATCACATGCACGCATGACCAAGGGACGAAACGACATCATAGTTCCTTATTTTGTCTCAAGACTTCCAGAATCGCTCGCCGCCGCGGAGCGTGAATGTATATTTCGAGATCTGGAGTAGCAATACACGCAATTCCTTGGTGGTACTTGCTCAGACCAGGGCATGCAAATTCATCATGTTTGGATTTTCCTTCGATTCGGGTCTGCCTCGCCCATTCTCCTATTCTGCGGGTGTCGCCCCTTTTATGCGTGTCAACTCCTTATTCTATTTTGACGCAGATTTGACGCAGATCCGCACAGTAGGTAAGCCAAATCATATGCACTCTGCTTACCTGTGGTTCATTTTGAGGATTTCAAAGAAGACGGAACACGATCCGTGATTGCTTATCCCCCGGTCAGCCACCGATAGGGCCGCTATCGGAACTGTGGCATACCCAAGCTAACGAGCTGAAACGCAATATGTATAGGTTGAGGCAGACAGCCACAATCCCGACATCGTCGCGTTAATTGCACGGGCGTTTTCAACCATGAACATCAACCTAGTAGGATTGAACCGGCTCCACGGTACGGATTATATTTGGCTCCCTTCCCCGCATCGGTCCCGCAAATTTCCTGCTACAAATAGTACGGCGTCGGGAAACGTAGTGTTGCCGGCGAATAACCATCAGGTGAGAGGGGATCTGTCAAAGAATGACGTCCGCTAAATTGAATCCTATCGCTAACGGGAGCCACCTTTTGTTGGGCGAGATGCGTGTGAGCCGGAACTTGCATGTTGACGATCCCAATATTAATTGAATTTGAAACATATTGCCAGATAGGCGTCGCGGATCTGTAGCTTGGAAGCCTCTTTCCAGATCGTCCACAATATGACTATAAACAATATTCACCGTCTTGAGGGACACGTGAACAACTACTGGTCTACCTCTGCGATACGGATGGGACGACGACCTGGATCCGTCACGCATTTGTGTGGCACGGTATATTGTGTCAACACACTGGCAGACGGAGAGTTCTCCCGTCTCGGCGCGCGCGAATGGAACAGGACGACAGGTATGCGTATGTTTGATATGTGAATTATCCCAAAGACGTGTCAAGCAATTAGTCCTACCTGGGCTTTCGAGTTCAAACTCTGTGTGAGCGTAGCTTTAGGAACGAATTTGATCGACCCAATTCGATTGAATCGAGACTCAAGCAGGCAGCGTCAATGTACGATCAATAAATTTGGAACGAGTCGGAGAATTTCCACTTGCCCAACAATGGAACCGTCCTGTCTCAATAGATTCGGGCGCCTTTCCTTTCCTTTGCGCTCATTGACTGGTCAGGTCGTTACTGTGTGACATCACAGACTTTCCTCTCTCAGGGTTTTCTCAAAGACGTCACCTGTACTGGAAGCTGTCTACTCCGTCAGCGCACTCGTAAGTCCGATGGCACTCACTCTATTTGTCACGATGCCACTTAGGCTACATACCGTGCCCGACGGTGCTCCGGGACGTATCCCACGGGCACCGGCCTATCTGTCAAGCGCCCTCGATTCTATTCTAAAGGGCGGAAACGGGACGCTTTTCTAACTGGACGGCCGTCTATGACAAGGGCAAAAACACTGGAAGCGCAGCGGTTTGTAGCGATCTTGAGCCCTCACGACCGATTTACTTTCAACATGCTTGAGTTTTCCAGTGGAAAGAACCGATTCATTCGCTGTTAACTAACGGCTGGCCCGCCCCCGTCCTGTCCCGTGGAGATTTCTTGTAAGGTCTGCGATGGTCCGGAGACGGGACAGGTTTGGCCGTCAACTAGTGCGTGCCAGCCTGACAGTGTCATCCGGCGCTGAGTGTCTTCATACTGCGCTCCCTCATCGCGCCAACCGTCCCGTTTGGCACCCGTGACACCAAAGATGTCATCGACATCGGGACGAGCCTCGAGAAGGTTACATTGCGCTTTCATCTTTCTACGGATATGCCTCGCCGATTCTAACTACTGTTTGGACTCGGAGTTGCGTGCTATGTCTGGCAGGCTTGTACTGCCATGATTAGATCACCGGGACCTCCGTTCCATCCGCGCGCGAGCGACACGCCGGTTCGCCGCCCTGTCTGGGCTTTCATTTTGGGCGAGCCCGAGGATATTGAACATATCTGCCGTCCCCACATTTCTGGTTCTACGCTACCCTGCTCCAGACTCCACAAATAGCTAATTTTGACCTGTCCTAGTCAAAGGAGTCTCCATCTCCACAAATATCCAGCTGCGGCATGGAAAACAAGATATGTGCTGCTATCAGCCGCCGAAGGGTTCCAGCAGATATCATTTTCTGCACTGCTGAGTGGGTACTAGCTATAGTTCTCATTTGTTCTGTAAATTATCCTCCAAGGGTAATTATCGGTGGTGCGGGTGATAGAGCCTATCATTGCGCCTGTGGATTAGTGCGATACAGAAGCAGAATATGATTATCTGCAGCTGATTCTAGCTCATCATTTGTATCTGGAAACGGTGTTAGACAAGCAGTGCCCAGTGCCAAGGCCTTGAGTAGGTTATGGCTGCGCTCGACGGCAACGTGAAATTATGAATGTCCCGCAGTTTGAATCTCCACAAAGCGATTGAGTAGTCGCGTCTCAGAACACCATGTCTCAGACCTGGTCCATCAGATACAAGATTTGTCTCAGTCGACTTTGAAATATAACAGAAAGACCGTTGAGCGCCGTATGAATATATCAGCCTTTGGTCGCATTGTGAGTTGGTGGACATCTCTTCGCAGTTCTAGTAGCCATTATGATACAACGCATGGATAATATTCACGTCGCACGATGAATACATGGAAACATATGTAAATCCAAGGACATTTGAAGACAATTACGAGGGAAAATGTACGTATACAACGTAGACGTAGGGAAGAGATGGGTGAGATAAGGATACAGGCAAGAGTTCAGGACGCGGGACCGCGCATTGCACGGCAGAGGCGGGTATCATCAGGGAAGGGTAAACGAACTATCGATACAGACACGAGCGGGGCTCCAGTATGAGGTTGGGTGAATCCGGGAATTAAAAACGAGCGTGGCATCGCGGGGCGATGGAGTCTGGAGAGTAGGATGGGTCTATGGGTACGGGCGGGTGCTCTGTGGGATGCATAAGCAAGACCAAAGATTAGGAGAGTGAGTGGACACACCAAATACACGCGTACATTCTGCACGCGCGAGCCTCTTCGGTCTCGTTCTCTGGCTCAGGTTCGGGTTCGCGAGCGACCTCCGTCATACCGACGAATGGCGCGTGCTCCTAAGAATTAGCAATGCATGATTAGGATAGGGTCACAGGACGAGAAAAACAATGCGTACAATTTCACGGTCAAGGATGTGTAGGCCCTTGCTCGAATCGGGGACGGGTGCAGCCGAGACGGCGAAGGTCACTAGCGAGAATGATTGTCAGCTACGGTACACTGATTTAAGGCAGAGAACATACAGAAGGATACGATGAGGGCGAGGACGATTTTGCACTGCATGTTGATATATAAGAGAAACGAAGCGAAAAATCTCTGGAGTGGAAAACGACTGTTTAGGGCGAACAATGGAGAGCAGACGCAGATTTCGCGTCCTAATAAACCCATCGTCGTCCACGAATAGCTTACAACAAGGAAAGTTCCCTTTTTGGACGGATGTTTGTACTTTGCGCAACAACCGCGCTCTGATGGCCTGGCGATCAAAACGACGCCTTCCTATTTGGGACGAGATTTCCGAATTGGATGAAGAGGCGGAGGCACGTCAGAAAGGGACTCCCGTGCGGGCTACAAGAACAA
>JARJLF010000832.1:0-127623 GCA_029378395.1 Mycena leptocephala
TGAAATTCCTGGATCAATGACCTCCGTATTGTCTTGTCGCGCCTGTATATTCCCGTCGAACTGGACATTCACCGGGGATCAATGTTTTAACGGTGGAACTCGCGATGAAGGCGGTGAAACACTCCATGGAGGCCTGGGTCGACGATGAAATCCACTCATCTTCCAGGGTACGCGATCTTCTGGTGGGCCGACTTGAGAAAGACAACGACACCGGGAAGCTGGTCAAGAAGTCCTTAGATTTTCGCCATTATCTCAGAGTCAAACAACCGGAACATCGGAAAGCCTTAACGAAGATAATTCTGTCTAGCCATAGCCTTGCTGTGGAACCCGTCGATGGAAAGTGCGCGGAAAGAAAAGTTGTTCCCCGTCAGTGGAGGCTTTGCAGGTTCTGCTACGTCTACGTGGAAGATGCCCCGCACGCGCTGTTTGTGTGCGAGCACCCGGATCTCAAAGCAATTAGAGATATCTTACTCGAGACACTCAACGTTGAAATACCTGGTGTTGTGAACAATTTCCCGATGCACTACAGCTATTCCGCGGCTTGCTTCCTCTGCGGAAAATTACACCCGTGTTGGCCAAATTGGCATATGACGTGCTTAAAGTGTTTGATTCTGTCCAATGCTCCTTGTCAACGAACCGACATCTGAACAAGAACGGATCTCCGGAGCGTAACCTGCGGATCCTGTTTGGCCATGTACCGCAATCACCTTGGCGTGGATCACGATCGAAAAACTTCTTGCCTTCTTCTCTCCCTTCATACCGTGCCTCCTACTGTCAAGTCAATGGCTGAGCCTGCAAAAGAAAATTGATACCTTCAGACCCACCCCACTTGAGTCCCGGACTCCCTTCCGGCTTTCCGTCTAGTCACCGTAGCGTCGCGCCGCTGTCGCCAGAAATTGGAAACCAAAAGGCGCTGGCCGCTCCTTCTACGCAGAAAAGCCTGTCAAAGGCACAAGCAGCTGGTATTAAAGCCGTCGACCATGTTCTTCCCAAAAATAACGGGGTCATGTTCTCAGGCTCCACAGTTCCCGCAACTCCACCGTTGCGCGCACCAACAATTCCTCCCCTGGGCCCCGCCTCCAATACGTGGTCCATCACAAAATCCTCATCCATTCCATCGATGGGCTTTGCTCCCCGAGGTTTAACGACCCCTTATGGTCATCGGGTCAGCTCCCGATACTCCCCGCATTGCCCCATATAAACAGTTCGACCACTTTCAGCTGCACCCGCCGTCGAAATCAGACACTACCAAAGTTGCGGCAGAAAAGACACCAAAAATATCGGTATCATGGCAGATGTCGTGCGGGGAATCAAAACCCTCGTCGGCAGTGCGACCCGCGACATTGCCAATCTGACGTCGGAAGTCCGTCTGCGCCCCCACCAGGAATCCCAACCTGACACCCCCCTACCACGTGAAGAACCTGTATGGCCTCACCTCCCATTGCAGTCACACTCGCAGTTTCCAACCCGCGGCCGATCCAATCCCGCTCAAACTCCACTCCATCTCCTACCGGGTCTCGAGCTCGTGATCAATCGCCTTCTGCCAAGGCCGACTCTGAGGTCATGGGCCGTCTCGACGACCTCGAAAATAAGCAAGATGTTGACCATGATGCCCTGGATGCCCGCATCGCAATCTTGGAGGGCCATTATCGCTCTGCAAACGACGGCATGACTGTGACCGACCTCCAGGAGTCCGCTGTAAAGCGATTCGACTCCGTCGCCAAGGACATGCAGTTTCTGGATGGCGAGCGAACAGCGCATGTGAAAGGTTTAGCGGCGATTTCCAAGAGGGCTGACGCTCTGGAAAAGGCCAACCTGAACCTGCAGCAGGAGAACACTACCCTTCGCGACGACCTCAAGGCATTGCTCGTCCGGATTGCACGGCTGGAGCTGGCGCCGCCCCGCCCTCTGGGTGCACGCCCGGTGTCGCCTCAGAGACCTGCAGCATCCCGTGTCGCACAGCCACCCCAGCGTCGTCAATCTCCCCCAGCTCACAGAACTCAACTCCGTACCCAGTCCCATGGCCGCTCTCTATCGCCTCCGCCGGAGTCCAAACGCGCACGCATTGCAGCCACGCTCCCCAAGGGGTTCGTCAGTTTTGGCGCTGTCCCAGATTCAGCAGAGACCGACGTGAGGCTCTTTGAACTCCACATGCGTACCGCGCTCCCCAGATTCATTCTTCAAGGCTCGTACGACGTGTGCCGTGACCCGATATATAGCCACAACCTGCGTGTGACGGTCACTGAAGATTCAACGGCCCGTGCATTGGTAGAAGCGTGCGAATATAAAAATGGTCCAGATGGTTGACGCAACCGGAAACATCAGTCTCAATGTCCACCACAATTCAGCTCCGAACCGTGGCAGTGACCGGAACAGCAACCTTTTGCAAAATTCCAATCGTTCTCAGCGTCGCTCCGAACCGGGTCGTCGCTGATAACCCTTACTTATCCTTGCCAATTACTCACAAGTACAACGAAATTGCCAATATAATTTTTTTGGAACGTTATTACGCAATTGTGTGATCAAAGCCTGAAGTCAACGTGTCGAGCGGCGCACCCTTATTCAACAAAGATAATCTTGACATGAGCATTTGCTCGTTATTTCTCGTCAGTTGTGGACGTTCTTCGGAAGTCGGACATGCTGAACTCCTGGTTGTGGACCTTCCTCGGAAGTTGAACATGCCAGGCTGTCTCCCAAAAATCCTTGGGTTTGTGTCTCCGGATGCAGATGGTATTGCATGCACTTTGCAAAGGGAAGACCTACGACAAGCTTCTCAGTGTACTGGTGGATACCGGGGATTTTTACCTGGGAGGAGAGAACTCTTCCCGTACACCAGTTCTTCACTGGTGGTCAGGTCCCACGAGGTTCTAACCGGAGGTCCTGCCATTCCAATGGCCAGCCAGTCACAGTTGCTCAGTGTCTTGTAGTCATCGCCCCCTGGAATATTTGTGTGCTCCGTTGGCATCTTGTAGGTTTACATATGGATAACCACCTGTATGTTCTACATGTTTGTCTTCGGTAGACTCGTCGTTCATGTTGTGGACCTCGCGAGTATAATCAATCCCCCCCCCAAGACGTGCGGGAGCTGCTGTACGGTCCTACAAAGTCGCCCGTCTTGCAGGCGTTGAAAATTTGATTTTGAAGCATCTCACCGCGCCGCGACTGTAAAGTTGGCGAAGTGAAAAATCTCAGAGACGCTGAATTGAGATGGTATTTTGACAAAGGTGTTTCGAGACAGAGCAATCAGATGAGAGTCATTGCAGTTCATAAAATATTTCAGAGGATGAAGACCACATTCGACTACCTCAGTAGACACATCGTCTGTCATTATGATTCAAAGTATCGGTGATATACTCACTCCGTTGGACGATACGACGGCGCAAGATGGCCGACTCGTCATGGCCGATGCTGAAGACGATTAATGATACAGGTGCAGAAGAAAACAATCTGATCCTGCCCCAAGCGGTCTCGAAAGGCTCTGTGAAAGATCATATGACTGCTCCACGCTGAAGTAAACCCACGTACATTGCAAATCAGACATCTAGTGTGTTCCAGCCCCCATGGACACACCTCCATCCCCCTCGTCTGTATGTGGCTATATCTTGGCTATGTCTCTGGCTATGTAGTTAGGCAGACCCTCTGTCCATCAGGGGTTGGAACACAGTGATCCTGTTGAGAACTGGGAGTAAATGGTCAATGGGATTTCGGATGTAGGAGTGTGACCGTGGAACGGGATACTCGGCATAAGGGAGAAAACCACGACGGTACTCAGCGCTCAACGTGCCGGGAAGCGCAGCTGCGCATCGATGTCCTGAACAGCCGCCACTCCAATTCTTGCCATTACTCGCTAAGATGGAGAGCGTGGGAACCCCGCACCCTTATGTAAGCCCGAATTGATGGCGCTAATGGCGGGGCTGGTGGGGTCAGAGAAAAAAGTTAGTTCATAGAAAATGGTCCTAACACCATTCTGAAGAGGTTCTATGAAAGATCTGGGCAAAAATATAGACTGGGGGGTGACCATAAAGAGATTTCTTTTTTTTTTTTTTTTGGAAAAAGTGTTTATTAGTGCTTTTCACCTCGAACGGCGCACTTTTGAGAAAGTGGCACCGAAGATTTGGAATGCACAGCCACTTCGGTCCGCTCCGGCGCGAGCTAGCACGGTCCTTTGGTCGTGTTGTGATGATCCCGGCAACTGCGGGGATGCTTTTCTCATGTTTTACTGTATCTACCAAGTCTAACCAAGGAAACCATAGCAGTTCATTGCTGAAAATTTGGTTCCAGAACCTCATACAAGAGGAAAATAATCAAAAATTTCTCGCAAACCCAAGATTTGGAACTTCCCACGGTCACATGGTCTGATTTGTAAGGGTGTGGGGTTCCCACGCTCTCTGTCTTAGCCTCGTCGTGTCGAAGAATTTCCAGATCTTTGACCACATTCATCGCGCTATACGGAATGTGGAGTGGGAGGAGGCAAGATGGTAAGTCTAGTGACTATCGGTCGGTTTCAAAGAGAGCCAGTTGGATTGTTAGGTTTCTCGATCAATACCTGGCATAAAAATCTAGTTTTGACCTCAAACTGCACGTGAAAATCCCCATTCCGACTTGTCTTGGACGCCCTGACCAGGTTTCTCTTTGGGCTCTTACCGCAATGAAAGGCACCTTGGAGGGTGGTTTTTTTCAAGGCAGGCTGAAATCAAATTATCAAACTGGGATTTCTGGATCATCTGGTGAAAAAGAGTGTCTGCCCGTCGGTCCTACCTGGTGCATATGAACTCATATGATAAATATGATCCCAAACATATGGGGTAATACTGTCTCATAATTATTGCACTTTTACACGAAGAAATTCACCACCTCTGTCACAAAAGCACACTGGTTAGCTCACAGTAAAAGGAAACACAGGGCCAAAGCAAAGGCATCGCTGCCAACTCCACCATCACTCTACTTGGCCAAAGGAAAGGCTGTCCCCGTGGCAGGTTAGGTCCAGTTGCTCATCCATGGAAGGCGATTCCAAATCGTCCCCTTTGATTTGGTACACAGCACCAAATGCGTGGCCTGTGAATTATTTTGTGAGATCTCAAGGCAGTGAAAAAGGTTGGCACACAGAAGGCAGTGGATATAACTGTGAGCGCAAGGGTGGTGACACTGCTCGCTGTATAGGGTGAGTTTCTTTTATGCCAGACTACACCAGTGAATTTTTTAGGGCAGTGTCAACGGTGAATTTTGTGAGCAATGGAACCGGGGTGTGTAAGAACGAGACAGTTGTAGGAGAGTGGTGAATTCTTTCGACAAAATGTCCTAGGTGGTGCGAAAAAGTGTTAGCCTGTGCACTAAATAATTATGATGCAGTATTACAGCCATACAAACGAGCCCCTCCCAAGTTTCCAGGTCAAGAACCCAATTATTGGCCGAGATACAGGGTAAAATTCACTCGGGGTATAAAAACATGGTTTTCCACCGCCTTTCACCCCGCCATGACCTTCTGTGTGCCTACACATATATACCGGATATATACCGCACGTTTCCCGCATTCTACCACCACTCTCATATTTCTTTTGGGATTTGTTCCGCGCAGAAACGCGCGAGATCGATCCCAGAAAGCTGACAGCGTTCAAAGGTGGTTGCGCGCTAACCGTCTTTTGTCACGCTCTGCCCGCCCATCAAAAGGCGCGGTACGTTCGGCAGAGTGTTCACCTAAACCTCCGAGATCCCCGACGCGGTTATCGGGCCTCTCGGCCACCCCGTCTAAAGGCGCCCGCCGATGCCACCGCTTCTTCCCACGAAAGTCGCCTTTCGTCCCGCACCTTCAATCGAAACCGCCCGGCAGCGCTCACAAAAGGTCTCTAATCCTCGGTTCACGGTGCCGCTTCTCTGTTCAAACGCCCGCCACCGCGTTGAGCCCTTCCATCGAATCCTGCTGCACCCCTCCCCCCCTCCACGAGCCCGATGCGCGCGCTCCCGTCCGCTCCGGTCGCGCGGCGCTTACCCGACCGGTGCCGCGGCGATCAACCTTGCCACGCCGTCTCCACTATTCGCCTGCCTACCTCCGAAGCCCAAGCTCCCCCTAACACTACTAAGGCTTGACTGAGGATCTATCCCCCAACCAATCTCAGTCCACCTTCAGTCAAGCCCTTCGTATTGCCGCTATAGCTTCACCCCCCACTTCCTCTCGTCGATGCTGAGCACCAGCCTGGCCTCCCCTGCGTCTATCCCTCTGCTTCAGACCCTTAACATGAATATTTTGACCCATATTCGGGTGCGGGCGCTGTCCTGTCCAACTTTTAACATAGTGCTGATATCCGTAACTGTAGATGTGCGGCTGGATTCCAAGCGCCTTGGCCCACGACGTACTGGCGTCCATGGATCGTCCCCCTTCTGCGATGGATCTGGATTATTGTGGGAATCCCGCAATTTTGGTGCGCTCCCTTCCCCGCTCCCTTGTTGTCTCTCTACTTCTTCCACGTCCACTCCCCCCTCCATTCTCATTTACCGTCACACCTCCATCCTCTAAATTCGATCCCCTGCGTATACTCATGTCTTCATTAGTGTTTCCGGACCGCCCCGCACGTCAAGCAGCAAGCACGCGTCGGCGTCGCCTTAGCCACCTCCTCTCTACCGTCTACAGCACGAGAGCACCGCGTACGAGACGCTGCACCGCTACGCACTCGCCACACCGCTCCGAGCGTGCTGCCCGACCGCGACGTCGCGTCCCGAACGCCGTAACAACGCACACCCATAACCCACTCGCCCCACCCGCACTCGCGCTCCACGCCACCTATGTCCCCTCCCCGCCCACCGCGATTGTCGCCTGCGCAATGCGATCCCGCCGCTCGAAGCCCGCGCCGACATGGACCCCGAACGTACGACCCGCAACACCGAGTGCATGCACAACAGCTACGTTGGCGCTCCCTGGTGCCCAACGCCGGCTCCTCCATCGGGTCCCCTGGTCCCGCGAGCATCATCGCTCCACTCCCGCCGTAGCTGCTCGATGCGTACGCTTGGGACGTCGCCTTCTCCGCCTCGTCACGCACCGCGACCATTCTATCTGAGCCAGCATCGATGCCCACATTCCTGACTCCCCCGAAAGACGGCGCGCAGCATACCCGCCGTGCACAGCGCCCGCGGCACGCCTATGTCGTCCCTCACGTCGTCGCCGTTCCTGCCCCGCGCACCGCGACCGTTTCGAGCGAAGTAACGCCTTCGCTGCATGACGAGCGCGCTCGCCCGCGTGCAGACCGTCCGACGAGCGCACGCCGGCGAGAAGGAACAAATCTTCATTTCCGGTACCTCCATGAATTAGCCCGAGAGCAATGTTGTTCGGGAAGCAAAAGGGAAACTTGGTGGTAGTGTCGGCAGAGGCGGACGGCGAGCAGTGCACGACGCCATACAGCAAGCAACCAGAACTCGCGATGGGTTCTGAGGCTGCCTTTCATTGTCATTGCAAGATGCAGACATGGGGTCAATGTCTGCAGTGGGGTAAAATGGGGTAAAGCGGACATGTCTGCGCATGGGCCGCTTGACTTCCGTCTTAAGCGATGCGCTGCGCTTGAGTCACCGGACGGATTCGCCAGGAACCCAGCCAATCCGGGAGGGGGGATGTTTCAGTCCCGAATGCCACTGGTTGCTCCATCACCACTGCTGCTGTAAATTCATTCTGGCGAATCTGATTCCACACTGCATTTTCGATCTTGACAAACATTTGCACAGTATTGAGGGCAAATCTGGAAGGAAGCGGTTGCAGACTATTATCACCGTGTGAATGAGATTGATACCAGTTTCGTATATCTTTTGTTGCTTCCGACATTTGTTAACCACACGAGGCGAATTTTTGTGTTTGGGAAATTTGGTTGTACCTTTTTTTCTCTACAATAACACTAAACATGGGTGGGATGAATAAGCCCGTTCAGAAGCGGATGTTTGAACACTGATGGGGCGCTCGTTCCAATTATGCATCTCAGAGACAATCTCAGATATACCATACTTAAATGACAGGCTAAGGTTATGAGCGGGACACTTAGCACACCTTGGATAATCTGTAGAGGTCATTTGTACAATTTTACGTGCCGTCCTCCCGTATACGGCCGTTTTTGTGTCGTACCGTACCATCGAGTCCCAGGAATTTGGCGCCGACGGGATGGCATACGGTACGGGCAAGCTAAAATACGGCCGTCAAATGAACTGCCATCCTCGTATACGGTACGGTCCGCAGCCCTAGTCTGTGTACCGGAAGCTTTTTAAGCTCCGAAGCTTCTTTTGATGACAGCTATATGCCAGCCCGATCCTGAGAGCCGGCTCTCAGTGCCGACCACTTCAGGCATGAATCGGGACGCATGCCATTGCTCCGCACAATCACCTCCATCACTTCTCTGTCAGACATACTCACAAATCTTCATAGATTCTCCATTTTAACTTCTCCTCAAGGCTCGATACTTAACGCAAGAGGGCGAGGCTGTGAAGCGGACGAGCAACTGTTTGTATATCGACAGCAACTATTAACAGAGCTCCTAACATGTACCACAGCTTTCATGTTGTCTTGATGATGTCGCTGCGTCCCTTTCATTATAAGTAGCGCCGGTGGCGTCGCGGGAAACATAACCTATATCAACCTATCTGATGAAACAGCTCACGGTCAGCACGATCTCAGGACATCCTCGCTGGCTGCAGGGTGCATTGGATTGACAGGTATAAGACATAGGCGAGTTGTACACATACAGTGCCGTCGCGGCAAATATTGTGCCGCTTCAATTTCAGCTCGGGGTCCGTGCAGTATGCCTTTTGTTAGATTTCCAGCTGGACGGATAAGTTCATCTCCGTGTAATTTACGATGGGTTGGATTTTAGCATGAGTGTCACGACAATTTTGTGAGGCTGTGGAGACAGCGCTAATCCGGGCCGATCTGGCCTCCCCCATGAAGTACTAGTGATGTAAACAGTGTTAGGCGCTAATAGAAAATCCAAATAGGTAAAGGCTATCTCTCATCCTTTGTGAAGCTGTGGAGACGGCGCAGATCTGGAGATCAGACATAGCCTGGCCTCGTGTAGTAACTAGGGTTCGGCGCTAGCATGTTATAAATACAATCAGGTACACGGTATCTCTCGTCCTTATTATACGAGGATTCTTCGCCACTTGATCCCTTCTGCCTCGCACTCATACATACTATCGTTTTCGGAAAGCACAATTTCTCGCCCTCTTCTCCAGCCGCTTGCCATGGCTGACGATGGATTCGTGTTTACGGACAATCTGGTCAATATATCGTGCGTGCCACATCGCCCACGGGATAAATTGCTTACTCTATCCCAGAAACCAACTATGGGCAATCACAGCCATGGTCGGTGCAGCTCTCTGCGGCCAGGTCCTCATCGTGATAGGAATCATCGCCATGAACCCTATCAGCAGACCTTATCTTGACAGGGTCAGTTTCAGGATTCTGGTGTGGGCGCTGTTGGCCAAGTAAGTTAGTGAAATTGTCTTCTCTTAATTTTAATCTGAGGTCACCAGTACCGTCTTCGGCATTGCAAACGCCGTCAGTGGGAAATTCACGGGCCCTACTTGGGCTTGCGGTATTATGATATTCCTACTCCAGGTAATTGTTGAGTTGATTTCCGCAGAGGAACCTAAGCTCATTGTTGGACAGCTTACTCTTGAAATGTCGAGTTTCCTTCTCTTCTCTATCGCACTCAATCTTCAGTAAGCCCATATCACCGGAGGGATTCCTCTCAGGTTGAATATTGATCCACAGGCTAGTCGTTATTCATCAAATCAACGGCCAAAAGATGGAGAAGTTCTATATCTTCGGCTCAATTATCATTTCACTGTGCTTGACCGTACCTCCCTACGCGGCCAAGCAATACGGGTTGGTTCAGGTTTAATCAAACACCATAAAGTGCGAACATCGACACATATTTTCGTAGCTGGAACCTGCTTGCCCAAGACTGTTGGTACTCGAACGAGAACCAAAAGGAGAGGCTAGCATGGCAGGTACGCGTATTATGATTGACCAGACACAAATTTCGCTGACTGCCTCCTGTCAGATTGGGACCCAGTTGTTTTGGACGCTATTGACCGTCGCCGGGGAGGTCTCAACTGCCTTAACTGTTATTATATACATAGTCCGGCATAAGGTGCGCCGATGGCTGGCCTCTTGAAAAATAATGAACCGGTGTCGTTGTAGCTGCGAAATAGAAAATACCTTTCGACTGGCACTCAAATGCGACTGCGCTCCGGTTCTGTGGTGGCGGTTAACGATCGAGTTGTTGATGCTATCGTCTACCGAAGTGTTATTTTCCGCATCAGCGCGTACTTTCTAACTCGTACCATGGCGCATATTTAACCATAAAACACAGTCATCTACCCGGTTGTCTCCGCAGTAATCAATTTAACCAGCGTCGCGTGCGTCATTCATATCACCCAAAACGGCGTGCACAACTGGACAGGTTACAGTGTTCTGTTAGTCAGTAAGTTCTAGTAAATCCTTAATTACCTCTCATTCTGATGGAATAGGTGACTTTGTTTATGGAGGCCGTGCCATTCTATATGCACTACTCGCAGCGACGGACCCAGTAAGTTCAACCGCCAGAACTTTCAAATATTGATTTAATGTGCTTAGGGCCTGGTTCGCGCTGTCCGTGCCTTTATCCAATCCAAGAAGCAGGACTTATCCGTCCAGGTCGAACTCTCCAAAATCCATCAGAACGACAGCGGTGCAAGTATGGACCGTGTCGACGGTGCTCCCGCAAAATACCCTGGAACTTCTCATAGTCATGCAGACTATGATGACCTAAAGATGGGGCAGCGTCTTGACATTGAGGAAGAGCCGCGGGATCACGATGATTTGCAGGATCTTGAAAGCGCAGGAGTTGGCACCGCAGGCAACGAGCGTTGTATTGGGCTCCAGGAAGATATGATACGCCGACGAGAAGAGATGCTTGCTAGGGATCGGGATAGACAGGAATTCAAGAAGCAGATCTAGGACGCTGTTCGAAGAGGTTGTACATAGTGTTCAGTATACATTTAAAATTTGGTCATCGCACAGAGTTGTGGATGGGACGAAGAAAGATGCCTCTCATGTGTTCATATTAATACGGCAGAACAGAGGCAGAGTGAGTACAATCACCGCATGGTGCTACCTACCCAACCCATCATTGTTCACTGGCCGATACCCACTAAAACCCTGTCCTCCCGCGTCCAATATCCGGGGAGTCTGTCTAGATCCCGGTCATCTTGATCTTCCATTGATATGATTGGTCAAGGATGTCGCGCCTGATATATATCCCGTCGATGCGGGATTGCGAGCCATCACCGTTGCACCTGAATTGTGCATCAGTGTATACTCTTGTGGTGGGGTACGTGCCGCCATCCGTCTATCAACCCCAGGTAAGTTTTCAATAGATCTAGCTCTGACACTGGGGCGTCAGACTCCTTATGGCTCGGGAGTTTATCAATAGCATCTTCAACAATGTTCATGTCCCCACCCAGAAGGTCCCGTTTTACTCTTGAGTTTTGGTCGAAAAATTCCCTCAGAGATTTCCAGAATGCAGCATTTTAGCTACAGCTTTGCCAGGGCTGAGACGGAACCTACCAGATGGGGTTGGTGTCGTATTGTACTGTTCATGAGCCGGAAATGTGCAGTACTCCCCGAGACCTGCTAAGACTGCTGACCAGCGGACCCCACCTTCAAAAAGCCCCGCCGCTGTTGCACGGGCATCGTGGGTCCATTTTCATGTTCCCCCGCTACCCATGTTTACCCTTCCCCATTTCCTGTCCCCCATGTGGTAACATGTGGTCAGTAGATCTGGCGGGGTTGGCTTGTGCAAGGCTCTGGAGTTCGCAACTTCTTCCAGAACCGGCTCTGGGTCTGCCAGTATGGTAGCAGGCAACAAGTATATTAAAAATGGGAGTAGGTTACCCTACGCAAAGGAGTAGCGCAAAAAGCCGAGAGGCATATCTAAACATCAGGTAATCAGACAGTGTGCGCAGGACAGGGTACTGACATAAGGGTGTCCGTAATTTAGCTACCACCACGTCCACCAGATTGGTTACTTCCAGCCATCCCGTGGAATCCACCTTTCGGCGCAGCAGGGTGGGCTGGGCGGGAAGGAAGGGCGAGAGCACCTGTTGTAGCCCTAGATTCCACAGGCTCAGTACATCCAGATTTTGTTCATTTCCGATGCCCAAAGTGCATAGTACGAGCGCCGTGTCACAAATGGTCCATCACTGGGCTTTTGATCCCAAGGAGAAGCTGACTCGTTGTAATGCTCTTGCGCCCTCTAGCCCATTCACCTTGCTTTAGTAATGTCTCCCTACCTGACAATTAATTTCTCCGAAACCTGCAAGAAACACATAGAACCAAACTTAGTATATTACTGAACCTGAAAACTACACCCGAAACCTGTAAGATACAAATAGAACCAAACAATCACATATCTCTCAACCTCGAAACTCGAAACCTGCAAGGGACAAATAGAACCAAATCTGCCGTAACGCTGAACCAAAAAAGTGTGATAAAGCAAGGTTCGAGACGGCAGCAGCCGGCCCCTAGTTAAGAGACCCAGCACCATAAGATCAAGCTTTCCCAGCTGGATTCCTCCCAAAAATCCTGTTTTTGTGTCTCGAAGTGGTGCAAAGTTGAACACCAGTCAAAAGTCCATAGTGGGTTTACGCTTGTTAAAAAGCATCTTTTGTGAACCTGCTCAATCACTTGTCCTCCATTCCGTGAACTCTTATATTTTTGGAAAAACCTGTCCCCCAAGTAAGATACAACTTGGGCAACTTCCTATTCCCCACCTCCTCCCAAAAAATCTCTTCTTAATACCTCCTTGTCCCGCAATTGGTATCTCCAAATGCGTAGGATTGGGCTCCAACCATGTAAATCCACCCAGACTGACCACCATTGTCAGGCCAAAACGGACGCTTGCCCGTCGGCTCGGAGTCTTGCTCACATCCAGGGTCACCCCTACGCACAATTTTACCCCTACTCCTAAATTCCCAGCCCAAGCACGCAATTATTGTGTCTAATATGAATTATTCTCTGACTGCCTCCAAAAACACACAAATTTTGTATTCCTGGGGACGTTGCGTTTCGAAAATTTATTACGAGCTAATGCAACTTCGACATACCGATAAAATACCAATACCCTTCATTTCCAACCCATAAACATAACATTCCATCCAGAATTGCGTCCAGGACTCGTTATTCTTTGTGCGACAGAGCGGGAATCTGTCATGTGCATAAACGACCAACCGCGGCCCGCCCTTCGCGCCGCCCAAGGTAGGGCCGACCTATTGATGTAATACTGCTTACTCTTATCTCCGAGAATGTCCTGGATCGATCCCCCTTTCCCTTTTGCTCCCGCTCATCCACCAGATAAGATAAACCTACGCTGCGATGATGTCATCCTAAGTTCGTATGCATTAAATACTAGTGATTTTTTCAATTGGCTGAAATTGCTTGACGACAAGTATCCCTACATTTTATTTGAAGCTTGCCGCACGCTGGATAATAAACCCCGAGGGGATACAGTCGGTTCGAGCCACCCAACAAGATGGTTGGGCTGAGCGACGCACACAGGAGACATCGGGGATGTAATCGCATCTCTACCGGTCAGCAAAGGACCCACGATTATTTTCTGCCAAAGTCCGATGCGTACACGTGTTGTATCGAACCAGACAGGTGAACTGCGCCATCGTAGAGGAGTTTTATTTCGTATTTCCGGCCCAAGTAGAAGAATATGGCAACATTATTGAAGGACATGGTTTGGCTGTCGAGATATAAGCCACGGAGAAATGTAAATCTCTGGTTCACGCACCTGGGGCAAAGGATAGTGTTGGAATATTAAGCGGTGCGAACCCAGTACCGGCTTGATGAAGGAACGTATGTGGCATACGATGAGAAGTCATCATATGTGTATTACGTTCATGGAAGAACATTTGGACATACATGGCGTACATTCATAATTGGCGGAACGGACATGGTGTCCGATTGATGCACCATCCCCAAAAGGAAATTATGTGATCACATGTTGGAACGGACGGGACTTACGTTCAGCGTTTGCACCCGACAACTGGAATGGATAATTGGCTGCATGTCAGGGGATCGAATCACAGACTCGGCTGAGATTGCACTCTTGCCAGATGCAGAGGTTGATACATACGTTCAGTGGAAACAGCCTGTACCATGTGGAACAAGGCTGTGCATCATTGATGTAGAAAAGGTATAAAAGCAGGGTAGTTTACGCCTGTAATATTATTAGACTCGATAGACTCGACAAACCACCCCCATCAATCTATCGTGTTCTCACCCACACTCCTTCCTGCTCCCTTCCACTTCATTGTCTGTGCCACATATCCTCCTTTGTATATCACAACAGATAGTTCCAAAAACCGTGGACTAATTCAACCGGAGGACCGGAGAGGAGGGACACATCCTTCCGATGCCGTTGCATTGCCGATACCTCTTTCTGAGTACCAGACAGACACTAAGACACGGCCCAAGGTCACTTTGTAGGCGTGCAACTGAGAGTCTTCGATCTTGAAAATAATGGTTCCATCGCCAAGGTCGCAGCGTTGAACTGAACCGGAATCAATAGCCACGATGGCGTTGGAGTTGAAAGGTAGACGGTAACCCACCGAAATGAGAGGGACTCGGATTAAATGAGGCTCTGGGTAATTGTAGACTCTAGGGGGTTACGTTCGTGAGCTGTACATGCGGGGAGCGTGAAGCGGCAAGAAAGAATCCTAGCATACTCCCCTGCAACACTTGGTTTACTCTGGTAGACTTTTCGCATCCGTCGTGAACTTCTGGCGTCAGGCTCGAGTGTCGCTGAGCCAACGGGATGAAGACGAACTTGAATACGGTGTTCACACCCTCACTCACCACAAAGCGAATACTCAGTACAGACCTTCCTCTATCATTTGTCTCTACTTCCCCCCTAGAGGACAAACAAAGTTGTATTTGGATCACATTACACTTCGATAGTAACACCGTGGTCCTTATCACGTCCGCGTGAATGGAGCGGCACATCAGAAGCTGAGTTGACCAGAGCTAAATTGTGATTGGGGTAGTCGTCTAGAAATAGGCATGGGAAGAAAGCAAGCCGGATTTGGCGAGGTCAGAGCCAAAGGCTGTAGGAGACGTGACAGCTGAGCAAAAGATGGCGAATTGAGGTGATGGTAAACATGCGTACTGATTTGAGGCATCTGCCTAATATACGAGGTACAGCACACATCAGCAATGCCTTACTTTCCTTGATAAAAGAAGCCTTCCAGCAACACCGACCAACAATACTTCTCTTCCTGCTATGTCGCTTGACGTGGCGCTGGGTGTTGCCCTGGGGCCTACACCAGACCCTGGCCTTTCTGCTGTATTTACTCTATTCAAATTCATCTTCTCCTGCGTTCAGGAACTTGAAGCGAGGCAAGAAGCAACTTGGCGCTCTTGCAAATGCCATCGCACAGCTCCCGGCAACATTGCACACCAAGTTTGAGTCATCCAGGCTCATCGCATCGTCCCGTGTGAAGCCGCTCGCCGACCTCAAGATGTGATTATCTATTTCGTTATAAATTTGGCTGATAGCGATCTGACTGCCTGTCGACTGGCGTTACAGCCTGCTGGGAGACGTCCATCGATTTGGAATAAAGACTCCAAGGCACTGCCTACTGCGAGACAAATCCACGACGCCATCCAACTCCTCATGATGGATATACCGACGACCGTACCCATTGAGTCGAATGTGCTTGTCCCGTCCAACGAAGATACTCCCCCTCATTTCCGTACGTCGGATTTGGCGGGTCCGTCACCTGTGATTCTGATGTATAATGTATAGAACGGAGGCCAGATGAGGAACGACTTCGACTCGATGCGACGAAGGGAGAACGAGGAGAGCAGCAGCAGCAGGATGCGGAGTATAGGCTGGGGCCAGGCCGGAGCCGGGCTATGCAGCGCCACCGTCGCCGCCGCCGGGCACGCAGGCGGGGTCGATGACACCGGGCACGGGAACTGCGAGTGGGAATTCAAATCCGGGGATGGCAGCGGGCATGGGCACGGGTGGGAATCCGAACACGCCCGGGCCTCTGATGGAGAGTGACGAGGTTGTATCCGTCCGAGATCGTCAGTCCTCCCTCACTGATGGTGTGCTCCGACAACTGAGCTGGCGTCGTCGTCCATTCACAGAACAGGCCTTCGCGGCCAAGCATATGCCAGAACTCGGTCACGACGTAAAAGACTTCCAGGTCTATACATGGAAATTAAACAATTGGAAGAAATTGGATAAGAAGCTCACGAGTGACGAATTTGAGTGCGGGGGCCACAAATGGTAAGTTATCCGTGTTTGTCGAGCCCACTCCCGCGCTAACTTCTCAGGCGTATATTACTCTTTCCGTTTGGAAACTCTACTGCAGCGCCAAACGACGGTACGGTATCAGTCTATCTGGATTATGCAGAGCCCAAGAAGGTTCCGGAGGCCTGGCATGCCTGCGTCCAATTCGCTCTTGTGATCTGTAACATCCACCATCCCACGGTTTACATCGTCAGTCGTACGTTTTTCCTAGGTTCAGGCCTCCGTTTTGGACTAACCAACTCAAGACGCCCAACATCGGTTTATTGCCGAGGAGTCTGATTGGGGTTTCACTCGCTTCAGCGAGCTGCACAAACTCTTCCATCCACAAGAGGGCCACAGCAGACCCATCATTGAAGAGGATTCTGCAGATATCACTGTTTATGTTCGTCTGCTGGAGGACCCCACTGGCGTGCTGTGGCACAACTTCGTAAAGTGAGTGTATCCGAACTCGATTCTGAACCGCGCCTAATTCTCATTAAGCTATGACTCCAAAAAGGAGACTGGCTACGTCGGTTTGAAGAACCAGGGCACCACTTCCTACATGAACTCCCTGCTGCAATCACTGTATTGCACGCGCTATTTTCGACGGGTGTGTAATAAGCTATAAATATTTTACGCATGTTTTTAAACGTTCTTGACAGGCCGTCTACCAAATTCCAACGGAAGATGAGATACCAACAGAGAGTGTTGCTCTTGCTCTGCAGCGAGTGTTCTATCACCTCCAAATTTCGGATCAGCCCGTTGGTAAGCTGCTTAATCCATATGTGCCACATACAGCTAATTCGGGGTAGGCACGACTGAATTGACGAAATCCTTGGGTTGGACGTCCTTTCTTCAACACGATGTTCAGGAGTTCAATCGCGTTCTTGTGGACAAGCTGGAATCCAAGATGAAGGTATCCGCCACACGCGGTTGCATCAAATCCACGGTTAAACGCTTCCTTTTTAGGGTACCAAAGCCGAAGGAGCGATTGTCAAGCTTCTCGCCGGGAAGCTGAAAAGCTACATCAAGTGTGTCGACGTGGATTATGAGTCGTCGAAGATTGAGGAATTCAACGGTGCATCTCGTTCGCACGGCTCTCATCGCTTGTTCTCATATCCGTGTAGACATCCGGCTCAACGTCAAGGGAATGAAGAACCTGTACGAGTCCTTCAGGGATTATGTTGCTATCGAAATGCTCGACGGCGAAAATAAATACCAGGCTTCGGGCTTCGGGCTGCAGGATGCGAAGAAGGGAATCATTTTCGAGTCATTCCCACCCGTCCTGCATTTACAACTCAAGCGGTTCGAGTACGACCTGCAGCGGGATGCCATGGTCAAAGTGAACGACCGCCACGAATTCCCCTTCGAACTCGACCTCGGCGAGTTTTTGGACTCAACTGCGGATCGATCGAAGCCGTGGGTATACAAGCTGCACGGCGTTATGGTTCATTCCGGAGATCATCACGGCGGTCACTATTTCGCTCTGATCAAGCCCGACCGTGACACTCGGTGGCTCAAATACGACGATGACCGAGTAACGCCGGTCACCGACAAGGAGGTCTTGGAGGAGAACTATGGTGGCGAAGCAGCGTTCAAGGGCTTACTGCCTACCACGAGGGCCAATCAGGTCCGGGCCTTGAAGCGCTTCACCAACGCGTACATGTTGGTGTATATTCGTGAGTCTGCCATAGACGGAGTCCTCGCTCCTTTCACGGCCGAAGATATCCCCTTCATCTCAGTGCGTTAAATTTTTTCGTCGTCTTTTACTTGGATTTTGATTTGCCATGTCCAGAGCAAAGGCTGAACGAGGAACGACTCCCAACTTGAAGCGAAGAAGCGAGAACGAGAACAGCAGCATCTCTTCCTAGATCTCCCTTAGAATGAGTGGGTGATCTGGACCACTGACAGCCTAACACGTCAATTACACCCATTCAGGTCACAGGATCTCGAAAGCCAGGGTCTGGACTCAAATGCAAAATTATTTCTACAAATTGTTGCAGAATCGCAAGAATGGAACACAGGATAAATTCTGAAATGTGTACAGTAGCGACAACGACTATATATTGTATGTTTTGTAAATTCCTGGATCCGTAGTACTACTCGAGGTTCATCTTCAGTAACTTGGCTTTGAGGCCAATGCTCCACATGGCAGGTACGATTCCGGCCGTTTGATCCATTTGTGTCTCTGCTTCATCGCAGCAGAATTCATTTGGGTACCGGCATTTTTGGGCTCGACAAGGAGATTTTGACGCAGCACTGACGTTTGACGCATGCAGCGTCAGTCTGCGTCATTGCCACATCCTGGAAGTCTGATTGTTGGAATAACAACCGAAACACCGCACACTGCCGCTGTTCCCAGTGATGTGCGATGCAACTACAATGGGCCACCATCTCGTTGACAATCGAGGGACATATTATTGATGTATATTGTTACATCCAGAGAACTCCCAGCATAATTAACAAGTGGCACACGAGGAATTAGCCTACACAAACACAGGACAGAAGATATACTTACGGTGGAACTATAATATCCACACCGATGATGCTCCTTTATTCTCTTTGCGGCCCGAATCTAGTATCTCTAACCATTACCGGGAATCTCGCTGGATTCAGGGATTGAACTGAACACCTATCATGGAATACATCCTGAACCAACTGAGCCGATGTAATTTCCGCGGGAATTCCCTGGAAATATTTGTTAGCTTGTCCAGCTGGCGCATTCCGCGAGCATCTGAAAGAAATTTCGTATGCAATTCATTCAGTATTCTGAAAACACTTTTCTCGGCCGAATATCTATCTGATTTCCGTTCTGGGGCCAAGCCGGTTTATTCAAGGTCACCGATCCGGTAAATAAAGTCTGAAATGGCGAAAACAGCCGAAAATCAGCCCGACATAGGACTTTTCCGTAGTTAGGGTAGATTCTGGATCCATTCTCGCTTTTTTGCGTCTGTTATAGCCTTTGCTCGAAAACGGGCGGATTTTTAAATCTATTTAAGCTCAATCTGGCATTAAATAAAGTCGAAAGGCCAAACCAGGGGAAAGCGCAGTAGCGCAATCTGCGATTTTTTCCACAGGGTCCGTGCTGTGAGGATTAGGAGAACTAGCGCCCGGTTGAAATTTGGCAAGGGTCACGCGTCACGCGGCCGTTTGTCGAACCTCCCGAGCATCACACAGGCCTCAAAATCGCCTGTAAGACTCAAAAAAGCCAAAATTTTCGATTCAATGTTGAAAATTTCGCTGGTGTCACGCCAAATTTTGGTTGTTGTCGAAATGTCGAATTGGTTTTTTGGGTCACGCGTGTCGATTTGAACGAAATACTACAGTATATGAATTTCTCGGCGCACAACACTCTATCCCCGGTCTTCTCGCAGCAGTGCAATTCATTACCGCAGTGGACTGGGACGCCCGTTTCATTTCAAAACGGAGATTCGAGAACTGCTTGCCTCCTCACACGCACAGAGGCACCCCCGGGCCCATAATTTTCTTCCAAGCTCGCAAAGTGGTTCTGCCGCCCTCTAGAATATCATTGGGCTGCAAGGACTGCAACGGGCAAGAATTGGTCACTATAGTAAACAGGCGCATTTTTTACCCTCCGAGCATGTTCGAAACCATTGCAAGGTCATATGGTTTACCTGGCTTGTAGCATGTGCTGTCGAAAGCCGCCGCCATATTTCCAAGGTACTATTAGAGACCCTTAGTTGGCCACCCTACTTAGTTGGCCACTTGACTCCTATAAGACCAGGGCTTCATACTTATGACTGGGCATAATGTATAAACAGAATACGACCTCCAACGAATGTTCAGACCAAATTTCAGCCGAAAGTGATAGGTTAATCGGGAGCTACGGCATCGCGGATCGGGATCCGAAGCGCGGGGACATCAATTTCCTATCAATCGGACCTCTCGCCTCATTTGCCATCGCCATTTCTCCACCATTTCTTCCTCGATCCACGACTTTGGGAGCTCGTTCGGATCCCCGATGCTGGCCTTCCATCTGAAGAGATACTTGACAGCAACTGACTGAACATCACTCTCAACACACCCGGGAAAAGCACGACTTCATTTGTAGGCCAGTCATGCTGGCACCGTCGCGGTCCACGACACCGCTATGCCATCAGTCTGGAACCTTACACAGGCTTCTTAATATACAATCCTTCATTCCGAGCCACTTTTCGAGATGTTATCCAATTACCTCTGATTGCTCTGGAGGCCATTGTCCAAAATCACCCAATTTCAGTCGTGCTGATAGTCGGATTTTTTGGAGGAGATATCAACAACTTGGAATGGAGGTGGGAATCCAGCTGCGTCCAGATACTTCCCATTAAGTAACCTGGATCCTAATTTGGCCCATCGCGGCCTTTCTCTGAGTAGCAGAACACTCATTCATCCCGCGGCCCTAATTTCGAGGTTTCCTGTCGATTGCAAGCATGTATTCTGCCCATTTCTATACCTCATATCTACACCATAAGTATTTTAAATAGTGAATATAACCTGTATATATGATTCTGGGTGCAGACCACTACCATTTGAGAGCTCAATATGTTAGTTGGAGGGGTGGCCAACTAACCTGTTGTTTCGCTATGTTGGACTGCCGGTCAAAATAAATCCCTTACGCACTCAAATCTTCAAGTATTTCGGTGCTGGCGGACTCGAACTCTTCGTAGGATGCATGCCCTCATTCTGACATAATTTGGCTTGTATCGGCACCGGTATAACACCAGGGCTGCGGCATAAATGCTTAAGTGGCCAAATAACTGGTCTCAAATAGTAGCTTGGGTATCAAGCTCCCGTTACTTTTACTTTGAACAATGATCAAGATATATATTCAAATAGGATACAATGTACACTCACATATTGGCAAAGAAGACTATACTGGAGATAAAACGACGACGAATCAGGAGGAGCTGGAGGTGGAGGCAAAGAAAAGACCAGAAAGTAGCACTGAAAAAACATTAAGATCATTAGCGGACACCTAGAAATAAGGGTGAACGACGTGCACAGAATTCGAGCAATCCACCAAAGGAACAAGATTCACCCCAACATTGACACGAAATCCAGAGAGTTGAGAGTTCATACAGGTTTTGGAAGCCTCAGGATGGTTTTCATCTGGTGAACCAGTCCCCTTGCTTAATGCACTCTGACCTCGATACAGCCTGAATGTATCTTCACCTCTGCGCAAACTCGTTCTTCCAAGCAGCTTTCTCTACCTTTATTTGCTGAACATCGCGTTCTAACTCCTATGTTCCTGGATTCAGGTTCTCTAAACTGCACCGTACATACATGGGTATATACGAAGGCCGGCACGTACATATATTCGAGCCCCCGGCACATTCAGTGCACAGGCGGCACATTGAGTGAATGTGCCGCGCGTGAGCGCAAGGGCGGCACATTCCATTTCGGGAATGGGCCGGGCTTGGCACTGACTATTCACACGTGTCTTTTCTGCACCGGGCGCATAAGGGCGCATCCTGCCTCTTTTCCACCTTCCACCACCACCCCCTCGCCCCAATACGCCCGCCAACATGTCAAAGGCGCGTCAAAATGCCCACCAATGGTCCTCGCCAACCAGACGCTATCCGACGACTCAGAAAAGAACACTCAACTTTTCAGCAAGCCAGTGCACCCGAATCTGGGAGTTGAACAACAATTCTGTCGTACGCCTCTATTATATTCTCTGCTCCCTGAAATTGTTCCGATTTTTTGTCTTCTAGCTCATGCACACATCGTTGATGTTTCGGGTCACCGCGAGTCCGAAGTTGATGCGAGAAATATTCTCCCTGAAACATTGGCGTGTTCCAGAGTTCTAACGACACGTAAACGCACTGCGATTGAAGAGCGTTACACGAAGAAAGTCAAGAAGGTGAGCCAAAAACAATTTCAACAGTAGTGACGAGTATCAACTCCAGACATTTATCACTGCCAATACTATTAGATTCCCGTTTTAATCGTTTTTTGTCTATCCTGTTTCTGCCTTGGCTGTTGGATTGGGAACCGGACACTCAATCAAGTCAGTGATGCACTTCCTGTTTTTGTTTCCACTTCAACAGCTGATCTGGTACTTTCTATTTGTTTCCTACTTAACCCGTGATATTACCTACTCATAGCTGCGCGTAGCCATACCTACAAGATAGCTATGATTCCGGGCCATTGATTGACGTAGTTAGTATTTATACGCTTCGAGCTTTGTATGTACCACAGACGTTGACTCGCAATTCAACTCTGAGGTGTTCACTTCATCTAGTTTTTATTTACAACATTGGTGCATTTATCCATCGCATTTCTACCTTCAAGACTCGTAATGTGATGGTAAAGTGGCGGTGCAGTCCCCCATCTGAGGTGATCAATGCTCACTGACGGCATGAATGTGCCGTGGTTGAACAGACACGGTGGCAAACAGAATGTGCCGGCCATCAGCTCAAGGGCGGCACATTCGGGGAATGCACCGGCTGCAGGTATGTACGTGCTGGCTTTGGTCTATCCCGTACATACATCTGCGGCGTTACCGTATGTTTGGGACGCCCTCTATCTCTCCCCATCGCCCAGCACGGCAAAACCGCAGGCATTAGAACTTCAGAAGTTCTCTGACTCGAATTTCACGGGCTCCGCAATTGTCTGCCTCACTTAATTAGAACGTCGTGCTTCTTGTCGGCCACACTATTGGTGGAACATGAGTCCGCGCCAAATTCGTGTAACTTCGTCAGTTTGATGGCATTCGACGAATGTTCGTGAGTTCAGCTAAATTTCAGCTAAAGCTCGTCATTTCTCGCTAGCCCATTGAAATTTCGTCACCTTATGTACGTTGAACCTCCTACCACTGTACTGCAAACTACCAGTGGGGCAGTTAGATAAAAGTTCATGTTTTCAATGGGAATACAATGGACCAACAGATATGCAATTGCAGCGCTGAAATACATGTAGGTGCGAAAATATGTAAGGTAGGTGAATACATGATTATGATTACATAGTGTTGTGGATTTAAGGGATTTGGCAGGCACGCGAACGTGCTTAAATCTACGGTTCATGACCAACTGTGTGATGGCGACAGTTGGGCCAACTGTGATTCCATACATCTTGACATGAAGTGTTTTTGGCATCAGTTCACTCCGTAACCTCAGCTGTTGAGTTCTCACAGTTAATCCACAACCTGAGGTGTATCTTTCAGACAATTTAATTCACCGTTCATTAAAAACACTGTTGTACTGTGCCGATTAAACACATCAGTGGACAATTAATTCAACATCCCTGACATCCCCGACCGATGTTTATGATCAAGCCAACTTCTTACATTTGCAGATTGTATGTTTGACTCCAGGAGCTGAGGTGGAGCTCCCGGATACTCCTAAGTCTCACGAGCTTCTATCTTGTCCGATTCTGCAGACATGGTTCGAAATTGGACTTTGTATGTCCAAAACCTGATGTATATTGGCTTGAGGAGCACACATAGTCGGGAAGTGCTTCAGCTCTTCTGTTTTATATCCTCCAATGAGGTTCCAGTTTGAAATTGCGCGACAAGGATTAATTTGTCTTTGATCTGAATCAACCCGAGTCTAGCTATATGCCGGTAGTGCGAGGAAGAGTCCGAAAGTGAAAATAGATGATCCCACCTGCAATATCCAAAAATTGGGTTAGATCATGGCCAGCAAATAACCTGGGAAATAAGCCCATATGGGCCGCGAGCAAGCCTAGGAAATGACGGGCTTGCTTCGGTGCAGTTGGAAATTTCTCCTGTTACTTATTTAGAAGGTTTCGCATTGGCGAGTTCAGTGCGCGAATGTTCAAATTGTACGCCTCACAGGTAGTCAAACCCTACAGTGCCTACCCAGCTGTTTTAAGTGCACAGCCTACAGATGTTGAAATACAACACTGCCTACTCAACTGTTTTATTTGCACACCGTACAGGCGTTGAAATACAACCTGCCTGCTAAACCGTTTTATTTGCACACCTCACAGATGTGGAAATACAACAGTGCTGGCCCAAATGTTTTAATCGGACGCCTCATGAATGTTTGAGTACAACAGTGTCGGCCCCACTGTTTCAATTGTACACCTCATAAACCGTTCAAATTTCCAACACACATGTCCCTTCAAATGTTCAATTCCAACAGGTGGTGGTTGCACATATTCAACACCTGTTGGCGTGGTGTGGACATCACACAGTAGCAAAGTGTGTTAAATCAGACCTACAACAGTGGCCGGCCATGTGCAGCAGGCGATTCAAATCCTGCTCTAGAAAGTCACAGAGGTATTCCACACAAGAGCGCAAGTGATGGGCGGTTCAAGCCATATTTAAGGCGAATTTTAGTGAAAACCGCGGAGCGGGCGGATAGGCTATTGATTTTATACAGACCTTAAATCTCGACTAAATCTTGCTTAAATTTGAACATAGTCACCTCTGAGTCACTGCATAGTTGGCGTAGATTTAAGCACCTAATGAAATGTGTGAATCACACACTCTATGCATACTGTTTGTTTAAAATACACTTCCAGCTGTTTTATTTCCACAGTTGGTAGAATCCTTGAGATTCCTTCTCCCCCATTTCCTCAGATTTTTTGCGTTCAGAGCTCCGAAGTCATGGCTCACTGGGGCATTTATGCTGTCCATAATGTCCAAATTGCGACCGTCAGGGTCCTCAAACCCTGAATTCTTCCATCTCGCGCTGCGCGCGATAAAACTCGATGTGTCATCACCTAAGTCGTTGCTTCTTCAACCCCTTTCCGGACAGCGATATATCGTATTTTGTGCGCAGCAGTGTTAAAAAGCCTCCGGACTATTGTCCATCATGAAATTAGATCCTCGTTACATCATGCGGATGCTGCGGCCGTTAATCAGCGACAGTGTCGAGGAGCAAGCACTCCTACGCGGAGTAGAAGACGGTTCCCCAGCGCGTGCCGTTGCCAAGTCGCTGCGGTGCGACGGAGTCTCCGGCCGCAACGCGGTGTGATGCGATGCGCAGAAGCTATTTATTCAAGCGCGACACCGGCGCCAACGATATCCACACGTCTAGTTCCAGTCCTCTGCGCCTCGGGCCGCTTTTGCTCGAGGCCGTGCATCACACATGCCATGGAATACCAAAACAACCGCTTACCGGAGAAGTGGCCTTGCCATGCGGAATCAAAACTCCCCCGCCTATTCCTGCATGATTCCGGGTGAAGCAGATATCGATGCTGCTCTTATCACGGTGCTAGTGTTGTGTCCATGTCGGGTATGCAGCACAGAAGGGAGTGTCATGCACGCACCACGGTGATGAAAGCTCTGTATTGGATGTCGGCGCGCGTTGCCGGCGATCCCGCAGATTCCTTACGCAGGCGCGATGATCGTGGTAGTGGTAGAAGGGAAAGGTTGAACGTGCCACATAATGTTCAACATCAGATGAACTGTGAGCTCACGAACTTTCATTAGAATTTACTCACCTGACGAGCTTTCACAGAAAATCATTGGAAGTAACGAACTTTCCCTAAATGCGATCAAAGTGACGAGGTTTCGTCAAAATAAGCGAAGTAACGAAGTGACGAAGAAGGCTACTACCCGTGGAACATGATCGTGGGGGCGGGGGGGGGATGTTATTATACTCGGTCTATGTTTCTCTATACCTCCCGGCCGGGACTCACTGCGGGCGTTGTCCTATGTTTGAGATGTCGTCCACTTCTGCCCACGGTCCGGCTAGCACGGCAAAAAATTATACCTTGGACCTTCAGGAGTTCCCTGAATTGTCGCACGGGCTCCGCAATTGCCGGCCACACATATTTGTGGAACGTCCCGCTTCTTTACGGGACTCAGCTTCCCGGACCTGCGTTTTACATACACCTGGGCCCGACGAAACTTGACACTGTTCCTCGTCGAAGAGAATAGGCCTCCTTATGAGGTATTGCACAGAGTGTTTCCATCGTCCCGATTCTCATGGCGGTCAAGCCACGCTGCCAAGTGCCCGATTCGATGGATGGTCCGGGCCGAGGTAGTGCTTTATACAGAACACGCAAAAGGCCTCGGAGTGGGAAGAATTTGCTTGGTGCCCGGACATAGTAGTCCCACAGAGGGTCCTTCTTGGGCGGCACCTCGAGTCTGGAGGATGTTTAAGAATGAGACAATAAAGTGTGCGAGAGTCTGAGGACGGGCGACTCAAATACAGTGAATATATACCAGGTGCGAAGTGTCTCAATATAACTAGATTGAAAGTATGTACGATAAATCTATACGAAGAGACCGTTCACCGCCGTCTGCCCTGCAGGTACATACACTGCCGTGTGGTGACACAAGGTCCCCGCACCGGGCCTGTACCCGTCGCAAACAGGCTAAATGTACGGCATCGTGATCGGAGCTACATGGTATCTCAGGAAAAAAATGTAAAAACTCTGGATTCACAGCCGTTTGCATAAAAAAACAAATAATAAAATCAGCGGAAGAGGCTGTTCACGTCCAGACAGCCACCTGAGGAGCGAGGCTGTACATGTCAAGCTAGGGTGGGATTTTACGCGGCCGCGGCAGGCACGGCATGAGTAGAAACAGAGAGCTCGACAAAAAAAGTTAGCGCTGATGGCGGAGTTTAAAAAGGCTTCAGACGGACTATAAAGAGAGTGACAAGCGGCTGACGGCCCGCTTCGCGGGCCGCCATCCACTTTTTAAACATGCTGGGCGAAATGGTCTAGGATCCTCCTTAGCTACGCATCAAATCAAAATGAATGCACTTTTAAATGCCGCTTGAGCAAGCAGTCTTTACCGGCGAATCCAAGGCAAATTGTGAGTCTATCTGAAAGAGAAGTGATGGAAGCAGTGATTGTGGGAGTGGCAGATTGCGGCATGTATCCTCAATTAGAATTGAAGCCGTTTGCGGCTCCTCGGATCACACGGCATCCAGCATGGACATACCTCTTCATCAAATTGAGCATGTCTGTATGGGCTTGCACCTCATCTGATTTGATCTGTAGAGTTCTTGTTGAATGAATCTGAAGCAATATTCGATAGGTTGACTGACACTCAGTTAGGAATAAATAAGTTGTGATGTAATTTAAGGCCGTCAGCTGACGTCGGAGACAGAATTTTGACAGCGGAGCTTAAGAAGCTTCAGACGGACGGACACACGTAATGTTATAAAGAGGATGATTAAGGGCTTAGGAAGACCTCTCAGTTCGTTAAGGCCTTAAGATAACCCCTTATTAAGCCTAACCCATAATTAACCCTTAGGCCTTAACATGCAACACTGCGTGGCCAGAGGTTGGTCAACATGATGCTGACAGTGTTAAAATGCCTCACTTGAGAATTCGATCCTGAGGCGCTATTCATCATATTTGGCAACTTTCAAGCCCATACCAGGTGAGCCCGACCCACTCGGATGCAGGCGCGTATCTTGCTGCGAATTTCTATCGATGATAATGGCACCGGGTAGATTTAATGCGAGTATTCGATCTCGTCGGCGCTGCCGCGTCTCTCGCACACAGACGACACGGTGAAACTACTCCGATCGGTCACGTATGGCCGCGAACGGAGCAAATAATCCGTATTACTGCGGGTGTCCACAGGTGCCGAGAACGGACCGGATTCGCTTACTCGATTGCTATTTAAACTGGTCCTGCTTCATGATTCGACATTAGCAAAACAGTTCACCTCCCCACCTCAAGCATGCGCTCCACATACATTACTTTTGCGGCCGCTCTCGCCTCCATCACGGCAGCCTCTCCTATCCTCTCTGGTCCGACGATCCCCATTTACGCCATTTATGAGCCTCGGGCTGTAAGCTACCCTCCGACGGCCGGAGACTGCATCGCCAACTTGAAGTACATTGGATTTTATGGCAGCACCGCCAACTACAGCCCTGCGTGCGCGGGGATTGTGCGTATCTTGGGCTCTCACAGGATGACTGCCACGCTGACTGTTTCGCCCGTAGACTCGTAATTGCCTTGCAGAGAATGGCACAAGCGTCTGGAGCCACCCAGCTTGTGTTGCTGCTGCGACATGTCAGGGCGTGCGTGCAGTTACCTGGATCTTAAATCTCTGCCAACTACGAACTCACATTTCATTATTCCACAGACCGAAAGCATAATCACCCTCAGCCAATGCCAAAACCCCAATGTTCTCCCTGGTGCTTCGATACCCAACATGGCTGCGTCGGTCCGTCTCCGTCGCGCTTGCCTTCTTCTCCCAAACCTGGCTTATCCATTCTGCCCTCTGTAGATCTACGGCAACATGGTCGGCGCCTGCGCGACCTCCGGATGCCCTATCACGCAGCAGAACTACATTGACTTCGTATACGGCCAGATGACTGCTGCCGGTGTCACCGAGTGGCCTAGGTGCGTTGCGCATAAGCCCTGCTAGAAATTACAGGTGATCCTGACGATACATCTTAATTGTAGCAGCTCCGATTATGTCATTACGAATTGGTGGAAGCCGATCCTTGCATGGACGGCCACCGGCGCCAGCACTCCCTACGCCAACTTTAACGATTGGTTGCACTGGTCCAATACGTAATCCAAGTTTCCCTACGAGTATTATATCAGACGGACTCGGCCTCTGCCTACGAGCTACATACATGCAACGGACTGCATAATCTCTCTATATAATATAATTCCAGAGACAAATGGAACGTCACATGCAATGACCTCGCAGCTGCGACGTCAGTGCGGAAACTGTCGGGGCATTGCACTGGGACTACCAGCTGGTCTAATGAGCACGAAGTAACCGCGTACTGGGACTACCAGCCGGGACGCGAGCTGGGAACAACGAGCCCCGTGAATTTATTCACAGGTAGCAACTTCTCTCTATATAATAGAATGGCCGACATAGCAACATTCCATTGGAACGCACACAGCCACGCAGAACAGCGGCATCAATGCCGGGACTGCCGAAACCGCCAGGACAAGACGGCAACCAATTGATGTGATTTCGGCAATTGTACGGAGTTTTAAGTTTTAACACCAATTTAACACCGTTTTTTTGCTTTTCCTTCTCGTCCTAGTCGCCTGCTGTATTCACCGATATATCCAAATGGCTTCAGAAACCGTTATTCTGAAGGCCTGCCTCATAATCGCCAGGGCCAAAGAACAGAAAAACGCGTCGAAAAACGCGCCGAAAAAGGCTTAAGTGTCAAAGCACGACAGGAGTGAGAAGGAAAACGAGAAAGTTGGCGTGACACCTGGGGGACAGTACCCGAAATGCCTGTTCAAGCACACGGGGGTTCCCTATTTTTCTTTTAAATTACACCTACAACGACTCAAAATTTGGCAATCTCCGGTGTGAAGGGCATCTGAGGCTTGTCGGCGGGCACTGCGAGTGGGCATTGATGGATAATGGCGTCCAAGGTGATGTTGAACACTTATCAAGTTATGCCTTAAAGAAACGTTATCAATCCTGCCGACGCGTTGATAAGGCGTCAAATCTTGGTTGGGATTCCTCATCTGCAGTCCTGCAATGCATCCACGTGCCTGAGCCATTGATGCCGCTTGACTGCCACTGATTTCCTACAGTTGAGCCGAGATCAACGTCTGGAAAGCTGTTGCTGAGGTATTGGAGGGCTCTAAGGTGGCACCGCGGGATGAAAATCAACCTACCTTTCAACCTGGAGTAGGAGGACATTAATGGGTTATTAGGTTGATTTTCACCGCCCGTAGGTTGAACTTTACGCAGCCATAGGTTGATCAGCGTAGGTTGATTAATATCCTGATTTGGCCGAATTTATCCTAAGCTCACCAGCGGGTATGAGACTGAAAGTCATCCTATCCCAGGTTCTATCCTGTATCCTACTGTCAACCTATATATTGTTGATACTCTAGGATGTTTATCAGCCTCAAACCGAAGTAATTTCAGCCCGATCGTTAAAAGTACGAGATGCTGGTCGACGTATATGCACATCGCCGAAACACCCCGCCCAAATTCGAACTCCAGACATTTTACGGGCAGTTGACTCACATCTACCGTGTGCATTTCTCTGCTGCGGTCCCGGCACTGCAAATTGATGAACCTACCACCTTCATCCTCGCCGCAATTCGGACTTGTGTTATGGAGCCAGATGACCACCTGCTTAAAGGCATTGATACTCATTTTTATTCGCGACATGGTGCACTGGATGTTATTGATATCACCAGTGTTCAATCGCTCGTCGGACGTGTACAGGATACAGGTGGTAATTGGGCTATCATAGATCGCAGCGGTGGACTGGCGCGTGCTGTATGGGCTGGAGATGAGCTAGTGGAGTAAAGGATTTCTTTTGGTGTACATTATTTATACTGCCCCAATGGTGTATTTGATCCGGTATGGGACGGAATGAGTTGGTTCTGAGTTAATTTGTCACAAAAACTTAATTTCAACCCCGCATAGGTTGAACGCGTGATAGGTTGATTGAGCAGCTGGAGGGGACCTGCTGAAAATAATCCATAAATAGGTTGAAAACCTTAGGCTGAACTTGAACCTAAATTATAGGTTGAGTTAAATCATCCTAAATGAATCCGACGATAGGTTGAAGTGTGTTAATCAACCTACCGCTTGTTGAAAATCATCCTGCTTTACCGTCATAGTGGGGGTCTTGTGCAGCCTCCCGAAGGTTCAGCCACCCGCCTCGCAGCGACCTAATACCAAGTCATTAAGTATTGAATCTAATTTCACTGCATCTCTCCCGACGTAACAGCCGGCACGAGGGGCGTCCCTATCTTGAATGGCAACCCCACCATTCCCAGGGTGATGTTAAATCAGTCTGGAGACCGACCATGCCGAGTGCCGAAACCCTGGAGGGGCAGTTTCCGGGAAAATCCGGCCCTGGGTATGACCCATTTCTCTTGAATGGTTGCCGGGGCTCGCAAGGCGTCGTGCAGTAGGGAACGCCGGTGGCTTGCAAAAACAAACATGTACAATCTGATTCGTGGGATCTCTTTAAGATACGAGTAATAGTTGACGAGAATGAAACTCACGTATGCCATTGGAAATTTTCGAGATGAGACGGGAAGGAGCTTGAAGGCCTGAGAGAGATGAGGAATGAGGGAAAAGAGAGATTGGTAGATCCAAGCGTCCCAAGCCAGCCTTAAAATCAATTTAGGGTTCACTATCGTTAAGCTGAAAAGAGCCGATCATTGAATTGGGGGCGCCGCGCCGCGCACGTACTTGGGTAGGGTTCACAGACGCTTGTTCGGCGCTTGTTGGTGTGCAGCATCAAGGTCCGCCACATGGATGAAACGGGCCTAGAGGTTGAGTTGTATTCAGTAGGGTCTTGCAGATAAATTACTTATCACGTTTTCAGCTGAGCTTACAGGTTTTGACAGTGATCTGGAAATTTTCCGTGGCGACGACTAGCAATCTAATTGGAATGCTTCTGCAGCCTGAGTTTCGTTATCTTAAACGCTCAAAAATAGAAAAGGCTACGTCATACACAGCACCGGCCCGGGCGCTTACAAATCCATTTGACTTATCTATGGCATCCGGGCCGTCAATGTCATGCATCCTACGTCCATGGCCCCGAACGAACGCTGCTCGTTCCCAAGTCACCGGCAGATGCGAGTAGGAGAGACTTTGTGATGTTGATGGCAGGTATATTGAGGTAAGGACCCGGAGTAAAAGCACGCCGCACCCTTGTCGCATTCATCCACCGGAACCCGTCCAGCTTTGCCTTCATCTCAAGCCTCGATGCGACCATAGTCGCCACGCTTCTCAGCGCCATTGGATCCTCGCTGCAGTCGATGCAGTTCAGTTCATGGATCGGGACGGCCTACATACTATCGCGGACCGCATCTACTCCTTTGTTCGGTAGACTTGCCAACATTTTGGGGCGGCGACCGAGCATCTTGTTCGCGGCCACCCTCTTTGGCGTCGCTACAATCTTATGCGGATTTGCGCAAAATATGCAAGTACACGCGTCTCGAGTCAAAAACTCAACTAACGCGGTCGCAAGGGCTCGGCTTGTTGCCTATCGTGCGTTGGCCGGCATTGGGGGCAGCGGGTTAACCGTTGTTGGTTCCATCATCCTGTCTGACTCTGTCCCGCTCAAAAGTCGCGGACTCTACCAGGGCTGTTCGCGCTTTGCTCCAATTTCATGTCTTCGGCAAAGCATCTGACATTTCGCAACAGTTATGAACATTTCCTGGGGTTTGGGCGCTGCGGTTGGCGCTCCGCTCGGAGGTTGGCTCGGTGACACCATAGGGTGGCGCGCCGCATTTTCCTGCCAAGCACCAATCCTTGCATGTGGCCTCCTACTCGTCAGTCTCAAGGTTCAGGAGCCGCCTTTCATTTTAAATGCACAGCGTACCACCCTTCTTTCGAAGCTGAAGCGGATCGACTACGCTGGCACCTTCAGCCTCGTTGCTGCGCTACTTACCTTCGTCGTTGGGATGAACTTCAAGACGATTTTGGGCCAGGAGTGGGATGATCCCAAAGTGTGGGGCTACTTGCTTACTTCGTACTTCTTTCTTTCTTCTGGTATTTCTCATCTTAAAGGGAATGATCCAGAGCTGTTCTACTCTGCACATTCCTTGTTGTCGAGTTCAAGCTTGCCGCAGAGCCCGTCATGGCCACCTGGATGCTCAAGCAGGTATGTATGTCATTCCTAACACTCGGAGCGCTGGCTGATCATCATACTTGAAACAGCGCACACCATTTTTCGTCGCCACGGTGCGTTGTTCCAGCAGTAAACAACATGCCAATCGCAGTGACTCATCCCTTTCCCAGCACAATTTCCTTATCTCTGTTCTCACTTTCTCCACCCTATATAACACGCCTCTCTACTACACCGCTGCACGCCTTCGCACCTCCGCCAACGCGGGCTTACACCTCATCCCCAATTCAGTGTGCGTCGCCGCTGGTTCGCTCTTCGCCGGGTGGTACATGCGCCACACCGGTCGATACTGGAAAATCCTGGCGCTCGGCTGCCTAGGACTCGTCGTGGCAAACTGTATCCTGGCTTCTTGGTCCGTGACCATTCTTCCATTTTTTCCTGTTCGTCCACGGGTATCTTACTTTCTGTATTAGGAATGCGCGCACACAAGAGTGGGTACTGTATACGACGCTCATGCCCTCGGTACGCTGCATTGAAATTTGGCTTCCCTCCTGTGATCTCTGATCATACACCACATCATATTTCTGCAGGGGTTCGGGGCTTCCGGTACCATGACGATAACGCTGTTGGCGCTCATCGCAAGTGTACCCCCCAATGAGATTCCGCTCGCCACCGGCCGTGCGTTTTCCTCTCTTTTCCTCTATCGGTGGCCGTCTAACTCTTATGTGAATCGCCGTCATCAAGTCTCCTACCTGTTCCGGACAACGGGTGAAGTGCTCGGCGTGTCCCTCTCAGCTGCGTTGACACAGACGCTCCTCGTGCGAGAGCTGCGCATGCGCATAGTCTCTGATGGTGCCGATGAGGTTTGTCGACTCATGTTCTTTTTCTTTTCAATGCGTGGACCGTCTCATTTTAACCCTGCTCTACAGATCATAGCCAAGATCCTCGCCTCAACAGAGTACATCCACACACTCCCTACCATGCTTCAAGAGAAAGCCGCGGCAAGCTGGATGTGCGCATTGCATACTGTATTTCAGTGCCAGATGGTGCGCCGGATACCTTTCCCCGAAATTGGTTTTCAATCACTCCAACCGATGGCACCTATTTTTCCTGTTGTTTTACTGACTCGCGCGCGATAGGCCGTCGCCATCTGCGTTTTTTTCTCTGTGTTGCCTATTGAGGAGCTTCCGCTGCCGGATACGGTGGCCGCCACGAAGCCGCCTGCGGTGCACGATGCAGAGGCCGAAAGGGATGACTCGTCGGACGAGCGTCCCGGCCATGGCAGATAGAAGGGGAGAGCGATACGAATGGATGCCACATGCGCAGCTGTAAATTGTCACAGGACAAAGGATTATGAAGTCTGGAGTGGTTTTTGGTAGTGGGCGAACAATCAGACATTGGGTTCACCTCCGAAATTGGCACTGGATTTTTGTTGTCGACATGGTCAAGCACTTGACGGTTCCTTGGGAGCATCCAGTTTTGACATTTCAGTTACTTGCGGATGGGCGGTGTCGGCCACAGTCGAGGCAACGAGGACGTTGACGCTCCGGAGACTTAGAGCCTCATCTTACCGTTCCGCATTGACTTATGATAGGGAGCTAGCGAATGCCTCACACGGATCTTTTTCGAGAACACCGGCCCATAGAGACGATTCTGGGAGCAAATAAACATTGTAGACAAGGTGTCTGTTGACTTGAATGACCATGAAGTCGGGGCCCGAGAAATCTTCTGTATATTTGAAGGGAATTGTAGCTCGGAGAACGATCGCAACACCGCCCCAGGACTTATCAAAGGAGGCTTTAGGTCGTCTTGTTCGCGAGAGGCGACTGTAGCCCTGTGGGACGTCAATAGCATCGTGTTGCTGAGGGCATAAGTGCGTCTCTTGAAATAAATTAATGTCGTACTTTTGGAGCCTGTCTTTACGGTTTTCAGAAATTCTCGAGAGCGTTTGTAGATCATCTGATGAAAAGCTCGACAATTTTCGCAGTAGTGTAATATATCTTATATCTGAATCAGAAACCTGTCAGATGCCTTTACATCTACCCGCATGTATATGTGCGCCGCTTGTACACCACCACTATCGCTGGAACCCCTCCCATTTCCTTTCCTTCGTTTGCCCTCAACTTGCGCCCAGATTTTCTCCAATGAGTCGGGAAGCTCTCTTTCCTCGCCAGAGCGACAACTGTATTGCCTGTCCCAGCGTCCTTGCAACGTCCCGTCCTGCAACTGCGCAGAAAATGAAGGGTGCATCGTAACAAACAGGTTTATTTCTTAATCTCCGCCCGCTTTCACCCGTGTATGGATCTCACCTCCCGCCAGGAACTGCACTACCTGTCCTTCTGTAATATGTGTCCTGTGCTATTGAAAATGCTTTTCAATTTCGCACGCGGTGTCATTACCCGCCTACCCCTATGGTCAATGTCCTGCCGAACCGTCCTGCGACTGCGCAGCGGACGAGCAGCATGCGACTCGTGCGGCTTTTGCGCAACCTATCTATTTAGGATGTGTAGATGCTCAAGCACGAGGAAATCAAGAGGATTATCGGCGATGCAATGAACGATTTCGGACTCCACGTCGATAGCAATTGTTTCTCGACCGATGTGGACATGTTGATTTACAAGGACGACTCTTGACTTTGAAGAAGGAATTTTCCATTCTTGACAGCTAGCGAATTCATTGGAGTAGGATGGCATCATCTATTATAGAATGTTGGAACTCTAGTCCGGGTCACGGGCACACGTACGTCCGATCGCGCCTTGTTCCGAGTCGTGCCCAGGAGTCGCCCGACGATGGCTGACCATGCGTGGTTTAAATCTGGGACAGAGCGAAATTTGAGTAGAGAAAAATTTAAGACATAGAATAAGAATATGGACCGAATCGGGGCAGCGGAAGCAACGCGGCTGCTGTGAATCCCAGTGATTGGTACCTCAGCCAGTCGTGGAAGCCACTTGCTGTAAATTGCATGCGCGAAGCTCCAGCGTTCGGGAAATGCTTCTTCGCTCGAGCAGCACTTTACCTCGAGTCTTGTTCCCCAGCTAGAGACGGCAAATCTAGCGCAGCAAGGTAAAGGCCGGAGTACAACCTGTCATCCGAGCACCCTTAACCAGTCTAGAACTAAAACTCGAGCATCGCATCCTGAATCATGATCAACCTCCAACGTCCACGCTCGGGATCAGAGTGTGATCACAGGCGGTTCGTGAATGATCATCGCAGCTCAACAAACGCGGGGAGAAAACGATGAGATTCAAGGCGAAAATGACAGGGAAGGCTTTGTATCCACAGATGAGCAACATGCAAAGATAAAACGACCGCCGTGCTCACGCCGACACGGCTCTTGCCTCCAAAGGTCAATGGAGACAGAAGCGGGCATCATTGATCCACCATCTCCAATAAACCATCGCGCAACCCTCACGCGGACCACGAGCGATGCGTGCATGATGGCTTCAGCAGCATATGATCTCCGCTAAATCATGAGCGATACATATGTAGCATGTAGCCGAAGCCGCGCGCACCATTGTGCCCGGCCTCAGCATCGTGAAAGATAGGACAGCGCGCAGCCGAAGTCTCCAACATGTCGGTATGCGGGCTCGCGAGAGGAGGGAGGAGAAAGCGGGACAGAATGGAAGGAAATCCCGCCAGAAAAAGGGAGAAGAAACAGAAATGCCATAAAAAATGCACACAATCAGCCGACGAACGCATCGCCCCATCCCGCGCATCACAGCCGATGGCGCGCCGGTCTATTACACCGGTTACAGGAGCGCAGCGTTGGGAAGATGTTGGCTTGGAGCGGAAGGTCAGCACGGTGGAAACTAAGGAGGGGAGGGGCAAAGGGCGGCGTAATGGACAGCAACACAGGTGGACGAACGAGGGCAGGGAGGGGAGCAGAATACTCACTGACATCAGCACCTGCAACTGCGTCTGTCCACACAGGCGCCAGACACGCCTCACGTAATCCATCGATCCATCCCGCGGCGCGATCGTGTACGGCGAGGGTGAACATGCAGACTACCAGCCAACGTAGTCCGCCCACGGGGGAAGCCGTCGCGCCATGGAATGGTGGAAGGTAGGCACGCGCTCCGAGAGACGCAGAATAATCTGCTGAGAATGAGATCAGCATCGACGGAGAAAGTGAAGGAGGGGGTGATAGACGAAGACAAGGCGCAGGAGTGGGAAGTGATATGTATTGCGAGAGAGCAGGACGCGAAGGAGGGCGAGGTGCCGTATTTAAGGCCAGAAGGGAAAAAAGCGAAGGGGAAGAATAATGAATACTCACTCGAAACACAGGCAACTCATCTTCCTTCCTTCACCTCTCGTCCACGCCAATCCACGCCAACCGCGCTGGCAGGGATTCGGGACCGGAGATCTCTAACGCAGAGAGACGGCGGTCGTGGGTACGTGACGATAATTTAAGGGAGGAGCGGGGAGGAACACGGTGGAAGAGCAGCAGAAGGTGGGAGGCCAAAGACGGGACCGCCGCGGATGGGATGGAGCGGGATGATGAAGAAAGAGGAGAGATTCACCCGGCTGGGTGTCGATAGTACTAGTCACGGCGAACGACATGACCTCCGGCGCAAGCAGTCTCGCGTGGATAGAGAACCTCGCCAGCATCGCGAGCAAAGAGCGCAGCGATGCCTTTGTGTGCGCGCGCGTTCCGTAGCACGACGCAAAGATCGGTTGGCACACGACGCTCACAAGCGGTGGGTGAGCGCGCGGGCGCGGGCGGGACACAGGAAGCGGGTGGCGATGGGTAAGCTGGCACGTGTCGTGCCTTTGCAAGCCCTATGGCGATCCAGAGAGTACGCGCATCCAGTGCACATTGAATTGCGGTGGATGAGCGAATAGACAGACCAGAAGCATCCGTAGTGTGCAGTGGGAGATGCGCGGGTGTACTCCGAGCATTACAGGTTGAAGAGTCGTTGAGGGATACACGAGTCGTGCGCGAGTGAAGGCGGGCAAGGCGGGCGCCGGGCCTACCAATTGTGTGGGAGCCGCAATTGGCATAGCTGGTGGACGACCGGGTTGCAAAACAACCAAATTTAGACGGGCATGTAGAGAGATAAATGATACGCACCGACTAATCACTCGCCCACTCAAATTCAAGATTCCAAAACAGTTTTTTCTGCGGCTAACGCGGGCTTGTGGAGGACTACGGTTAGATCGGTTGGTGGGTAGAATACCGTGCGCACTCCAGCCGTGGATCATCGAACTTGGAAAATTGGGTGTGGTCGGAAGACGCAAGGCGCGTGTTTGGCTGCGGCACCCGAATCAAATAACATCCCCTCATCTCCTTATTCCGCGCGTTCAAAATCCCAATATCTATTCCATCTGAGCTTCTTTTTGATCTCTAATTTCTATCTTCTCACTGTCTATCTCTTGTCTGAGAGCGAGATTGACGTCTCCGCTCGAATCTTTGATTTTCGAAATTTTAAAGATCAACAAACATGTCTTCATGTATTTACGACTTTTCTGTATTATGAATATATATTATTATACGAACAACTGGCGGGAGCTGCGGACCGGGAGTGCCCTACAGAAGAGTGCCCAAGACATTCCAAAAGCGTGCCCGAAGCACGTCCTTGAAGGTTCGCTTTTGGAGTGCTCCGAGCACGCCCCCGGCGCGCCTATATGGCCGAAAAGCACTCCAGCGGGAGTGCCTCGGGCCACTCCAAAAGCGGACCCATCATACTCCCTTGGAGTGATTTGGGAGCACTCCAAAGGAGTTATTCGGCTTTACAGTGGTGGGGAGAGGGTTTCATTAACAAAGTTTTAATGAGGGAAGATCCGAACAGCCGGTTTCGTGTCTTTCGCGCGTCCGGCGCGTCGGGGTATAAGCTGGAGGATCTTCGGGTGCGGCCCGGGTATGGGAAGAACGCTTGGGACGCGTTTGGGGTCGAGGTGGAGTATTGCCAGGGTGAGATTCCGCGTCCCTTTCTATTTCCCCTCAGTTGGCCATGTGTTCTTGGACTCCGAGGACTGACAGCGCAGGTATCGCCATCCCAGCCAATCCGCAGGCGAAGAATAGAAGAAGGCTTGAAATTCATCGGGCACGTATGTGTAACTCAGTGGTGGTCGCGGTTAACCACAAGGGACGCTATGTTGCGGTCCAGCAGGAACCTGGACGCTCACCAAGTCCCGAGTCGCAGAAGTGCCGTAGCAACAGCACTAAGATAATGGCGACGTCAGTGTGGCTCGTGGACGCGGCATAAGGCACTGAAAGTGGTCAATGGATTCCGGGTCGCACCAGCCGAACGGGCAAGCAGCCGCTACAGTGCAAGGCGCTAAGAGCATTCAGTTACCATATCCCAAGCGACGGGCAGCCAGGGTCAGGGAGAAAAAATCTCAACTTGAGCGCGTAGAACATCCCGAATAGCACAAGGTCAGCAAAATATTCAGCCGTTAAGGTCAACCAAAGTGTCTTTGAATTCGTGAAAAGGAGCCCTACGCACAGCGCCGATCATGTCCCGCTGCTTCCAAGTCGGTTGATCCGCGGAAGTGCTCATTCCGAGGTGAGATAGTCAATGACCATCGCCGTCTCTAAGATTTGGGCCTTTTACCAGCCAGACAAAACAAAAAAAGCCGCCGAAGCACCCAGAATGTGTCCATCTAGAGCTCAGATTCCGAGGGCAGAAAGCGCAAACCACCGCAGAGAAGCGCCAGGCGACGGTTAAAATCGGGGGTATAACCATTGCAGACGTGGTGGTTGTCATGATTCAAGAGGGATTGATGGCTCGGAGACTTACACGACTCCATCTGATGTACCCAACCAGCCAAGCGGCTTTCCCTTCGAAGGTTCTGGATTAATATTTTCAGCTAAGTCACTCGATTCCGAGCGAACCAGGGTACACATATACGGGACGCCATGACCCACAAAGTGTATCACGCCGATCGTTCCGAATGTTCGGGTCCTTGGTGCTACGACTTTCCTTACTCAGAGTTACTCTGCTGAAAGTTTGTACGACTTGTGGGTCAAAGGTCGATCCTTGGTCTATATACTCATTCAAGCTATCCGCGCCATCAACCGCACTACCCACGCTCAGCTTCCGAAACCTGCTTCCTTCACAGGCTTTCAGAGGCTCTCTTCCCGCCGTTTCCTGCAGCATCCAGATGGCCCAATCCGTCCTTGTATACGCTCTCATAGTCATTGTTTCGGGCCTGGTGCTACACAGCGAGATTCGGAGACGCAAGGCAGGTGTTTTTCGTCCGTGCTTGTACCCTGGCTGAGCACATGGGAACAGTCCGATGCTCACCAAATCCCCGCTGTTTCTTCCGCTGGGATATGGCAGTACTACACCGGAGCAGCTCGTTACATACTTCAGGCTCCAGAGATCATAGAAGAGGGATGCAACCGGTATCCAGGCCGCGTTTTCCGCGTGCCCCGTATGTTCCGCTGGGACTACATCATCTCCGGCACGACGCTAGTTGACGAGCTTGCATCCGCGCCGGAGAATGTCATGTCGGTGGTCGAAGGAACTCAAGAGGTGCGTTGAAACTTATATGGTGATATTCGATCTCCCATTCCCAGCTCACCCAACGCACTAGGAATTGCAAGCAGATCTGACTCTAGGTGCGTGGTGATGTAGGACACTGAGAGCCAATAAACTCCGATATCTTCAGGCTCTGAGGTCTTCCGAAATGCATTCCATGTCGATGCCGTTCGGGGAGCTTTGACACGCAACCTGAATAGATACTTCCCAGATTTATACGATGAACTCATCTGTGCTTGCGAGGATGTCTTTGCGCTGAATGGCACTGGTGAGTCACTGAATTAAGGTTGACGCCTCTCCTCTCACGAGTTTGCGTATATGAGAGTGGAAATTGGTGCCCGCCCAGCCGAGCATGAAGAAGCTGATAGCGCGCGCCATCAACCGTATCTTTGTTGGACTACCAGTCTGTAGGCGCTCTGGTTCGCAGCTCACTCGTTTCTTCCATACTAAAACTTATCTTCCAGGCCGAAATGAAGGCTACCTGGAGCTAATGATGAAGTTCGGGATCGACGCTGCTATCAGAGCGCAGGTGATAAACTTGCTACCCTCCTTCCTCCAACCGTGCGCGGTTATTTTTTCGTTCTCTTCGTTATTCTAATGCAGGCCGTGTTCAGTGTATTGGGACCCTTCATTTCTTCCCGCAAACAAAGTGTTCGACGAAGCGCAAAATATCTGAAAGATCTCATCAACTACAGAATTGGGCAAGAGGAGAAGTTTGGTCGGGATTGGTCAGGGAAACCGGTATGGTCCCCGCGTCTCATACATCATTGCCTGCATTGAACTTAAATTCCCTAGAACGACTTTCTTTCCTGGCTTCTCGAGGTGTTACCCCACTACGAGAAGAATGTACCCATCATCACCGCGCGGATTCTCCTCACGAACATGTCAGCTCTCCATAGCACTGCTGCGGTTCGTATTCCCCAATCAATATCGGCACTGGTTTTACTTACCCCTCAGTCAGATTCTCACACATGCGGTGTTCGATCTTACCGCCAACCCACAGCACATTGCGTCCTTGCGCGAGGAGGTCGAGAAGGTAGTGGGCGAGCTGGGATGGACGCGAGAGGCAATCAACAAGATGCCCAGGGTCGACAGCTTCCTGCGCGAGTCTCAGCGCATGCACGACAATGGACCGGGTGAGACCGCTTTGAACTTGGTCTGCTGGGGACTGGTTCGTTAAATCTTTTGGTATGTAGTGACCCTGATCCGCAAGGTCATGGACCCTGCAGGTTTCGAATTCTCGGACGGGACGCTCCTCCCATTCGGCTCCATGATCGGCGTTGCGAGCCGCGTAGAGCACTTTAATCCCGGTGAGTCCAAGTTCAAATATTACCTTTCGCGTCGCATCGTTGCCTTGATGTATAAGAAATCTGAGCTCACCACCAAATATGAGCTAGCTCGATACAACGATCCGATGACGTTCGACCCCTTCCGCTTCTCTCGAAAATTTGAGGAGCGCGCCGCCCGTGGGGACGACGAGGGCGAAAATTTCACCGAATACATGATCTCAACCAGTCCGGAGCACCTCGCATTCGGTCATAAGCAACATGCGTGTCCGGGCAGGTGAGAGCTCTCTCTGCGTCCCTCATTTCCATCGCGTCTTGCAGTCAATGCGATGCAGTTGGAACTTAGAACTGCCCATTGATGCTCACGATACCTCGTTGTATATGCAGATTCTTCGTAGCGGCCGAGCTCAAAACGCTGCTCGCACACCTCGTTATGCACTACGATCTTCGAGCCGAGACCGAGGGGGTCCGTCCGCCGGACTTTGCGTTTGGGCTGGTAGTACTGCCGAGTCTCAGTGGAAATATATTCCTGAGGAAGCGCATTGACTACGAGTAGTGAAGTATGCCAGAGTTGCATCTGTTTTCAGTTATGTTCATATGTCATCCTATATATTTAATCCGAGAATGAGAGTCCTCATTCCGCTTTTATTTTTTCTTTCCTTGGTCCAGGGCATACTGTCTGAAATTTGGTTGTTGGAGGTCCGTTCCCATTTGGACGAAAAACACTGCCACGGGAGGGGCGCGCAGGAGGGGGAGGATGAGGGGGGGAGCCCACAGGATTATATAGGTAGTATTGATCACAAGCCCGAAAGGACATGCAGTGCTCGTGTGTAGAAACACGAACCACGGCTTCAGGCGTTGAAAGGTAACGGAAATGTGACAAATAGCATCGTATAGTCGCGTTGCATGGGTGGGAGAAGTTGGGAGGACGTCGAAGAAGGGGAGGGAGAATAGACAGGTTGCGCAGGAGCCACGGAGCCACCGGGTGGCTCTCGGACCGTGCGCAAACCAGTGGCTCCACCGCCAAATTATGACGTCGATGAGGCAAAAAAGGAACGCACCTGAAAGTTGGCGGCCTGCCACAGCAGTGGCACCCATGGGCGCCCGCTCGTTGCAATTAATGCCTACAAAGGACGACAGGGTGGATAGTCATTATCTCCCGTAAAGGATGACAGGTTAGACAGTCATGCTGTCCATGTCAACCCACCCTGTAGTGAATACCGCGGAGAAAAGCAGGCACGCCTTTCGTTATGTTAGCTTTCCACTGGGGTGGCACATATCCAGACACTGGAATGAAACGTTGGCGTCCGGACGGTCCGACTTGTAGATATTAACCTGTGGTTCAAGCGAGGTAGACACCGTTGCACACGTGGCCATAAGTGAATTGGGTAGCCGAAGATCATGAACCTCATCGTGACATTTGAATCGATTCAAACTGGAAGTCCTTGTTGGGGGTACATAGTTATCTGGGGAAAGGAAATGTATGAACGAAGGAATGACACGATCTTTATCCTGTCACTAGTGCTCGCCTGCCACAGATTCATTCTTCCTCGACACGTCAATCACAAGTCAGGGCACGGACCCCGAGTGGGTCTAAATGGTCACTGAAATCCTATAAATGGTGCGACATCAGCTTTACTGGCATCCCCAAACTCACCCTCTCCCGCAATGAAACTATTTCAAATCGCCACTCTCTTCGCACCTTTCATGGCCGCCCTGGCCACCGTGAGCATCAGCTTTCACTCTGCAACGCCAATAGAAAACTAACCTGTCAGTATAGCCCGCAGTCGTGTCCCGCTCGGCGTCCGACCTCGTAAGTTCGCGTCCCCACGATCATCCTTTCGCCCAAAAGGTCCCATTCACGGTTCTGTCCCAAATATATTATGTCGCACGCTGCACAACCACCATAGAATGCGACAGCCTCGAGTTGACGGTCCTTTGCCGAGCAAAAAATTGGGACTGTTCAACTGAGTCCGACGCAAAGTGCGCTAAGCACTGCGGCTGTGTCATTTCGTGCCCTTGAATCAGAGAAAGGGATGGAAAGGCTGAGGGTTACTGAATTAGAGATTGAATCTGTACGGTATTCCAGTATAGGCAGGCCGGCCAGCAGTCATTGCAATGGTTCATCGGATGAAACCTCACTTTCGCCAACTCAAGGTCTCAGCCGATTTGATGCGGACAACTCACCAGTTGTAACCGCAAGGCAGCCCCAGACTCCAGTTTGATTCAATCTTCTTCGCGGTGGGAGATTTGAAGATCCAAAAGCGAAATGATACTGATCACGGGAGTTAACGAGATAATCAAGCTATAAAATATCACAGCACATGCATGTAAAAATGGCAAAAGAGAAGAAAAAGATGGCAGTATCACCAAGAAGTGCCACAGAAAAATATACTCACCAAGAAAAATATATGAGGTACGTCGCGCACGTCGATGAGGTAAGGGGACGTGGATCTAGAAAGGAAATGGTCGGCGGCGTTTCGACAAGGAGCGCAGACAAAAAACAAAAAAGTATGACAAGGGCAACGATGAGCAACGATGAGCAAGGACGTACCGATTTTCTTCCCGGAAAGACCATCGCCGCGACTGCATGGCCACGAGGGCACGAGGGTTTTGACGAGCGCCGCAGGATCATGAAAAACTGAGAATGCTGTCAACTACGCGTTAACGAAGGGAGAGACAGACCAGAAAAAAGCTTACCAAGTTGAAATATTGCATAACGGATGTTTCAAGGGCTAGGCACATGGCCGCGCCTCTCCGCTACAGGCAAGGTGGCTAGATTCGGATTAGCTAAAAAACACCAAATTAATCAGTACCCTACCAAACGGGAAAGGAAGGAACAATTAAGAAAATAAAAGGGAAGAGGAAGGAAGATCAAGAACAACCTGCAGATCAATGTGGTAGTGTGGCACAGGTCGAAAGGCAGGACACGGACAGAAGACAAAAAGTGGAAGCAAGAGGACAGGGAGCCGGCAAACGCACCTAAGACCCCGAATTCCATAGCGGGGCGGGTGACAGGTGAGTGCTGACGTAGTGGGGCTCGGGCACGTGTGGCCAGGTGATGACAGCGACGGTGAACGTCAACCATGAGGACGGACACGGGAGGCCAGGGTTACAGGCGCAAGCGCGGAGCAAGGCGAGAAGGGCATCAGCTGCGGTGACACGGGTCGATGTTGTGTTTGCTGATGGCAAGCCGCGGATGGTGAATCCAGCTTGCTTTTGCTGCGTAGCCCAAGGGTGCGACGATCGAAGAGAGCTGGAAATGGCAACAGTGGATTAGCATCGACTGAGCGACGGGAGAGAAAGATGACAAAAGAAGGCATTAACATGGATAAAAACTGAGCACGCGGGGGCTCAAAGAAAAGGAGGAGAGAAAATCAGGGGAAAAGAAAAATTGAAAGAAACGCACCGAGCCGGCTCCCAGTCCCATATCCACCTCGGTGTTTTGCACCACGACCCGAACGAACACTTATCACAGTGGGGCGTCCGATGAGATGTTTTTATTTTTATTTATTTTTAACAGTCAAAAGTGTACAGCTACCAGTCTGCTCACAGAACTGAGCCCAAAGGAGCGGCGAGGATGCGAAGACGTAGGTTTGATTGAAGGTGGGCTAAGCTTGATTGGGGGAGGGGGTCCTCAGTCAACGGTTCGTAGTGGTGGATTGGGCTTTGAAGATAATTGAGGCCGTAGCGCGGCAGACGCCCGGTATCGTTGAGGTTTGGGTACGAGGTGGTGGGACGAGAGAGAGAGCGACGTGGCACGATTGATCGCCGCGGCGCTGACTACGCAGCAGTGAATAAGCACGGAGACAAACGTGGCGGCAAGGGAAGGGATGGCGGGTCGAACCCAGCAATGTGGGGATGGGGGGGTGGATGGTCCGCTCCTGTATTCAATAATTCAAGTTGTCCACAGTACGTAAGTATATATGCAGCAGTTGCCCGGCGCTCGACTCGCACCTCGGGCATAAATCGGGGGGGGAAGTTTTTCTTTCGTCGCCACATAAATCTTTCGTTTAATTACGGTGGCCGGTGTGGAAAGGAAATTACTGTAGTATTTAAATCACATCGAATTTCACGCGTCACAGGGCCCAAAATTTTCGAACCTGTCACGGGTCACCGAAGGGATCTTCGAAGGTGCGAAACCAGTCACGAAATCGGCGAAAAAGGTCCCAAAAAACCCCATTTTTCGTGCACGCAGCGCGTACAGGCGTGTTTCAGCTGAAGTTTGACAATCTCCAACGGATTTTTAAATTTTTTTAGATGTCATGGCCAAGTTCTCCCCGTTTGCGAAACCCAAAGTTCGAATCTTGCGATCACAAGTCACAGCCCGGGAGAAGTGATTTAAATACTACAGTACTCGTTCGAGGTGATCCTGCGCTGTTTTGTTATTTAAATCGCCGGGAGAAGGGACAGTTTAGAGTTACTCCAGAGTCCATCAAAATAGAAAAATAAGAAATAGGATTTTACAATCCAGATGCGTGTCACGGTATCTCAGGATGCCCAAGGTATAACACTCTGTGCGTGGTCGCTCTAGGTCATTCTGTGTCTCAAACAAGCATTCGATATCCCCATGGGCTACGTGTACTAAAGCTGTCCCCCGATATTTGGAAGTACCCCTAGGGGGATTCTATACCCCCGACTTCACATTCCCCCCGAAAAATCTCGTTTTTACCCTCAAAACGCACCCCAATGTTGGTGGGTACGAAATGGGCTTTTATTTCACGCTACGTAAACACAACCAGTTACGGTGCAAAAACCAACCTTTGCCCGTCGGTTTCGCATCCGGGTAACTACCTAGGTCGACTCCCCACATTAAAATACCCCTCCTCCCAAATTTCTTTGTAAAGCGCCCAATAATTGGGTGCCCCGCAAATTATTCTCCGACCGCGTTGGAATCTCATGTCTTTATGCGTTCCTGCAGTCCCCGCCATCGAAGCCAGGTTGCGAGTCTCATAATATATCTACCAGCCTTTTCTCCTACTAATTATCTTCATTTTGAGCAATCACACATAATTTTAGCTCTTGTGCTCCGCGAGATACAGACATAAATGTCTGCAGCCTGTCACTCACGTGACCGACTCGCGCGCATCGTTATCTAAACCCATTCGTTATCTTAATCTTAGATTAAACCCATCGCAATCTCCGAAACCGCCGAGGGCCCACCGTGCTCCGTCCTGCCACGACCAACCCATCACCGATAAATCCGAACCCTCCCGCTGCAGCACTAGTGCCTGTACTCCACCCTGCTATGCGCGCACTCCTCCCGCATCTCACCCTGCTACGTCTCAACTCCGGCCTGCTCCGACGTAGCACGACACTTTCGTATCCTAAACGTGCGCGCCGTTTGCGCCACTGCCCGCCTACTACCCACCCTCTGCAACCTCCCGCACCCGCCTGCCCCCGTGCTACGACGGACCACTCCCGCTAGCTCCGATCTTTACTTCCTCCACTACCTCGCACCGCGCCGCTCCCCCCGCCTCTGCTCACTACTGTCTCCCACGACCCCGCAAACAGGCTATTAAGTTGCCACTCCGTTCTGCGGTACAAAACCTGTGGCTGTCTCTTGGGCATACCATAGAATGGAGCGGCAACATAATAGGTCACAAGTTATTTGTCAAAAGTCTGATGCACCCAGATAAACTCGAATTCTAATATGGGCTGACATTTCTTCAGGTGATTGGAATGGCCGTGCTTGCGGTTATGATGTTATGAGATCCTTCCTTCGATCGATGATTGCTCAAATCTTCGCCGCGGCGTCCCCGTCATGTATTTAATTTGCGCAGGCCGACAGAATATATCTCAGCTTTTGGATGGCCACTTACGTAGCATCCGATATGGCCATTGCGATTGGTTTACTCGTTGTCTCACGTTGAGGAATACTCCCGTTTACCGGACCATCATCTTCTTTTATTTTATTCAGCTTTCCGCAATCCTGCTCCGCGATGCTGCGGACCGGCGTCCGAGTCGAAGCAGTCTTCTCAAATTCCGCGATTGTTATCTTACTCATGTTCATGCTACTTGGGCATAGCTACCCGTTTTGTACGACAGAACAGAGCAGCCACTTAATAGGACCGATTTTAGTCACCCCGCGTCAATGCGCGTCAGTGCGCGCCGCCCTGCATCAATTTCTCCGGACCCCTAGCAAACATCTTCAACACATCATTCGTCAATACCGACCCTGGACGACGGTCCTATCATCCTGAGGACAAGCCTCGTCCGAACTGCGTCACTATGGACATTGGCTGGGTGTCAATTTCATTGAAGACTTCTGGACTAACTGTGATTCCTTCCCAACGATGTTGAGGGCGTCCCTATTACGGTTAGTGAGGATCTCATGACCCGAGACAGACCCAAGACGGTTGGCGCCCCCAGTTGGTTAGCTTGATTTAGCTAGACAGATTGGCGCGGGTACGGCAATCATGTTACCTGTGTTTCGCTTATTCCAAGCTCAATTCAGTTTAGGCGCCGACCTCTCATCCCATTCCATAATGGCAAGGATGCAATGTGTGGCACTAGTGCCGCGGTGGATTCGCTGAAAATAATTTCTAGGACTTTGGAACGCGCATAACACCTCACTCAGACTGGCGCCGGCTTCTCTTCCCACGAGTGGAAGAACGACCCAAACCGGTGATCCCAGAGTAAAACAAGTTCTTGGTTTTTTTTGAAATACTTTCCAGAACTCTTTAGCGCGTATGTAACGGAATTACTTGTCCCATGCTTCTCAGTGGCATCGGCTTATCATTCTGTCAGTCGGCAATGTCTCTACCACTGACACCGGCTCATTCGCTTGACACCACGGGTCCTTTTCTACACCACGAGTGGGAGCACATGCAGCCGCTTGCACAGGCAACGATTCGAAGCACCAAACACGGAGAAACAAAAATACTCATCACTCGAAGTTTCGCATCAACATCCTTTGTGCAACACTGCAAGTTCAGGGCAGATGAACTTTTCACCCTCATTGAAACGCAAGGCGCGTCAATTGTGGTTTGTTCTTACTTTAGACGCTGGAAACTTAGAAGTCTCTTACATTTTCTGCGGGTCAGAGATCTTACGGTACGCTGTGCGGACGGGCCACGCTGCAGACTGCACACTCTCAAGGCTGGACGCTGTGCTAGTCTCCGTTTCAATGGAGAGTCGCACACCTTCTAATAGGCGCCCAACCCAACACGGTCTGATAGTGCACGTCAGTTCGTGGGAAACAGCCCTGCTTTCACGTTTCAGGCACCAAAAACAGAGCCTTAACTTGATCCGTCTAGATGGAAAACCCCCGGTTAACGCCCTCGGGTCAAGCAGATTCGTAATATATTTAATGAGTGCAGGACTCATCATTTTCTGACTAGGACACCATCGCACGCCCTGAGATGCCTTCTGCATCGTCACTTTGGACTTTCTGTGTCTCGGTTTGGGCCCTGTTGTTGGTCGTTGCACAAAGCAAGCCCTTGGTGCCCTACAAGAACCCTGCAAGGGCTCTTCCACGCAGTACCTGGAAGCGCGAGGTTGTTCCTAAAGATGCTGTGACTCTGTTGTATGCACCTGGTACCGCATTCGACCACGATAGTCTGTACTCGCTCTCATTTCTTTTACAGAGGGTATGCATCGTCCCACTTCGACTCTGACGTTCCCCGCGCACCAGAATGTCCCTGTTCTACTGTTGGAAGACATGGATTTTCTCGTTGAGACAGTCGTTTGCCATGGCGAGCTCGATACAGAGAACTTGGTAGCAGAGATAGTCTTCACATCTGAAGACGCGCACACTGCGGCGGCGGAAACTTGGTCTTCCCTGCCCAAGTTCATCTTGGTCACGTCGCACCCGGGATGCAACCCGAGCGATCAACGGGGTGCCTGGCTGTGAGTACATGAATTCCCCCGGTGCACACCTTTTCATGTCCTTTTTTTTCCCAGTGTTTCCTCCGTCTCTGATGAAGACACGGAATACGCCATTTCGCTGGAAGTACAATCGATTCCACTACACGATATTGGCCCTTCGTTCCATTTATCGCACGTTTCTGGTGTGTACAGGATTCCCTACATCCTTCCACGCCGTGTCCAACATAGACCCCAGCCAACGTTGTCACTGGTTGGCGGTCGCCGAGTGCAGCAAAACTACAGAGCCGAGACATCGACGACATCTTCCCAGTCAACAAGACCTTCGATTTCGCCCCTCGCCAACAACTACTTCCCATTGAAAGCTCCCTAGTCGATGATTCCATCAACGATCTCATCCCTGACCCTGCCGGTCTCCAGGTATTCTGCGTTGACTGTGTGTCCGCGTTGGATTTCTCCGTCGGCCTGGAGATCGACACCAGCGGCCTCAGCGTCACCGAGGCCCACATCAACCTTACGATCAACGAGTTCCACCATGATATCAACCTCGAGTTTTCGATGAATGCCTCGCACACGTGGAACACTGTTTTCGACGTCCTTTTGGTGGCCGTTCCTGATCTTGGCGTTAGTGTGCGTGCAAAAAACAACTCGTTGTTCACGTCGTAGACGCTGAGTTGAACTGTTCACAGATCAAGGACGTCACGACGATTGGGTTTTTCTGGGGCGGGGCCGTTCGAACGGACCTTACAATTTCAGGTGCAGTTAATTTTACTGTCGGAGCAAGTGCAAACGTACGTCTTTCCGCGCAGTTATCCGTATCTTTCAGTGTCTGAAGCCGAAATCTAGATACCTAAGGGTGCAACGGCCACATTCGTGGCGACGGACGTAGACAAATCGTCCGCTACGGGCTGGTGTGGTTCCTCCTATAAGCGGTCAACGACTGTTCTGATTTGCTCTGCAGGGATAAGGCGACATTTGATGTTCATCCTTTCCGCTTGAATAGCGGGTCGTTTTCGGTAGATGCCGGGGTTTCTCTTTCTCCCTTCCTCCAGGCAGAAATTGCTTTTGGGACAGGGACAGGTACGACGCGCATCTTCTTCTCCTTCTCAGTTTTCCATGCACTCCAAACTAACATCACGTCAAGGCTCTTCTGCGCGGTTATACCTGAACACCCCGCACATCAACGGCGTCGCAACCATCGCTGCTAACGTCAACCGCGACTGCCAGCCCCTCGGGCCAGACGACTTTGAGTTCTTCGCCGACGCGCTCACCTTCGGTGCCGGCCTCAACATCTCGCTCGAAGGCAACTCGTCCGGGGACCACTTCCCCGACGGCAACATAGTCTTCCTGACCAAGGGCTTCCCGCTCGGGCCCCTCCCCACGATCGACGAGCCGAAGTGCATGGTTTTCGCGGATGACAATAAGGCCGATATCGCGTCCAGCGGGAACGCCGCCGCAGCGCTCCTGCCCGCAGCGACGGGGACGCTCCTCGCCGCTGCGTCCGCCATCCCCACGTTCAACATCCCCGGGATCGAGGCGTACTACTCCGCGCACGGCGGCAGCCTCCCGACGAACGTCAACTACGCGCAAATGCTCCTCGCGACCACGGTTCCAGACGATATCAAGGGCGCAGTACAGAAAGCCGCGGCATCTGAGTTAGTTTCTGCTTCCTTCGTGCTTACAGGGAATAGAATCTTTCGTTGTTGACGCTCCGTATATTAGGCATAAACACCACCTCAACGCTGGTGCCATCGCGGGCGGCGCCATAGGCGGTCTCGCGGTCATCGTACTCCTCACGCTAGGCGTGTGGTACTTGCGCTCCAAACTCCGCCGCGATGAAGATCCAAACATCGGAGGCTGGTCGCCGGGGACTCTACCCAAAACAGGTCTGTTTCGATCCACCCATTTATTGCTCACGCACGCTACATGCTGACTGACCTTCACTTTGAATTCGATGTAGGTGCTTTGACGCCGGGAAGTCACTTGGAGGGCAAGGATTATTATTCTGCCAAGTAGTAATCCGGTGGCTCGTTCGCTGTCACGGGGTAATTTGTTTTCCTTTTGTACTTAAGTCTGAATGTACTAGAAAGGCACAGAACCGGGGGGGAAAGCTTTATCTCTCGCGTTGCGAGCTCCCACGCGTGATTTGTGATTTTGCTGATGTGGCGTATTTTGAAATTCGACCTCTCTCTTTCACTCTTATGGTTTCGCACAAATCAGTGGTTATCCAAAAGAACTGCCATAATACCCATGACGGCCGAAGAATACTCGCACCAGCAAGCGGACGTCTGTCAGATGTCCGTTCTGGAGATTGGCAGCCTTGTAGTTCTTCCAATTATAGGTCAAGTTAGGTCACCACCTTCATTTTGGTATATTTTTGCTCTCCGGCATGTTATCGGTGGTTCTATGTATCCTTCATCGATCTGTCATTACCGCTCACGGACATTCAGTCAAGGGCCGCTCCCCTTGCATCGAATATTGATTATCAATAGATTCCATTATCAGCGCTCCCGGTGTTGTTTATATAAATCCCACGACCGTTCATCATCCATCCACGACAACCTCCCCCAAATGACCCCCTCGCCCTTCCTCCTCGCCCTCTTCCCCCTCCTCTTCCCCCTCACCACCGCCGACACCTGCAACGCCGACAACTGCCTCAGGGCACTCCTCGACCCAGCCATCACCTCGAGCGCCCTCTCCTTCTGCAACTCTTACACCGTAGGCCTCTTTGGCACCGCCGCACCCACGCCGACCTTCGTGCCCACCTCGTGCAGCCCGCAGCGCGTGTCCAGCGCGTGCTACTGTGCCGACAATGTCGCGAACCCGACGTTCACGCCGGCCGCGTGCCCGACGAGTGGGCAGATTGTACAGAACCCGAGCTTTTATGGGCGGGCCATAGGGGCGAGGAATGTTGATATTCGTCCTTGGGTGCTTGCCGTACCGACGGGGACGCCAGGGTGTGTTCCTGCTGGGAGTTACTCGACGGCGGACATGGATGGGCCCATATGGTTCGATCCGAAGTCGATGTGCGTCAGCCCAACTTATGTATTGTGAAGTGCTGACCAAGATCTTCTCTTTGCGCAGTGAATGCAGCTTTGATCCGGTTATTGGAGGGCTGTCCACCGTGACGCAGGACATCCAGCTCTGTCCCTCGACGAAGTACACCCTCCGGTATGCAAACGCTATTGCCCATGTTCTCGCTCTCCCAGCTAACAGCCCATTTCCCTCAGCATCGCCACCGCCTGCGATTTCTGGACAGGCCACGGAGACTTCGGCATCCAGTTTCAGGTCTCCATCTCAGGCTCTGTCATCCTGCCTTGGGGTCCAGTGTGTCCTGTCTGCCAAGCCAGTGCCAGTCCCTTCGGAGACGATGATTGTCGTTCCTTTGCCGTTTACGAGGAGCAAAGCGCGGTGTTTACTTCGCCAGCCAGCGGGAAGGGCAGCTTGGTGATCTCAGTGCGGCAGGCGGCCGGACTGAACGCCACGCAGGTGCCAGCACTGTTTGATCAAATCTTTGTCAATCCGATTGGGGACACAAGTGAGCTTGATCCGTCAAATCCTTTCTGACGATATACAAAGAGAGTACCACAAAATGCCTGATTTACACCTGATTTTTGTAAGATACAGCACATTCTGCTAAGATCCAGCCGCTTCTTTTCAGGTACCAGTTTGATGAGGTCCCAAATTAGAAAAAATGCAAGACAAATTTGCACAAAAGCAATCATGAGCGACAGAAATAACAAGCTTATCACTTAAACATCTGTTCTCCAGGCCTCGCCACGGAAATATATGAGATTCGCTTCAAAGATAAAACACTTTATTGGTCCCGAGTGATTGTTATATATACACATCATCTGGAAAGCGGGTTCTGCTCTGATAGATTCATCTTCACGTAGTAGAGTGGCTATATACCTGATAGATCCATGATTCCTACCGCCTACCTACCTCCGTAAACCTCGTGCAACTTCATCGACTTTCGCTTCTCTGTAGACTCCCCAAGTACACACATTATCACCCTCTTTATGCCCGCTATTACTATAGTGGGTTTTGTGGTGTGATCGAGGTGCTTTTTTCGTGTTTCACCTTAAATGTCACCCTTAAAAAAAAAAATTCTTTCTTTCCCTGCGGTTCTTTCAGCTGCGGGGTTTCTCGATCAATCCATCAAAGAAAAAAAACACAAAAAAAAAGTGAATTGCGCTATGCAAGTTATCGGCAAGACGGTTGCTGATGATGATCAAATCTCTTGTCCCCTCACCAGTGATCAGTCTTCGGTATTCTTTGCTGTTCTGCTCCTATAGTGTACTGAATAAAAAGCTGGGCTCCTTCCTGTTTTCCACTGTTTTACCTCCCTGCTCGAATTCTTTCCGATTGCCTTTGTACTTATATCTGTCTGCACTGTCGACGGTGTTAGAGCCCCTGCTTGCTCATTCTCTGGAGGCCTGCGTACCTTGCTCTCTCGTGTTTGCTGCATCCATTCCTTTTTCTCGCTATGGTGCTTGGCTTGTAACTACTGCTGCCTGTCCTTTCGGTGCCATGTCTGTATCCCTGGTCTGTGAACTGTTGACTCCCTAATGCCTCTTTCCCTTGGCAAGGATTGGTCAGCTCTGTTTTGCGATGCATTCATAGCTTCTAGTGCCTTGCTATCCTCCGACTTTGACGCATGGGTTTTTGTTTGCAACTCAGCTACAACCAGTACTCTCCCTCGCTTACTTATTTTCCTAAAATAACAATACTTTATTTCCTTGTCAACGAAGGCGAGAGCTTCAGGTGCATTGTTCCTCTGTTCCTCTTGGGGGTGGGGAATCGTTTGCTGATACTCCTATCCCTTTCCGCCCCATTTCGTATTTCATCTGCCACCCTTATAACCAAGCAGGAAAAATGTTTTCGAGATACTGTACCGGCGTGTATGGTAGCCACCGTAACGCGTAACACGGACCCAAAATGTTGCCTAAATTGCGCCCGTAACGCAAAAAATCCGCCTTTGGCAGCTCTTTTAGGCAATTTTTCGGCCCTGCGGGGCCGGAATTCCCTTTTTAGGATGATCCAGAGCCTAAAGAGCCAACCGGTTGCTAACTTTTGAAAGTTGGCAGGCGTAACGCACCCTCAGCGGTTGCTACCATACACGCCGGTACAGTAATGGCGCTAATATAGACAAAATGGACATATAATATACCATCCGGGGCAAGACAATAGATAGGTTGCGCAAAAGCCGCACGGCCGCATGCGGCTTTCTGTGCATTGTGCAAAGCCGCGTGATAAACCAAGGGATTTATGAGCGGATCCTTGGTCATTCCGATGAAATCTGAGTAAATTAGGTGCTATGCAGTACACTGAACCACTTACCTAACATAAGGTGCACCACCTTCACGTCATTAATGGCTTCGCCACAGCCGCTGTGCGGCTATGACCGCAATGCTGCCCAAACAGGCCATTTTTCAACCATTTTCCACACTTCCTTCTTCCACCTGGTGACGGAATCAGCACAAACAGCTTCAAAGCACTCTATGCAAGGTTTAGATACATCATGGATAGGGAATCAAAAGCCGCACGGTGCAGCATGCGGCTTTGCACAAGGCACAAAAAGCCGCATGCGGCCGTGCGGCTTTTGCGCAACCTATCTAATTCTGTTGGCTCGACGCTGGCTTGGCCCGCCAGGTACATAGGCCAGATCCTTGAGCTAAAAATTTGATTTGAGTGCTAGAAGATGCCTAAGTGGAAGAGACACGAAGGTGCCTAAGTCAGCGATTCAGATGTACTGAGGAAGTGATTTTAGTGGATCATAAGCGTGGGTTAAGTGCTGGTCCACTCCGACCACATTTCGCTTCAAAGTGCTGCAGATGTGATTCTTGCCTGTGCTTCACGATTTCCATGAGCATGGGAAAATCACCTAAATCTTATGCACATCTGAAGGGTCGAGTCGCCTCCGGAGGTCTTTCAGCGTATCGATTAGAAAACAATTCGTGATTTACTGCTGTTTGCGGAACATAGGGCGCGGATCAAAATTTCATCAAAAACTGTTGTTTTCACTAATGCCCCTGTATCTTGCTTGCCTCTACTCCAAATGCCCTGAAAATATTCCCAATCGATTTCTACAAATGTTTTACAGTGCTTAGGCTGCCTAGAATTTTCATCCTCTTCGCTGATCGCCGAGTAAGCAGAATCATGTGATCTTGCACTAATGCCCCTGCTTCAGAGGAAGGATGGCGTGTGGACCCCTGGATTTTTGTCTGTGAATCTTTTCAAATGTTTTACACTGCCCTGGGTGGTTTTTGTTGCAATTGATCCTGCAGAAACATACAAATAGATATATGCATAAATTTGTTGCTCTTAGCATGTCATCTGTACCGCAGCAGCAAGGTATTGTGCCTATTTGGCTAGCCAATGCAATGCACAGGATATTGAAGAATCCTGAGACAAAAATTTGGGGCACACTGAGTTGTTTTCCTTTCCGAACAGGGGCAACAGTGGAAGACCACCTGAATTTGCTTACAAAGCCATCAACAACAGAAATAAATATCCTAGTGAGCCTAAGCACTGTAAAACATCTGTAGAAATCGATTGGTAATGTTTTCAGGGCATTTGGAGTAGAGGCAAGCAAGATACAGGGGCATTAGTGAAAACAACAGTTTTTGATGAAATTTTGATCCGCGCCCTGTGTTCCGCAAACAGCAGTAATGATTCTCCAACACTTTCATGATTCTCGAAGCACTTCTGAATCGCGCAGGTAAAGGGCGAAACTTTGAAACAGACCACACCGATATCCATCGTTGGAGTATTTCACCAAAGAAGTAGTTCACCAGTTTCCTGGGAAATTTGTGCTGCAGGGCCAGACAACGACTCGGAGATCAACAGAAGTTGAACTAGTGACTGTTCTGGCTGTGACATGAGGCCAAAAAGCCATGTGTCTAGTAGTGAGGTTAAAATCCAAGCTAGCATTCAGCTGATGTGATGCATACTTACATACAGCGACTGCTGGAGCTGTAAATGTGACTAGATGAGGCTATTTTGAATGAGCTAGAGGTGGGGATCTATTCAGCGGGCAAAACAAGGTCAAACTGTCTGATATCATTTACCGCCTGAATAACAAAGTTTTCTCGTTACCGAGCCTTGCCGCTTGCCGGCCCTATCCGCTTTATACAAGTGAGTATGTAGCAGGATCCCATGAATAGTACTGGAATCGGGGATGGGGCAGAAAGTTAGTCATCTCCCGGGGAACTTATGACGTGAAGTGGTGTTCGACTTAGGAGATTGAGGCAACAGACAGAACCTCTCACAGGAATGGTTGAACTTTTGCAGCAAACACAGTGCCCGGAACCGCAGAAATGGACGATGGAGCAGTAGAATCAGAGAGTGTTGCCTGAGCTAAGTTAGGGTTATTGGAGGGTTGAGGTTACTGTTAAGGCTAGGGCGGGCCATGTCCTTCTTCTAGGATGATATGCTGGGGGGGAGGCAAGGGGGTGAAAGTTAACTCAACTGTCGCAATTGTTGCTACACTGTAAATGGAGAAATGGGTTGAATGTTTTGTACAGGCAGGCTCTGTGTTGTGGTATCGGAATGGTTGCGACATGGGAAAGAGGAAATATGTTAAAGTAGGTAGGCCCTGTATTGTGGTGTCGCAACTATTGCGACACAGTCAATAGGGCAATACCATCCCCCCCACCACCACCACTCCGGACAAACCTAGTACTCAGACAAACAAACATTTCTCAACCAATATCGGACCGTTTCCTGAGATTTCTGGCTCCACATAAGCATCAGTAGGTGCCCTAGAGATATACCATCAAAAACCTTTATAACACTCCATTCTTCGAATATATATCACCACGGAAAGCTGACAGCTTAGGCCATTTTCGCTGATTTTGGCTATTTTATGGTTTTAGACCCTCCACTTGAAGTCATATTACTTCATAAACACACCGAAAAGATACCCTGACATCATAAGAGTACCCATATAAAATTTCAGAGGCATAGCTGTCTGGTAGCCCTCACAATAAACCGAAAAATGATGGCATGCCCCAAATTGATCTCTCAACCGCCAAAAATGATGGCAAGCAATTTCATGCTGCCTGTCGACTACCGTGGGTTTGGCTTGACCACTGCTAAATGCATACTATGGTTCCTGTTGGGGTGCCCCACCCTATGAAGTTTGGAAGTGCTACGACCGCAAGGTGGTTAGCTATGAGGCCGGCGATCAGAATTTGACCCGTTACCTAGAACTTGGACACCTGACTATCGCCGAAAAAACGACGCCTTTTTCCCAATTCTTATCCGTTTCTCATGAAATAAAATTTGAAACCAGGGTGAAAGACAAGTTACTGACGATATATCTACCCAGAATGCATCTAGGACCATTGCATAAAATGATATCTACCGATCTTTCTTTGATGTCCGAGTTCTAGGGGGGGGATAGTATATTGTATATTTTGTACAGGCAGGCTCTCTGTTGTAGTGTCGCAACCGTTGCGACACAGTAAAGAGGAAATATGTTGAAATAGGTAGGCTCTGTATTGTGGTGTCGCAACCAATGCGACCCAGTAAATGGGGCAATATATTGAAGCAGGTCAGCTCTGTATTGTGGTGTCGCAACTGTTGCGACAGGGTAAATGGGGCAATAGATTGAATATTTTGTACAGGCAGGCTCTCTGTTGTGGTGTTGCAACCATTGCGACACGGTAAAGAGGAAATATGTTGAAGTATGTAGGCTCTGTCTTGTGGTGTTGCAATGGTTGCGACACAGTAAAGAGGAAATATGTTGAAGCTGGTAGGCTCTGTATTGTGGTGTCGTAAGTAACCATTGCGACAAAGTAAATGGGGCAATAGATTGAATATTTTGTACAGGCAGGCTCTCTGTTGTGGTGACGCAACCGTTGCGACACGGTAAATAGGGCAATATATTGAATATTTTGTACAGGCAGGCTCTCTGTTGTGGTGTCGCAACCGTTGCAACATGGTAAATGAGACAATGTGTTGAGTGTTTTGTACAGGTAGGCTCAGTGTTGTATAGTGTCGCAACTGTTGAGACATTGTCAACAGACATTCAGGGTCGAAAAGCCACTAGGAAATTTTTGTAGTGTTCCTCAGCAGAATGAAGCCTTTTCAACCAAAAACCCGCTGGCTTTTCGAAATTGTTTTGCATTTTTGTGACGTGACTCAACAAATTTCGTCCACCGGAAACACTCATGTCCGACGGCGGGCACAGAATTGAACCAACGATGGATTTAAAGAGCTCGGAGAAGTAGCCTGACCGTTTGATAGTTCGACAGCCGATGATTATCCACCGAATAATGAAGGTGAAGATAGAAGCGACGAGTTATCACATCTTCGCCGCGGCGTATTTCCACCCACGTCCCCATTCCGTGTACACGCGTCAGAGAGTTGAGCGCAAATCCAGAGGCGTGCAGAACTCGGGAAGCGCCGTCGTGGATCACACAGCAGGATAAAAGAGCACTCACGAGTTCCCGCGAGACATTATAGCTGGCCAATGGATCTCACCGTGGTGTTTTTAAAACCCCACTCATTTTGGCTCCCGCTTCTGGCACCAAATTTGCAACCCTATACTGGCCGTACTCATAAATCGAGCACTTATCACCCTTCTATATGATCACTCTTGCTCATATTGCTGCGTCAGGGTGGTGGTAGAGAGCCTCTCCCTCGGTGTGCAACGTCTGTGAGGATGTCTTTGAAATGGAATACAACACTTGCAGAGACGGTCTTGAAAAGGGCACTGGAAAGCAGGAGACCGATTCGCATTCATAATGCGCGGACATGGTAAGTGGCTGCCGTCTCCGCATTCAAGCCGGCGGCATTGAATCATGAGCCTGACTGCTGACCCCAAAATCCGTTAGGTTTGACAGTTTTCCATTGCGGCGCACCTGGAAGACAGTTCATTTGGGCCGCGGTGAGAAATCGACAAGTAATAGAAATCTGGAAAGACGTTGTTGTCAGTGTTAGAGTAGAATTCACTTGATATTTCCAACGGGTCAATTTTTAGCCCATCGCTTAAGGGATATCAATAGCAGGCTTCTGCACAGGCACAGTCTTACAACTATTTTGAAGCGTTAGGACGATCTAGCCGAGACCCAAATTAGTAGTCCACGCCATCTTCGTCACTTAGTTACTTCACCTAGCGTTGCGGAAGTTCGTGAGTTTGATCGCATTCTGTGAAAGTTTGTGAGTTCAGCAGGATTCAGGTGAACTTCGTCACTTCCTTTGCACACAGTGAAAGCTCGTAACCTAAACCGCAGTGACAATAATCACATTACCGCGATCATACGCATGGATAGTGCACGGTCAGTCGCGCGCATAGTCGTTTGGCAGCATAACATCGTTCTCGTTCTTTGAACATGCACTTTTTGCTACAACTCCAAAGGCCGCCGGCGGCACGGATAAGTTTAGACATGGGTGGGGTCATACTGAGTGGTTCAACGTGAAGTGAAATGCACTGTAGGAATAGTCAACAGCACACATGCAGCTTGTGAACTTTCAATTGAAATCAGCGGTGAGTTGCGGGCCAACGATCCCATTCTCAGCCATTTCAAAAGAAACTCGAAGGTTGGCTATTTGAACAATGTCGAGGACAGCAGTCTTTTGATATTCAGAAGGCTTTCTTGGGGCCAAAGCATACGAAGGTGACTCCAATACCCGCTTCAGTTGTTCTTCTCAATTTATTGGGCACTTGCTTCTACGTCCAGAAAGTCTTCTGAGCGGTGAAGTACACGCGCAAGTTGATGCAATACCTAGTTCAACCATTCAGGTAAATTACTCCGGCATCCTATGTGCTTTCGAATAGGGTTCAGAAAGTTTCAGATATAAATTTATGGCAAATTTCAACTCCTTATGCTTGAGGATGCGCAAGCTGAGTGAGTGTAACTGCAAAAATTCATCAGACCAGGTCTTTGTCTTTTCGAGCTGGAGTTGAGATAGTAGGTGACTGCTAATAGTCTAGAACAATACAAGCGACAGTATGTGCGTTTTGGAAACGAATCAGAGCTAATATAGGACCATGGTCGAATCCGGGAAACTGTGGCGGCGAAGGTTCTTGCTGAACTAACATGTTCAGACCAGGCGCGAAATGTCAAGCATCTGCACCCATGATGAGACACTAGCATTCACATGTGAATCAATACACGCCCGTATTTTAAGTAAAACAAGTACTACAACAAGCTCTCCGAAACGAAAGGAAACAGGAGGAAAAGAGCCGACTGTAGGTAAGCGGGCTCGCGTGAGCAATGTGGCAACACCCTTGCTCCTTCTCGCCGGCGTGCGCTCGTCGGACGGTCCTCACGCGGCTTTCTGAATCTAGGCCTACAGCCAGGGAGCGCACAACGAGTCTGTCGCAGACGCCCCGTGCATTGAGTCACCGCGAGCGCCTCGTCGCGGGGATTATCTAGGGGGATGATGAACGAGGGCAGTACTTCGCTCGAACCGGGCGCGGAGGGCACTGCACATGGCGATGGTGCTGCGTGCCGTCGTATCGAGGGTGTTGGATCCTGTGGGCGGCGATGATGGGGGTTGCGGTGCATGGCAAGGCGAAGAAGGCGACATGGAGAAGGGGGAAACTGGGTCCGTGAGCTGCGGATACAGTTGGATGTATGGGAGCGTGCGCGTCGAGCGGCAGCAGTCGAGCCGGGTCGATGATACTCCTGGGACGGGGAAGGGATCGCGGTGGCGCGAGGCACGACCCCCGACGCAAGCGCGGCGCATACACCAGGTGGCGCGCATCTTGAATTGGCGGTGCACGGTGTGCGGGCGCTTGGAGAGGCGAGGTGGGATTGTACTGGAGACGGTCGAACTGGGCGGGGACATGAGCGGGGAGGAGCGCAGGACGTCGCACGCAGGCAGAACCCTCTGAGTCTGAGTGGTGCGCCGAGAACGTAGCCGTGTGTCTCATGCGACATGATGTCGTGCGCGGGCGGGCGGGCTACATCAATGTGTTCTGGCTGCTGGAGGTGTGGACGAGTGCGCGTGCGGGTGATATGGCTGAAGAGGAGATCATTATATGCACACAAGAGGAAAATAATGCAAGGGAGGAAGATCAGAGAAGTAGGAAGGAGGGGGAAAGGAATGCGGAAAGGAAAGAAAAAGAGAGAGGAGCGGGAAAAGAACGCACCAAAATTCCCCGAATGGCAATAACTTAGATCCATCGCACAAGGGGGAGGGGTGGGAGTTATGTACGCAAGCACGCAGTGGGCCGAGGCGTAGTATCCATTCAAGCGTCGCGTGTACATAGTTCTAGAGAGGGTAAGGGGACAAACATCAGCATGAAGGTAGAAGTCGACAACGCAGCGTCCGCACTCGAATTTTGAGAAGAATACGGATGGGCAAAGGAGGAGAGGGGCAGGAGAGAGGGAGGTCTGGCTGTTGCTCAGCCCTGACGAGAAGAGGTTGGGCGGGGAGCGCAGGAGCGGCGACGGTGCGGAGACGTGGGGAAATTAGTCATGTCTGAGGGTGGACTAAGATTGATTGGGGGAGGTACTGTACCATTTCGACCGTAGGTTCAGGTCACAGGTCACAGCCAGACCCAAATTGAGTCTATTTAATTTTTGTCACAGGTCACTGGCTTTTGAGATCGCGGTTTTTGGCCGTTTTCCTGCTAAAATTCACCGGAAAATGCCGAAAAATCGCCCAAAAAGGAAATTGAATCAATCAAAAGTTGAACCTAAGTGGTCACAGGTCACAGTGGCTGAACCTACGGTCGAAATGCTACAGTATCCTCAGTCAAACCTCAGTAGTAGTGGAGTGAGCTTGGATGGAGTTGGGGAATTGGAGAACGAGCGGCGCGGTCGGGTGGCGAGACAAGAGCGACGTGGCGGCGTTGATCACCGCGGCATTGATGGACGGGTGAGCCCGGTGCGGCCGGGGCGGACGGGAGCGTGCGGATTGGGGCGGCAGAGCAAAAGGCTGTTCGGGCACAAGGTCGGGCGCGTGCGGGGAATGTGAAAGCGGGCGGGTGGGGCAGGGGGTGAGGGCGATGTTACGAGAGAGGTGGGGGTGAAGTGAGGTGGGATTTTGGTAGGAGGCCCGTGGAGCGGGGGGAGGAGGGGCCGAAGTTGAACGCGGGTATGAGGTCGGTGTGAGGAGAGGAGAGGTGGGCTCGGAGATCTCGGCCCAATGTTTTTTAAGGTGGCGAGCACAACTGCGAGATAATCGAGATTGCGTCATCGCACGTTCGGCGCGGGGAGGCGACTTGCCACCATTGAAAGCGGTCCAAGCGCGAAATCTTGATGGTATCTTCGCAAAGAAAGATAAGTTACAGCCGCAATACCTGCAGTAAAAATATGATTTGTATATGATCATGGAGGGACGAACGAGCGCATCCTGGGAATATAAAGGTTTCGGTACTGACTTGTGAAAAATACATCAGATCGGGGCATACAGTATACATTTTTGGTTCTTCGGACAACCAGGTCTTTGTGAGCTGTAGGGTGTTCAATAATTGTACGCTTGGCATAAAATTTGTACGGGGGCTGGGTATCAATAGCGGGATACACTTGAGGTTGAAATTTTAGGTTGAAGGGGACGGGCAGATATCAAGTTGGTGGGATCAAGGCGTAGGCTGGCACTAACCCACCTGGTGAGAACAGGCTTTGATTCTGATTTTATTCTGGATTCCGTGCATGCAGGGTGGGGGAGGGGAAGAGGAGTTGAAAAGGTCGTGGAGGGGGTACAAAAATCCTGGGACATAATCAAAATATTCGGATTTCAGCGGAAGTTCCAAATGGGTGGTGCAATGGGCTCTTCCGTGGTGGGGTTGATATTAGGGATTTCACAATTGCTGGTATTCTGCTAGCATGGACTCGCATTCATTGTACATTACAGATATTAACACATTCACTGGTCCTTGCTATTAAACGACGTGAGCCTTTACTCACATTTGGCGTACAAATCCTCGAGATTCACAACAATTCCGCATGATAGTCAGAGAGCGTCGTAAGGGTCGACGCGTTAAGGATGTGTTTCATACAGTACAAGAAGTCTGTCGGAATGAAATCGAGGTTAGCGATGAATTCTGTGCAGGTACGAGCACATTTGTTGTAGCGTTTGTTTAGAAGAGACATGTCTGACACTAGCCCTCGGCCTCAGCGAAGTGAGTGAGTGAGAGACAAAAATAACTCAATGTTCTCGTGCTTGAAATCCTTCCCGCAGCGAAAACTATAAATATGAATTCGAAAAGGTGGCGGCTTCCGATGAATATCGTGGAACTCACTGGTTGTCCGGAAGAATGGCGCCCATCATCATCCAGTAAAAGCTGACGGAGCCCACTGGAAATCATATAATCCCATTGGATGGCTTACACTGGCGACGAAATGTTCTGCACGCGGTCGTTTTGGCCCGTGATGGCATCAAATCACTTCAAATAAAATCGTACAACGAAATATGAGCGATTTGGAGTGTTTATGCACTATTTGATCCATACCTACTCTGTACCGTTGTCTCGTAATAAAATAAACAGCGGTTTTCTGAAAAATCGAGTCTGGATTTGAGAGATATCAAAAAATGGTATATGCTATCTCAAACTGCTTGTAAATGCGACTCTATCCATATGTTGGTTGACCCAAATTGATAGAGATTTGGGCTCAGAATATCCGTTGCAAGTTGGTCCTTTTCGGTGTTTTTGTGCCATTTTGAGCAAATTTCAGTAAAAATGGCCAACTTGCAGCAGAGATCCTGAGCCCAAATCTCTATCAATTTGAGTCAACCAACATATGGATAGGGTCGCATTTACAAGCAGTTTGAGATAGCATATGCCACTTTTTGATATCTCTCAAATCCACAGACTCGATTTTTCAGAAAACCACTGTTTATTTTATTACGGGACCACGGTACAGTAGGTATGTACAACACTCCAAATCGCTCATATTTCGTTGTACGATTTTATTTGAAGTGATTTGATGCCATCACGGGCCAAAACGACAGCGTGCAGATCATTTCGTCGAACATCCACCCACTGAAAGCCATCGATTTACGATGGAATTGGACGGCTTGAAGTGCCAGTGGCCATTGAATCACAGCAAGATGTAGTGAGGATTGATAGCAGCCAGCGGAACTAAGAGCCAGCAACGAGGAACTTGAATTCGTGCAGAATTCCATCCAGCGGGGTCCGGTAAGAATGGGTGAGTGGCAGGCCGACATTCCAGACGCAGGTGGGAGTCCAGAGGATCATTGGTTTCCACTGAAATCCCCTGGAGCAGTGATGGCTGCCAGCATCAGACGATGCCGACCGATGCCGATCAGCCGGTTGCCACGCGTATTACTGCGTGGCGCTTGTGCCGAGCGGAGCTTTAAATCGGTGATGTGCCGATCGGCCGAGTCCCGCTGATTAAATACGAGTCGCACTAATGGCCGCTACCCGAGGCGTCCCACTAGCCGCCAATTAGCCGAGTCCCACTCACATCCTTCTCTTCGTTCCTCACACTGATTCGAGGTATCTGCTTAATACACGAAGTATGTGCTGTGGCCTTGGCTGTGGCGGATTTACACGGTTTCTTACTCAGACTTCCAGCAGGGGCATTATTTAATCGATCTTCAGCTCGATTACGTCCCGAAACAAAAATGCGATTAATGCTTCATAGCGCTCGCTGTCTCCCTTTGACACCCTTCGGGCCTTTTCTATTCATTCTGAGCACGAGGCTGGGGGCTAGGTCGGCGTGTGGAACAGCAGCTGTGCATAGCATACATGTTCCTCCGCTAAGTACCGTCACCAAGACAATAATAGATGAGTTAAATTAACATTCGTCAAGTCAACGTTGAACGCGCACTAAAAGAAGACAGTTTCACGTCCCGATTTTCGCGCTTCCTCCCACACTGTATGGGCGTCAATGTAGTGGCACGTTGCATCCGTGTAGTCAGAGTGAACCAGGTCCATCGTAGATAGTACAAGACATGCCTTCGCTTCGCTCCGGCGCAGGTGCAGAGTCTTGTCAGACGGCTTGGCGGAATTTGACGAGGTTGAGTAAGTAACTGTTCTTTAAGCAAATGCCTCTTCGGCGGTGCAATTACTCCATGTAGATTCATCCCCATCGCTCTTTCCTCTGTTCTCGCTCTGAAGGACCTCTCTGTTGCGGGCGTAGCTATCCCCCCTACTGTGCCGTAGGAGCCCGGCGACTGATTTTCTCTGCGGCACAATCCCAGAGTTGTCCCTCTTGGGCAGCATCTCACGAAATAAGTACCTGCCTCCACACCGAATTTAGATTAATCGCTGCTCAAGAGATGGGCTGACTACTAATCAGCTGACATTTCGCAGTCCATCCGCAGATCCGCGTAGTTTCTCGCCGCAAATTTCTACCTGTACCGTAGTGAAGTTCCAACTGCGGCCACGTACTTCTGGAGCATAAAAGAAAACAATTTGCATATCATTCCATCCCCCAAACCCATCGTTCTCCTTCCCGCCCATAAATGCCTGGTTGGTTCTCGGTTCTCTTGGGTTAGGAGCTCTCAGTGTTCAACCATATCAATTCCGCGCTTGATATTCACCATGTTCCGCAGTGCTTGGGCATCTCTCTGGCACTGGGTGACCACTGGATATCCTTTTTCCGTCGTCCCCATTTTTTCAAGAAGACAATTGACGTGCTCATTCGTGCCGATGCGCTCTCTGAAATTGCTCACCACATGACTTCTGTTTGTGTTGGCCTGGTCCATCAACGGCGATCGTGTCAGCCAGCTAGTGGGATCCTTGAATGGCGTCTAAGTCTTCCTTTCTGTATTTATTTGTATATCACGCAGTTCTGACTCAGAATTTAAAATTATTCAAAGCTTTTCATGGTATGAAGGTTGAGAGCACAAAGCTGCCGGAGCGAAGCGAGGTCCCGTCTTGTTATATTATACGGTGATCGTCGAAAGCAAAGAGGCCGCAGGTGGACAAAAGGGGCAAGGTGTCGAAAATGATGGCGGAGGGTGAAAGGCCGATGTGGCGTGGAATGTTCCTCATGCTGTATGCTTGTCAGCAATTCATATCAAGTGGCCTAACGACACTTAGCGCCGCCTGTAGGCGGCGCTGAGGCGACTATATATTCACCTCAAGCTTACTCCCACTCAATTCCAGCACCTCAGTCCATCCGCTTCTTAGTCGCATGCAGGTCCTCGAGAGTGTCCTACCAGCTCTTACTCTCGCCAAGGCCGTTGCTACAGGCATTGGGATTCCTGGCGTTGAGTCGGTCATCAACGGCGTTCTAGAACTTGCAACGATGGTTTCAGTGTGTGATTCCGCCTCCTGTACAAAAGTTCTTCTGATAGCCCGTAGACAATGAATTCGAACAAGGATGATCTGTCCAAGCTAGAGAAATGCCTTAATACCTTGATAACCATCGACGTCTCAGGTTGCGGCGACGATTTGAAGAACCGACTCACCATATTATCATCGTGTGTCATTTCCGGCCGGGAAATCTACACCGCATCTTGATTTATCTCCTCCAGAAACCTCAAGTTTATTTCTAGCGACTGCAAATCTTTCGTGGAGCAGTCTCAATTTAAACGGTTCCGCAAGAGCAAAGAATACAAGGGAAAGATTCAAAACATCAAGGCCTCTATTTCATCTCAGATTCAAGAGTTCACTGTGCGAATAGTTGACGTGTATCATCATCCCATTCTGAGTTTTTCGTCCTTAGTTCTATGGCAATATTTCTGTTGAGAAAGCCGTGAAAGACATGACACTCAGAGGTATATTGTATTGATCATCCCCGATAAGTACAGTGACTAACTCATCTCTCGCCAGTCAATGACGTCCTCGCAAAAGAAATTCTTGGCAATATCAGATGCGTCTCCGCACGCTATAACGCCGAAAATACCCCCGATATCTGCATGGAGGGCACGCGGGTCGACATAATCAACAACATTGTGGCGCGCTTAACGAGCGCGCCCGATCCCTCCCAGCGCATAGTCATGCTCAGTGGGTCCGCAGGATCGGGGAAATCGACCATCGCAAAGACTATTGCGTCCACTCTGGCGGAACATACGAATATTCTGGCGGCCTCGTTCTTCTTCTCACGAGATTATGCGGGGCGTAGGAAAATCAAGTTTCTCCCCGGCACCATCGCTCGCCAGCTCGCAGATTATAGCCGTGACTACGCGCGCCTTCTCCTCGAATTTGTGGATAATGATCGCACTGGGATCCTGTCTGCAGAGCCATACTTGCAGTTCCAGAAAATTATCGTCGAGCTCCTCGCTAAAATGCCCCCTTCTCAATCTCCATGGGCCATTTGCATCGACGCATTGGATGAATGCGGAAGGGATCGTGGCCAGACACTTCTTCGATGGCTGTCGGACAGCATTTCTCAGATACCGACCCATATTCGGTTCTTTCTGACGGGGCGGCCAGATGTTCCGTCGTACCTGAGGCTCGACAAGCTACGTGTGCTTACACACGGTATCGTCCTGGACGAACTTGATCCCGTTATGGTTGATCGCGATATCCGATTATATGTCGAGCAGTCATTGGACGGCAGCAAATGGACGACACGACACTCCTGGAAGGCTCCAAACCATGATGTAGACGAGATAACAAAACGGGCCAGCGGATTGTTCGTCTTTGCAGCTACCGCCGTTCGTTACGTCCTTGCCGGATTACCACAAATCTCCCCGCAGAGTTCGGTGGACTACCTACTCAAGGGTGCCCCGCTCACGGATCTGGACGATCTCTACTATCGTATTGTTAACGAGGCAATCTCGCTGCCCTCTGCCGGAGATGTGCGTGCTCGGGATTCTCGGGACTGTTCCATGCAGGTCCTTGGGACGATCTTACATCTTTTCGAACCTCTGGATCTCAATGGCCTCGCCGCGTTGCTCGCTATAGAAGTGGATTCCATCAGAAGAATGCTCCTCTCCCTTAGCGCTGTCGTCCATGTTCCCAATGGTGCCATAGGCACAGTACGGATCATACATCTCTCCTTTAGAGAATTCATGATATCTACCATCAAACATAGACGCCCCGATCTTCTCTGTGGGACGAATCAACAGCAATGTACGGTCACATTCAACCTGCTTCGAATTATGCAAAACGAACTCAAATTCAACATTTGTGATCTACCAACCTCTTACTTACGAAACGTTGAAATGCCTGGCATTCAAGAGCGCCTACACAGATACATTCCAACTCATCTCCGATATTCTTGTCGTTTTTGGGCTGATCACATTGCCGCCACGTCATTCAATTTGGCCCTGGACCAGGAAGTGGGAAAATGGTTGTTGGACAAGTTTTTGTTTTGGCTCGAGGTCCTGAGTTTACTGGGAATGGTCAAGCATGCATCGCGGGCATTGTCAAAATTCATCGCATGGACTAAGGTACATAGACTGAATTCATTATACATTAGCATCAGTCTCACAGGCGTCATCAGGACCAATCTATCATCCGCTTCGCCATCGATGCGAAACGGTTTATTGCATTCTTTGCAGCCGCTATTGTTCAAAGTGCTCCTCATATTTACATCTCGGCTCTGGCGCTGGCACCGACCCAGTCAGTGGTCAAGTCAAGATACCACTCTCATTTTCCAATGCTATTGGCTGTCACAGTGGAGCAGATGAACAAGTGGCCGGCTGCACTTGCGGCGCTGGAGGGCCACCGTGACGGTGTCACCTCAGTGGCCATCTCACATGATGGGAAGCATATTGTGTCTGGTGCGGGAGATCATACCATCCGTGTATGGGATGTGGAGAGCGGAGAGCTGGTTACTGAGCCTTTTGAAGGTCATACGGGCGGGGTTAGTTCCGTTGCATTCTCGCCTGATGGCAAGCGTATTGCGTCGGGCTCCCGCGACAAAACAGTTCGCGTTTGGGATGGAGAGAGCGGCCGGGCTGTTGTGGGCCACTCATCGGTCACACCGGCGCCGTCAACTCTGTTGCATTCTCGCCCGATGGCAGACACATCGTGTCGGGCTCTGACGACAAAACAGTTCGCATATGGGATGCTGAGAGTGGCAAAGCACTCGGTGAATCTCTAAAAGGCCACACAGGCAGGGTCACTTCGGTTGCATTCTCCCCTGACGAAAAGCACATCGCGTCAGGATCCTGGGACAAAACAGTTCGAGTATGGGATACAGAAAGCGGGGAGATGGTTGGTGATCCATGGACCAGCCACACCGACTCAGTCATCGCGGTCACATTCTCACCAAATGGGAAACACATTTTGTCTGGCTCTTGTGAGGGTGGTTTTTTTGTCTGGGATGCGAAGAGCAGAACAATACTCACCCAAGTCGGGCTACATGCAAACTGGCTTCGCTCGATTGCATTCTCACCCGATGGAAAGCACATTGTGTCTGGAGCTTATGATGAAACAGTCCGTGTATGGAATGCAGAAACTGGTGAGGCGATTGGTGCGCCTCTCAAGGGCCACACCAGACCCATCAACGCGGTGGCATTCTCACTCGATGGCAAGATTGTGTCTGGATCTAATGACGACACCATCCATGTCTGGGATGTAGAGAGTATGGAGCCGCTGGGTGGGCCTTTGAAGGGCCCCACCGCTATGGTTCGCTCAGTTGCATTCTCACCCGATGGTAAACAGATCGTGTCCGGCTCCTATGATCACCGAACCCGCCTATGGGATGCAGCGAGTGGGCAATTGCTCGGTCAGCTGTCGGAGACTCGGCCCGATAAATTGGGCAGTCTCAACACAGGTGTTTCGGTCGCAGTCTCCTCCGACGGCCAGCGCATCGCGTCAGGCGACAACGACAATTCAGTCTACCTGTGGGACGCACGAAGCAGCCAGCTGCTCGCTGGGCCAATGAATGGCCACACTGACGTTGTCACCTCGGTCGCATTCTCTCATGATGGCAAACAGTTGGTGTCTGGCTCCTACGACTCAACACTCCGAATATGGGATGTACAAAGCGGCGAGGCTCTCGGGGCGCCATTGAAGGGCCACACTCGCTGTATCAGGTCGGTTGCCTTCTCGCCCGACAGCAAGCAGATTGTGTCCGGTTCTGAGGATAAAACACTGCGCATATGGGATGCGCTAAACGGTGAGACCATCGGCCCACCATTGCAGGAACACACCGGTCTCGTCCGTTCGGTTGCCTTCTCGCCAGATGGTAAACACATTGTTTCTGGCTCCGACGACCGCACTGTCCGTGTATGGGATGCCGAGAGTGGTGGGGCCTTCAGTAGGCCATTTAAGGGGCACACCGACTTGTCCTTTCAGTCGCGTTCTCGCCGGATGGCAGGAAAATTGTGTCCGGCTCCAAAGACAACACAATCCGCATATGGGATGTGCAGAGTGGCGAGCCACTTAGCGAGGCCATCGCAGGCCACACCAGTACCGTCTTGTCGGTTTCATTCTCGCCTGATGGCAAGCGCATTGTATCCGGTTCCCGCGACACCACTATACGTATATGGGATGTGGAGGCCGTCACGATTCAGCAGAAATCTGCTGTCGAGATGACCCAGAAATCCGACTCTGGAAAAGGATTTCGAGTAAGTACATACCATGCTAGAATCCAACTCACTTCATGTTTACTGTTGCCTTCCAGAACACATCATCATCCCGTGTTCTGTCTCTGTGGAATCTTCGCCACGGCTGGGTGTCGCGCGAGTCGGATTTGCTATTTTGGCTTTCGAGTCAACAGCGGCCTGAATTCTGGTGGCCACATAACACATTGGTGATCGGTAATCAACCGGTGAAGCTCTCGTATGACAATTTCGTCCATGGTACGGAGTGGGTGAAGTGTTATAACCCATCTGCTAGCATGTTGTAACTGCATAAAGGACGAATTATGTCACATCTCTTGCCAGTGGCATTCTAGGAGGTCCAAATCTGTTGAGAGCTCGGGCAAATGACTGTAAAATTCCCGGTAACGTAGGTTACTGGGTCTTAGGGAGCATGATTTTTAGATTTTGGGCGTGCATCACATTGTCGTCAGCAGTTTTGGCGTCAGCATTCTGTAAGTGTCTTCGGCCGTCTCTTCGGCAATGATTGCCGTCGTGAGAGCGATAATATTGTTTATTACATTCGTCTCGGACCTTCTCGCGGGGGCGTGACCAGACGCGTCCCGCTCCCTCCCAACATTATAACCTTCATTAAACCTTGGGTCCACAGGGTCCCAACGATCTCACATCTTACCCCGGGTGGGGATAAACCACGAAGTGTCGGATGAGCGCTGAGTTTATTCTTGCAACCATCATTGGAGTTTGCAATAACAATTCCATCCTTAACTCCCACTGTGGGAGGTGCCCAACCCCACATATGTCCAATACACCTAGAAAGGAATCCGAGATCCCTTCCTGCCCAGAGGTGAGCAGAATTTGGACTATGTATATTCATGATAGCTTTTGGCTTTTGGTTTTTTCACTTTCAACTCCAGGCCAGGCCATCAGCTGAATGCTAGCTTGGATTTGAACCTCACTACTAGACACATGGCTTTTTGGCCTCATGTCACAGCCAGAACAGTCACTAGTTCAACTTCTGTTGATCTCCGAGTCGTTGTCTGGCCCTGCAGCACAAATTTCCCAGGAAACTGGTGAACTACTTCTTTGGTGAAATACTCCAACGATGGATATCGGTGTGGTCTGTTTCAAAGTTTCGCCCTTTACCTGCGCGATTCAGAAGTGCTTCGAGAATTATGAAAGTGTTGGAGAATCATTAAATCACGAATTGTTTTCTAATCGATACGCTGAAAGACCTCCGGAGGCGACTCGACCCTTCAGATGTGCATAAGATTTAGGTGATTTTCCCATGCTCATGGAAATCGTGAAGCACAGGCAAGAATCACATCTGCAGCACTTTGAAGCGAAATGTGGTCGGAGTGGACCAGCACTTAACCCACGCTTATGATCCACTAAAATCACTTCCTCAGTACATCTGAATCGCTGACTTAGGCACCTTCGTGTCTCTAGATCTGGCCTGTGTACCTGGCGGGCCAAGCCAGCGTCGAGCCAACAGAATTTTCTGATGCATACTTGCATACAGCGACTGCTGGAGATGTAAATGTGACTAGATGAGGCTATTTTGAAGGTGGCAGGATCCCATGAATAGTACTGGAATCGGGGATGGGGTAGAAAAGTTAGTCATCTCCCGGGGAACTTATGACGTGAAGTGGTGTTCGAATTGGGAGATTGAGGCAACAGACGGAATCTCTCACAGGAATGGTTGAACTTTTGCAGCAAACACAGTGCCCGGAACCGCAGAAATGGACGATGGAGCAGTAGAATCAGAGAGTGTTGCCTGAGATAAGTTAGGGTTATTGGAGGGTTGAGGTTACTGTTAAGGCTAGGGCGGGCCATGTCCTTCTTCTAGGATGATATGCTGGGGGGGAGGCAAGGGGGTGAAAGTTAACTCAACTGTCGCAATTGTTGCTACACTGTAAATGGAGAAATGGGTTGAATGTTTTGTACAGGCAGGCTCTGTGTTGTGGTACCGGAATGGTTGCGACATGGGAAAGAGGAAATATGTTAAAGTAGGTAGGCCCTGTATTGTGGTGTCGCAACTATTGTGACATAGTGAATGGGGCAATACTACCCCCCCCCCCCCCCCCCCCCCCCCCCCCTAGTACTCAGACAAACAAAAATTTCTCAACCAATATCGGACCGTTGATAAGCTGTGAAATGGAACACCATTGAAATGTCACTAATTTTTTGATTTCATAACATGGTTTACATGGAACGCACATCTCAGGATTAACATGAGTCCTGAATGGTTAATCAAGGCATTACCCACCACAGACCATTGCAAGTCTATCCGAGATCCACTTGCCAGAAACCACACATACTGGTTTAAGGGTTCACAACAACGGATATCATGTTTAATTTACTGGATTAACATGACTGTGGGGCCTACGGATATAAGGGAAATTTAATATCCACTCTGGGAATTAAGTGTCCAATGGGCATGGGCAGAATTGTGGATTAACTCACCTTGTTGTGGTTGATTTGTCTAATTCTGGCGTGCACGATCACATGATGATCTACATGGCCTAGAACTGAAGTCTGGAGCTGGCGATCACCAAACCGATCATTGTTGCTATCCTAATTTGGGTTCCAACTTTGGGTAGGATTGGCGAGAGCATATCTCAACAACGACTTGTTGGATTAGGGAGTTTAGGGTCTCTATGAAGAGCTGGAACCCAATGCTTCCTAAATCTGAAGGTCCTGGTTGGGGGACATTACTAGTTGACTTGATAATTTGATCGCGCCCGGACTTGGTTGAGATTAATGAGTCAAGGCAACACATCAGGAGTTAAATAGCGAAGATCCTATAGAATTACTGGTCATGTGTAGATCGGATTAGTAACTCAAGTGTAATCACATGTAGTGTAATAGTACAGTATATAAGGGGCGATGTTTTGTATGTACAGCACTGGATCTTTGCCCTAGCTAGGACAGGTCGCAACTTAGTGTTTAGCTCGTTTTAAGGCCTTGGTTCCTACGGGAACCAATGCCTTAGCTAGAGCGACATTGAATTGGGGACTCGTCCGTTTTAAAGGCATAGATCCAGGCTTGTCACTCAATGTTCACCTTGGTGCAATGTAGCAAGTTATAAAATCTGCCTGTGGTTTAACCACTGTCTGAATTGGGATTGTTGGATTTATGGAAATGTCGGATTAAGGGATTGTCGGAATTATGGTCTTGTCAGAGTTTCTGGGATATTGCCCAGTACAGTGTTTTGTGTGCCTCGGACCTATGCAGTCCTTGGGTACTCAACTCCAGAGTATGCCTTGGACCAGTGTCGTTCAAGGGTACGAAGCTGTGGAAGCTTTAAATCCAACCTTTAGCGCGAAGAGAGCACTTCTTGGTTTAAGCCAAAAAGTCTCAATTCCACTAAATCCTAGCACACTCTCTGAGGATCTCCTTGTTCAAGAGGATCTTAAGAGTAGTAGCAACCCAGCCTTGAGTGTCTGTGTTCCCTGGACCTTTTTAAAGCGTCCAAAAGACCCGTTACTCATCAGTACAAGTCTATACTTTGAACCAGGAAGAAAGGCTGTAGAGTTTGGTTAGCAGTTGTGGATTAGTGGTTATTTCCTTCGGGGATTAAGCACTGAGCTGCATTCTGCTTGTCAGATTCTAGAGCACGAGTATTTCAGTAGTAGACACCGAGAGATCTGTTCACCGTTTCCTGAGATTTCTGGCTCCACATAAGCATCAGTAGGTGCCCTAGAGATATACCATCAAAAACTTTATAAGACTCCATTCTTCGAATATATATCACCACGGAAAGCTGACAGCTTAGGCCATTTTCGTTGATTTTGGGTATTTTATGGTTTTAGGCCCTCCACTTGAAGTCATATTACTTCATAAACACACCGAAAAGATACCTTGACATCATAAGAGTACCCATATAAAATTTCAGAGGCATAGCTGTCTTGTAGCCCTCACAATAAACCGAAAAATGATGGCATGCCTCCCAAATTGATCTCTCAACTGCCAAAAATGATGGCAAGCAATTTCATGCTGCCTGTCGACTACCGTGGGTTTGGCTTGACCACTGCTAAATACATACTATGGTTCCTGTTGGGGTGCCCCACCCTATGAAGTTTGGAAGTGCTACGACCGCAAGGTGGTTAGCTATGAGGCTGGCGATCAGAATTTGACCCGTTACCTAGAACTTGGACACCTGACTATCGCCGAAAAAACGACGCCGTTTCCCAATTCTTATCCGTTTCTCATGAAGTAAAATTTGAAACCAAGGTAAAAGACAAGTTTCTGACGATCTATCTACCCACAATGCATCTAGGACCATTGCATAAAATGATATCTACCGATCTTTCTTTGGTGTCCGAGTTCTAGGGGCGGGGTTTGTATATTGTATATTTTGTACAGGCAGGCTGTCTGTTGTGGTGTCGCAACCGTTGCGACACAGTAAAGAGGAAATATGTTGAAATAGTTAGGCTCTGTATTGTGGTGTCGCAACCAATGCGACCCAGTAAATGGGGCAATATATTGAAGCAGGTCAGCTCTGTATTGTGGTGTCGCAACTGTTGCGACACGGTAAATGGGGCAATAGATTGAATATTTTGTACAGGCAGGCTCTCTGTTGTGGTGTTGCAACCATTGCGACACGGTAAAGAGGAAATATGTTGAAGTATGTACGCTCTGTCTTGTGGTGTTACAATGGTTGCGACACAGTAAAGAGGAAATATGTTGAAGTTGGTAGGCTCTGTATTGTGGTGTCGTAAGTAACCATTGCGACACAGTAAATGGGGCAATAGATTGAATATTTTGTACAGGCAGTATTTTGTACAGGCAGGCTCTCTGTTGTGGTGTCGCAACGGTTGCGACACGGTAAATAGGGCAATATATTGAATATTTTGTACAGGCAGGCTCTCTGTTGTGGTGTCGCAACCGTTGCAACATGGTAAATGGGACAATGTGTTGAGTGTTTTGTACAGGTAGGCTCAGTGTTGTAGTGTCGCAACTGTTGAGACATTGTCAACAGGCATTCAGGGTCGAAAAGCCACTAGGAAATTTTTGTAGTGTTCCTCAGCAGAATGAAGCCTTTTCAACCAAAAACCCGCTGGCTTTTCGAAATTGTTTTGCATTTTTGTGACGTGACTCAACAAATTTCGTCCACCGGAAACACTCCAACGGTTCTAAACACGAGGACGTCGCAAAATGATGCTGTTCATCGCTCAAAGTGTTCTCGTCGACGAGCCTGGTTTGCGTCTCTTGCACGCACTTCGCAGCTACCTTGAGTTACGCACCACTATCAATTTTGAGGTCCATACCTCGGACACCCTTGCTGTGGGCCGAAACGAAACTTGATTCTACGATGAAGGTAAATGTGCTTTAATGAAGATCCCCGCAATCACGGCGAATAAATTCATGATGAAGATTTGCTGCCGTCGCACTTGTGGAGTGGATAACAGAAGAAGTAATCAGAGCAAAGGCACTACTAGCGCGAACGAGAATACTGTCCCGATGACGAGCAAATTGAGGAACGGCTCAATCTAAGCAATGGATGTCCATCCAGGGGGAAGGGTATTGATAGGAATGGATCCGGAAGACATTGAGCAGGTTTGTGAGATACGTTGGAAAGTCTGCGGGAGATATCAAGGACACCCCGGGTTTTAAAGCCTTACAGCAATTAGAACGATGCCCTGAACAGAATTGAACCAACCATGGATGTAAAGAGCTCGGAGAAGTAGTCTGACCGTTTGATAGTTCGACAGCCGATGATTATCCACCGGAGAATGAAGGCGAAGATAGAAGCGATGAGTTATCACATCTTCGCGGCGGCGTATTTCCACCCACGTCCCCATTCCGTGTACACGCGTCGGAGAGTTGAGCGCAAACCCAGAGGCGTGCAGAACTCGGGAAGCGCCGTCGTGGATCACACAGCAGGATAAAAGAGCACTCACGAGTTCCTGCGAGACATTATAGCTGGCCAATGGATCTCACCGTGGTGTTTTTCAAAACCCCACTCATTTTGGCTCCCGCTTCTGGCACCAAATTTGCAACCGTATACTGGCCGTACTCATAAATCGAGCACTTATCACCCTTCTATATGATCACTCTTGCTCATATTGCTGCGTCAGGGTGGTGGTAGAGAGCCGCTCCCTCGGTGTGCAACATCTGTTAGGATGTCTTTGAAATGGAATACAACACTTGCAGATACGGTCTTGAAAAGGGCACTGGAAAGCAGAAGACCGATTCGCATTCATAATGCGCGGATATGGTAAGTGGTTGCCGTCTCCGCATTCGAGCCGGCGGCATTGAATCATGAGCCTGACTGCTGATCCCAAAATCCGTTAGGTTTGACAGTTTTCCATTGCGGCGCACCTGGAAGACAGTTCATTTGGGCCGCGGTGAGAAATCGACAAGTGATAGAAATCTGGCAAGGTTGTTGTCAGTGTCAGAGTAGAATTCACTTGATATTTTCAACGGTTCAATTTTTAACCCATCGCTTAAGGGATATCAATAGCAGGCTTCTGCGCAGGGACAGTAGAGCTTATTTGCAACCGATGAAAAATGGGTTTTTCTGTATCAAGTCGCCAGTTGTTTTGATTGTGGAGCCATTACGTTTCTCAACGGTTCGACAACCAAGTCAGAAATTTGGTGGGTTTTCAGGTCACGTTTGTCAGTTGTGGAGTTCTATTTCTCAACAGTTGCGCTTAGTTTTTCTGCGTGTTTTTAAGTTTCATCGGTTGCAAATAAGCTCTAGTCTTACAACTATTTTGAAGCGTTAGGACGATCTAGCCGAGACCCAAATCAGGAGTCCACGCCATCTTCGTCACTTAGTTACTTCGCTTAGCGTTGCGGAAGTGCGTGAGAGGTTGGCTATTTGAAGAATGTCGAGGACAGCAGTCTTTTGATATTCAGAAGGCTTTCTTGGGGCCAAAGCATACGAAGGTGACTCCAATACCCGCTTCAGTTGTTGTTCTCAATTTATTGGGCACTTGCTTCTACGTCCAGAAAGTCTTCTGAGCGGTGAAGTACACGCGCAAGTTGATGCAATACCTAGTTCAACCATTCAGGTAAATTACTCCGGCATCCTATGTGCTTTCGCATAGGGTTCAGAAAGTTTCAGATATAAATTTATGGCAAATTTCAACTCCTTATGCTTGAGGATGGCAAGCTGAGTGAGTGTAACTGCAAAAATTCATCAGACCAGGTCTTTGTCTTCTCGAGCTGGAGTTGAGATAGTAGGTGACTGCTAATAGTCTAGAACAATGCAAGCGACAGTATGTGCGTTTTGGAAACGAATCAGAGCTAATATAGGACCATGGTCGAATCCGGGAAACTGTGGCGGCGGAGGTTCTTGCTGAACTAACATGTTCAGACCAGGCGCGAAATGTCAAGCATCTGCACCCATGATGAGACACTAGCATTCACATGTGAATCAATACACGCCCGTATTTTAAGTAAAACAAGTACTACAACAAGCTCTCAGAAACGAAACGAAACAGGAGGAAGAGAGCGACTGTAGGTAAGCGGGCTCGCGCGAGCAATGTGGCAACACCCTTGCTCCTTCTCGCCGGCGTGGGCTCGTCGGCTCGTCCTCACGCGGCTCTTTGAATCCGGGCCCACACCCAGGGAGCGCGCAACGAGTTCTGTCGCAGATGTTTCGTGCATTGAGTCACCGCGAGCGCCTCGTCGTGGGGATTATCTAGGGGGAGGATGGACGAGGGCAGTACTTCGCTCGAACCGGGTGCGGGGGGCACTGCACATGGCGGTGGTGCTGCGCACCGTCGTATCGGGGGTGTTGGATCCTGTGGGCGGCGATGGTGGGCGAAGTGGAGGGTTGCGGTGCATGGCAAGGAGAAGAAAGCGACATGGAGAAGGGTCCATGAGCTGCGGACACGGTTGGATGTCTTGGGAATGCGCGCGTCGAGCGGCGGCAGTCGAACCGGGTCGATGATACTCCTGGGACGGGAAACGGATCGCGGTGGCGCAAGGCACGACCCCCGATGCAGGCGCGGCGCATACACCAGGTGGCGCGCATCTTGAATTGGCGGTGCAGGGCGTGCGGGGGTTTGGAGAGGCGATGCGGAATTGTACTGGAGACGGTCGTACCCAGGTAGAACACTCTGAGTGGTGCGCCGAGGACGTAGCCGTGTGTCTCGTGCGAGGTGATGTCGTGCACGGGCGGGCGGGCTACACTAATTCGTTCTGGCTGCTTGAGGTGCAAACGAGTGTGCGTACGGCTGAAGAGGATATCATGATCAGTATGCACACAAGAGGAAAATAATGCACGGGAAAAAGAACGCACCAAAATTCCCCGAATGACAATAACCTAGATCCATGGACGCGAGCACGCAGTGGGCCGAGGCGTAGTATCCATTCAAGCATCGCGTGGAGAGAGTTCTACAGTGGGTAACAGGAGAGATTAGCATGGAGTTAGAAGTCGACAGCGAAGCGCCCGCACCCGAATAATACGGATAGGCACAGCGGGAGAGGGGTAGGATACAGGGAAGGCATGACCGTTGCTCAGCGTCGACGAGGAGAGGTGCATAGCGGAAAGTGCAAGAGCGGCGACGATGCGGAGATGTCGGGAAAACTAAGCGTGTCTGAGGGTGGACTAAGGTTGATTGGAGAGGACATCTTCAGTCAAGGCGTAGTAGTGATGGAGGGAGGGCGTGGGTGTAGGGGAGCGCGCTTTGAATTGAGGTCGGGAGTTAGAGCGATGTGGCTGAAAAGGCCGGCGTGGCGGCGTTGATCGCCGCAGCATTGATGGCCGGGCGGACCGGGCGGGGCGGAAGATTGGTAGGTGCGAAAGGCATTTCGACGGTAGCCATATTTTACAAGGGAGGTAGGGGTAAAGTGGCGCAGGATTCGGCTGGAGGGCCCCGTGAAGGAGAAGGGGACGCGCGATCCGGATGTCCGGTGGGCAGAAGGTACAAAATTTACGAGCACAACCGCCAGACGAAGATTGCGTTATCGCACGTTTAGCGACGGGGAGGTCGCTTGCCGTCATTGAAAGCAGTCCAAGGGCGAAATCTTGATGGCATTTTCACAAAGCAAAATAGGTTACAGCCGCAATACGTGCAGCAAAAATATGATTTGTATATGAGCATGGAGGGAAGAACAAGGACATCCCGGGAGTATAACAGTTGAGTTTCGATATTCCCTCGTAAAAAGTACATCAGACTGGAGCATACAGTATACATTTTTGGTTCTTCAGACAACCAGCTCTGTGTGAGCTGTAGGGTGTTCAATAATTGTGTGCTTAACCCAAAATTTGTAGGGGGGGTGAGTATTAATAGTAGAATTCAGTTGAGGTTGAAGTTTTGGGTTGGAATGGATGGTCAGATATCAAGTTGGTGGGATCAAGATGTAGGCACTAACCCACCTGGCCAGAACAGGCTTTTATTGTTATTTTTTTTCTGGATTCCGTGCAGGGTGGGGGTGGGGAGGGGAGTTGTAAAGGTCGTGGAGGGGTACAAGAATCCTGAAACAGAACTAAAATGGTTGGATTTCAGCGGGGGTGGTGCAATGGGCTCTCCTGTGGCGGGTTTGATATGCAGAGGGGTCTCCGGAGGCTTATCTGGCCACCCAAAATTTGCATACGAATTTTTTTTCTGGCGGTCGGGACCCAACCTAGCTATCGTACCCCATATGGCAATTGCTTATCCTTGGGCCGTCTTGTTGACGCTGCAAGTCGACGCTTGATTAGAGAGTTTGCGATGAGCCATTCGAGCCATCCAATGGCTCGCCAACTCTCCTCTCAGTGGTCTGTTTATTTCAGGACTTGTCTCTAGTCTGTAGAGGACCTCCATAGGGTCAATTTTATGCACTCAAAGTAGGGAGGACATGTGGTAGGTTCTTTGCAATTTTCATTTTTGTTAGCCATTCAGCCATCTGATGACTGCATCGCAAACAGGCTATTGACGCAGACTGATGTTACACAATATTTTATTTTGTACGTTTCTCTTACATGAAACATGGCCGCCTAGGTGAGTTACGCCACTGACGGAACCATGCAGTGACGCTGACTGACGTTGCATGCGACAAACGTCAGTGCAGCGTCAGTGCAGCGTCAAAATCTCTTTCCCCAGTCTTCAGATGGTGTCAACCTTTACGTCCACCTCCGGTCCTATGGCTCGTTTCCTCGTAGGGCTGCCGCCCGTGGTCGTCACGGGCACGGTCGTGTTTTTACGGTCCGTCGAGTGGTCTCTAGGGTTAGGTCATCAAGCTTTAACGGCACGGCCGCGTCGGCCGCGGGTCCGTGACGGGTAAGTTTGGATGCAACGATGAGTTTTGAGGTGATTTAACCCCAAATCTGGTTCGTTTTGGTGTTGAAGCAGGTACTAGTTAACCATGTCTGCGAAATGGCACGGCCGCTGGTCCAGAATACCTGGAAATATTTTTTTGAGGTCAAATATCGGGATTTTCCCGAAGGGAACGAATACTTCGGAGTATAGGTCTCAGTACTTGGAGGAAGACCAGGGATTGGTCGAGGTTAAAATGTGGACCTGTTCCTGGGGTCCTATACCGCGATCCAAGCAAAAAAAAAAAAAAAAAGGACTATTTTAGGGCCAACGTTTACCGATCATCTTCCCCAGCCAGCGACTGTTTCTGAAGTTCAAATGGCAGAAATACTGTAAAGAGGCATCGGACGGTTTGGATAGAAGCCTTCGATTTTTCTAGATGGGAGGCGCGATCGAGATCCATAAAGACATGGTGGTCGCATGCAATCAATCCACGTATGTGTGCCATCCAACTGTCATTGGCATCTGCCAAGCTAGCCGACCTGTCTTGTCCACTTGTTGTTCACCCTTGTCTTTGTTCTCACTTGCCCAGTGCCTTCGCCATGACGGAACCCACTCCAGAATCTCCTAGTCATCCAGAATCCCCTAGTTCTCCAGTATCCTCTAGTCCATCCGTCTTCATCCCCGACTACCCTTTTTCTGAGGCCAGCGATGCCGATTCTATCCTTCGCTCCTCTGACGGCGTCGACTTTCACGTCTACCGAGCGATTCTGTCGCTTGTGTCCCCATTTTTCGGTCGATGTTCTCGCTTCCTCAGGAGGCAGATGCTCCTAAGGTTCCAGTCATTGATGTCGCGGAAGACTCCGATATCCTTGATAAAGCCCTTCGATTTTTCTATCCCGGTGCACAGCCGATCGTCGCCACACTCGACGATCTGCGGTGCATTATCGAGATCCTAGTCTCGAAATACGACATGGAGTCCGTCTCCGAGACGGCGAAGGACCACCTAGCCAAATATCTTCCTGGGAGCCCTCTCGCTGTCTACTGTATCGCCGTCGCACACCAATGGAAAGACATGGCAATGCTCGCTGCCAAACAATCCTTGAAGCTTCATTTGAGGGTTCATGACACAGTGGCACCGCCGGAGTTAAATCGTATTCCCGCAGCAGCCTACCACAATCTGCTGCGTTACCACTACCTTTGCGGTGTCGCAGCTAAATCGAAGACACAAAACCTGAGGCACATTCCGGTACCAAACCAGTATGTTTGGTTCAGCTGCACCGACGCTGCCTGCGCCAAGGATACCCTCAGCTGGTATCTCGCGATAAACAGCTTCATCCGGTCCGCCTTTGGTTCATCGAGTATCTCGGAAATTTGGGGACTATTCTGATGGAGGCGCCGGGAACGAATATCGGGGATGACAAATCCCTCCATTTGGGATACAAGAAAGCGGCCAAATGTGCTATTTGCAGGGAGAAGGTATTCGATCAGCTCTACGATTTCGTTTCCAAACATCTGGCGTCGAAAGTCGAGGAGGCAATAGATGGGGTAAGTACCGTCAATCCCTGCGAGTGTTGGCTCACATCGCTCCCTAGGTTGACTTCAGCCTGTAGTAACGTACATTTCCTTTGCTTTGTCGTAGGGATACATTTGAGTATGGCCACACTTTTTATCACAACGACCCTTGCCGGCGATCCAGCGTATCATCGTAAGAAGCAAAGAGAAAAGGCGGAGCAGGGAAGGGCAAGGAGATTTTGACGCAGCACTGACGTTTGACACATACAACGTCAGTCTGCGTCCGTTAAAGTTTGCGACAGTGGTTGAACTCACCTTCTCCGCCATCCTTGAGGTCTGAGATCCCGGGGGCATCTAGGTAAGTACTTGGTACATTGTTTCCAGCAATATAATACTGTACTATTAAAATCAATTCGTCAAGGGGTGTGATGCGTGACCCAAAGTTCTAATTCGTCAATTCGTCAAGGGAGCTCGAGCTGCGTGACATCCCCCAAAAATTCGTCAACCTGTGAAAATATTCCAGGAGTTGTGGTGAATGCACAGTGACTCAGTGTAATAGTTTAGGAATTACCTGAGCAATTTATTTCAACGTATATTTGAGTGACGCAGGAAAATGCATTTTTTACTGCTGAACTTGCTCTGAACCACGATATTTGTGAGATTTGAAGCCAGAAACCTTGAAAATGAGTAAGAGTTTGATTAGAAAGCGCTCACAGCTAAGGAAAATTGCTCTGAGTGGCCCTGAACCGAAATTTTGAACCTACCGTGACAAAAAAGTATATTCGTCAAGAGCCTCGGTGACGCGTGACAAGGTTGCAAAATTCGTCACGTCAAGCACCCCCGTGACGCGTGACTGACGAATTGAATTTAATAGTACAGTACTCAGATTGTCGCCGTTGAAGGTGTATAAAATCTTTGACTAGAATCCGTGCCGCGTCAGTCAGTCACTTGCAACGTCAATTGAACTTCTGGTCCGCGTCAGTCAGCGACGGTATTGCGCCGTGACACAGTGTCAGTGTGACCAACCCGCGTCAGTTCAACTTCACTTTCAACTTCGTCTGCGCTGGTACTGCGCCACTCTGCGCCTATATTGCGTTGCTCAACGTCTCTCTGCCAGACCTCTTGGGCAACACTAGGGCATGTATTTTTTTTCCTACTCATCCCCCAACTGTGTCTCTCATTCTCTCCCTGCGATAGTCCCCGCTCTTTCAAACTCTCCAATCTTCTCTTCCGATGCCGGCCAATTCTCTACGGTTTAATCTAAAAGGTCGTACACAGCCATATTATAGACCTGTTGGGTACCTGAACAGCCTAAGCAGGGATTCCCTTCAAATTATTTTGAAACCCTTCATACCGCGGCTGTATCAGCAATCGGACGTTTTGCTGTCGCGGCTGGTTATTTTATCATAGTGTTCAACGTCCGGGCGACGAAAATTTGTGGTTGCTCCTCAAAATATTCTAAAGCCTCAAATGCGCGAGGGGGGCCTAGCCTGTTTGATTTGATTTGCCTTTGATTCAACACGCAGGCTTTTGTTCTTCTCTTGCTAGGGAACAGGGAGTTGGCTTGACCTTCCGAACGAATTAGACAACAATGGGTTTGGAGCAGGCCTGCTCACCACCATGTGGCTTTAGTGTTTCAAAAAGAAATGGACCTTGCAAGCAACCTCGTTGCTCATTCCTGTCACACAAATGAACGTCAATGTTTTTTACAGTGGGGAATTTTGTGCTTCAACGTCATAATAACTCTCAGGAGCTATGTGTACTCAGCTCAAGTGCGTTCTATCTGTTCCCGTTGGGAAAGTCTGGCATTGGCGAGGCACGATTGTGTCGTAACAAATCTGAATCCAACCTATACAAGCTTTTCAACCCTGACTCGGGTTGAATTGTTCCTATAGGTCAATTATAAATCCACTGTACACTTGCGCACTCTGCTTGTGGTCAGGTCCCACGAGGTTCTAACCGGAAGTCCAGCCATTCAAACGGTCGGCCAGTCGCCAGATTGCCAGCGTCTTGTATGATTGACCCGCTGGAATGATGTTGTGCTCAGTTGGCATCTTGTAGGTGTAAGTATAACGACCCATACAGTACTACTTGTTTGTCTGCCGTAAACTCGCTGTTCAGCCTGTGGACCGCGTGAGTATAATATACCCCCACCCCCCATATGAATGGGTGGCTAGGGAAAGTGGAATATTGTGGTTCACGTGAGACATTTGTTTCATAGGATCTGCCCCGGTTCCCGACTCACTTCATCGTTAATCTATTGTACCGATAAGCTGTTCAAATTTGTCCTCTTCCGCTGTGGCAGAGCCGTATGGCCGGTGTGTGGAAACTCAACCACACGCTGGTTTCGGTTTTAGCCTGATTTATTATCACTTTACTTACATCATTTGTTTGGATAGTAAATACGCACCCACGGTGCCAGCAAATCAATCCTACGTCTTACGCTCATCCGTGCGAGCCAGTGTGGCCTAGTGGCCGAATCCCGTGTCTTCCCTGTGTTTAAACTCGACCTACGTAACCTCGAACGTGCGCACTCGGCGTGCTAAACCCATCGATATCACGGATTCACGCGGAATCCGTCTCGTTCTCATTTATACGACCTACGGCTATACTCTCAATCCACGTTTCTATCACTCAACCTATACACTCGTCTCCTTCCCCCCTTCACATCGTTTCTATTCTAAAATCGACCGGCCACCAACCCAATTCAAGAACCCGCCTCCCGGCATTTAGCCCTACTACACCGCCATTTATTAAAAATCCAACCGAAGTTTGTGTATTGCACTCATTCGCATTTCCAGGCCTTCAACATCCAGTCAATCAGAGGGGTTGTGCCTTCAGCGCCGAACATTCTTTCTTTTTAGTCGGAATTAAGAGAATATTAATTGCGGATCTTCTCACAACCAACATATGTGAAATGTGAACTTTTCCGCTCCTTCAAGACCGCAAAACTCCCTGCGCAGTGAACGCCAACTAAAAATACGGAAAAAATTCTTCTCAAGGCTGTGGATAGGCTTAAAAAATGACTGACTCTCTCAACCTGCGACCCATATTCTCGGACCGAGATAACGATGGGGTTTCTTCTTTTTTTTCACGCAGAATTTCCCAACTCACAGTGAGGAGTTGACTTTGTTAGCACCTTGCTTGACTCTTGAAACTCCTCTCTTTCAGCTTCTTGATAACAGTGGTTCAGAAACCACACAAGGATATCAGATGTGACCCGAATATCCGAGTGAAGTGCATGGTGCGGGAAGTTGAAAATATAGGAATAATGCTGGCTGTTCTTTGAATCAGCATGAACGAACAAGACCGTATTATGGTGTCATTTATCCTTTGCCCAAACTAGACTGGTGGTCAATCAATGTCCGACGGACTGCACCTCGAGCCCAGCTTACTTCAATGCCCCTGCCGGCCAGATGGGTTTCCCAAGTTGCCATCTGGAGGGGACCTCATTCCAACTCGCTCTTCTTGAAGCGTGCATGACTCGCCTAAAATATGAAAGGGTACTTCTGAGTTGTAGGTTGAGTATTTTGAATGCATACAATCGAAGGCTCGGCTCGACAGATCTTCGAAGTAAACTAATGCCCCCATCAAGGAATTGCAGAATTCCCCGCCCAGCGAACATTTTATGATATGTTGGTGCGTTGAGAGTCAGAGCGGGGCTGAAAGTTGTTCTAACTGTGCCGCGGGAAACCTGGAGCCGAATTGACCAGATGTGGAGATGACGCCAACTTCTGAAGCTAAGGTGTGGAGATGAATTTGTACTGCTCAAGATTATTCAAAAATAAAAGCACATATACCTCCTGCATAAAAGAATGGAAACAACAAAACATCTGGTTGTAAGTCTGACCTAGGATGAATCAGTGAGACTAAGATACTCGGCAGTGGGCCAGAAACTGGTGACCAAGAAGATTGAATTTCAGGTAGTATAATCGTGCTAATCGGCAATTTTCGCCCCGTGCATGTACCTTATGGTGGGACGCCGCCTTCGGGTTGAATGAAAATGCAACCACCTTCCCGAAAGGGAAGTGGCGGCTGTTCATGAACCTTTTGTCGACGCAGATTGAAATGGTATTTCACCGAAAGAATACTGGGAGCTCAAATCGTACAAGCGGTTAACTCTGGCCAGAAACATAGCGAGAGGATACCCCCAGTGATGTCAACGACATGTCTCTGGGGTCCTACCACCCGAAAGGGTCAAACGCTCCCGCCAATCACGCCTGCCGGACTGCCGAGACGCACAACCGAAGCTGTCCAGTCGGTGTTGCCATAGTATATTTGGCCAACACTACTGGCACCACCAAGACACTCATGTCGCTCAGCGCATTTTTTTATGTCTGCGGATACGACGCCAAGAACGTTCGTTCGACTTCTTGATCAATTGAAAAACGGTGCAGGAGATTGAGAAGGATTATCCGCGCGTTAAGTTTGCGGAGGAGGGTCCTCAGGTGATAAAGAGGGAGTTTGTGGAGAAGCTCGAGTACGCAAAGTTCTCTCCCCGGTTCTCTCCCTTTCATTCGACCTTGGTTGCCTCCTGGGTCATTTCCCTGGTGGATTTTCTTTTCTCTTTTGCGCGGTTTGAGGCTGAATTCATACGGTTCTTTCAAGATGGATGGGTTGCTCAAGAGCGTGTGCGTGGAGCCTCTTGTCCCTATCGACGAATAACTCGAAATAGATCGGCAACAGGTTGAATTAAAATAGTTGTGAATTTTTTGGTGTTTATCAGTTTGATTGAAAACTACCAACCAAGAGGTTACTGGACTTCTGTGGCCCGGTTTGGGCTTTCAACGCACTTGCTGCGTTCAAGAGTTGTCCTGGCCCTTGACCATGCAAGTTTATGTACTATAATTTTCAACCACATCTTCAATCTCCAAACTGTAACGATTGACACGGTTCTACAGATACTGTCTCTCCGCTGAACTTCCCGCAGTAATTTCCGGTGCAGGCAGCAATTTCCGTTGGACTTCCCGGCGTGCAGGGGCCCTCTACACAGCTCACGCTGGGAACTCATTCAGTCGTTCTCCCATGATCTGCGTCTTTTCGCGCAGGGCGTTATGTAGTGTCTCTGTCTCGGCTTTCCAGAGTGCGTACGACGGCTCGCCTTCCTTCGGCGATCGCACCTTCTCAAAGGAGTCAGCAACAGATTACCATAAAGAAAGGAACCACCGCCTCACCATGCTGTCCACCGCAATCTGCCCCGATACCGGCGGGTCCAGCCCCGCGCTCACGAGCTTGAATATTAGCGCCACCACATCAGGAGAGATGTTGCAGACCTCAAAGTACCCTCCCCTCCTGCCGCACTCACCGCTCACGCCTTTAGATATGGAGTGAAATGAGACGAGCGGGACGGGAGAGTTGAGATCGCGGATGACCTTCTTGAAGCTCGTGAACTGGTGCCGCCCAGGGTGCCCGTCGTTCTGGTACACCTCGTCCGCGAGCAACACCAAATCGTTTTGCTCGCAGATCCTCACCAATGCCTCCATTGTAGAGAAGGTGAGCAAGGTGCTTGTACGGCTTCCCGGATTAATAACCACGAGCGCCTTTGGTTTTGTGCCCGCCTTGCGGGCGGCCGCCAAGGTCGACGAGATCGACTGTGTGTCGGACTCGTCCAAGAGGTACGGAATCGCGCGTCCGTGGTGCTTCTCAAGGATCGCAACATAGAGCTTTCGAATGAGTGACTTTTTCAGAATTTAATTTTTGAACCACGAAGAAAGTTCACGCACCGGGTGCTTTGGGATCGGAATGAGGATTCCTGCGGTTGCGTCGGTGATAAGCAAGTTAATGAGGAGGGAGATGCCCCCGGAGGCGCCCGCAGTGAGGAAGATATCATCCGGCGAGGCCGCATAGCGGTCGCGGTCTGGAGGAATGTCAATCTGAGAAGGAGAAATGGGGATGCATTTGAAAGAGGAAACTAAGCACGGAGTCAAGAAACCTATGAAATATAGGGAGGCAAGCGGGAGGCCTGGAGACAGGATTTCCCTGGGTAGTATGGTAGATTTTGCTGGCAGGCCGCGAGAGCGGGGGCCCTCAATTGAGGACTAGTCCCGCAAATCACAGCCCACGAAGGATTTTGCCAAATGGCGAAGAAGGGTGCGATTCGTGACGCAGGACAACGAGAAAGACGCGATCATAATCATGACGGGTGATTAACCCCGAACGCTCTGGTGCTCTCGCTTGACTCTCGCCTTTGCTCTCGTCAGCAGAGCGTAGCGGGGTTGGCTGCGAGGATGAACCGGACTCTCCCCTTCCTACAAGGACACCATACAACTTGGAAATGGACACTCACCCTCAATAAATTTTGCATCGCTCCGGCGGATCGATGGTACACCCTGACTGTGCACGTACGCGCCGATGGATCCGATCTCGTTGTATAATTCCTTCGCGCGAGCGACAACGTCAGTGGGGAAGACACCTGGAGCGAGATCTGAAAGAGCGGGCCACTCGGTGAGCGCAGCCACCTGAAAATCCGTTCATGATTATTTATTCCGTGCCCCACAGATGGGAAAAACGCACCTGGCGAGTAAAGGTAATCGGCGGCTGATGCAGCCCCTCGTCAGGCGAAATAATATTTTTGTTGAAGTGCAGTCTGGCACAGTTCCCTTCTGATTCGCTCTTGGGATGGTCAGGATATGACCGTCTTTTCTCCACGGATTTGCCGCAGAGAGCGCACGGGATGCCCAGGAGCTGGGGGTTAAGGAAGTCGAGGGGGAGTTGGCGCATATCTATGTTTCTAGAGAGTGTTGAGACAACAGTGTAGAAACGAGGCAAAGGCGTGTAGCAGGGTGAGTCTCCCTCTTTATAAAATTAAGGGTGTCTGTCCGAAGCCTGCAAACTCCGCTTTTGGGTATTAGTCCCCGTTTCTTCGGAAGCGCCCATCAGTCCTGGATCTTTGTCTCTTTGAAAGTGCCTATCGCTCTCGGTCTCGGGATCTTCGGAAACACTGCGCCCAGTCGGCACACTCCCTTACAACGGGGATTTCTAAAGCTTCGACAGCACATTCGCCCATAACCGCCGCCGCGACTTCCCCCAAGCGCCAATTATTTTGTCATCGTGACGTTTCTTGATTACAATCACCCGCTTTCTCTCTCTCTCTCTTTATAAAATTAAGCCCGTCTGAAGCTTTTAAAATCCGCTTTTGGCTCATTAGCCCCAAGCCTTCGGGACATCAGCTTTACAGCTAATTGCAGTACCGAAGGCGCGGATCGGAAATCTGCTGTTTTGGGACGTTTTCAAAGGATTCCCGGTATCTCAGTGAGTTCTACACCGATTCTCTTGAAACCTAGATAGAAATACTCGGCTAATTCGTGCGCAATTAGTGATAGAAATGAAGCTGCAAAAATATTCTATATTTGGCGAGCTGGGTTTGAGGGGTCATTTTTGGGGTCAATTCAATCTGCCGGTATCTAGGCATGTTGAAATGCCCTAGATTTTTGTGAGAGATGGCTTCTATCAATATTTAAAGGTGTGATAGAGTCAGAATGTTCAATATCTTACTTTATCTTGCTTGTAATGGCCTCGAGCCAACGGTAATATACTGCAACCAGCAAACATTGTGATATTTGAACCCAATTGCAAACTCCTTCAAAATCTGACTCTATCACACCTTTCAATATTGATAGAAGCCATCTCTCACAAAAATCTAGGGCATTTCAACATGCCTAGATACCGGTAGATTGAATTGACCCCAAAAATGACCCCTCAAACCCAGCTCGCCAAATATAGAATATTTTTGCAGCTTCATTTCTATCATTAATTGCGCACGAATTAGCCGAGTATTTCTATCCAGGTTTCAAGAGAATCGGTGTAGAACTCACTGAGATACCGGGAATTCTTTGAAAACGTCCCAAAACAGCAGATTTCCGATCCGCGCCTTCGGTACTGCAATTAGCTGTAAGCTTTCATAATCCGCGGTCGGCCGCTTGTAAAATTAAGCACTCGGTCACACTGGCAAAAGGAATACCTTGACCTATATCAATATGTTAGTGGAGAGTAGATAAACTTGAAGAGAAATCAAAGCTTGTGGATTCTCAGTAATTTAATTGCATGCAAAACCCGCACGGAAGTAGCCACAATCAGAAGCCCTTTTAGGACTCAGGTATTTATTCTGTCCAGGACCATGAGTACTGAAAGGCCTGCTGAAATATCAAATTTCAACAGGTTCATTTGTGACTTGTTTTGCTGACAAAACAAATTTTATTCTATTTGCACAAATTATTTTTGCGCCCCTCTCTTCATCTTGATCAGGATGGGCGGCAAAACAGCGAGGAAAGTGACTACGACAGCTGAGGCCAAGACAGCCGCCGAAAGCAAAGAGGATGAGGATACACAGGCTGTGCCTCGCAAGCGTGGTAGGCCACCAAAGCCTAAAGCGGTGGGCTTGGAGCTATCCACGAATGGAGGCGTTAACGGGGACAACACCAGAACAGAAGGGAATAGTGTCTCAATTGAGTCTGTGATTTCTCCCCTTTTCTCGCTGACGACCTGTGTGGACAGAGAGCAAGAACTTACGTGGACCCTAGTTAGCGCAGTTGAGGACGACGAGGACATGTGCAGGGGCCTCTTCTCACCCTCGGGCTCCACCAAGCGGAACGGTGGAGTGCCGAAAAAGTACTACCACGGTGTTTTGGCCCAGAAATGCTTTGCAGAGCACCCAACCTACCGAGATGCTTTTAAAAAGGCCATCAGTACCCAGGACAAGAAAGTCTGGGCAGATAAGATCAAAAACCGAGTCGAAGTGTGCGTATCTTTCGTCTCCATCTCTACTAGGCTCATGGTATGCCACAGGGTGACCGACAAGACCCGTGAGTAAATTCAGGTCACGGGAGCAACTGGGGCTGGGGTCGAGAGTGAGGAGGAGAGGGTGGAAGTGATTCAACCACTCACATTCCCACCAGTCTGACAGTGTGACTCAGGGCCAACAGTGCGAATCGACACCATGCAACAGTGCAACTCAGTATCAAACAGTGCAACTCAGCATCAAACAGTGGGACTCGCCCACACTTGAACTGAAGTGCCGCACACTTCCCAAAGCAGCAGTGTGCCGATGGTGTGTATCAATTATGCAGATCGCATCATCGGGTGGGTGAAATTTTTGCCAAATATTTGGTCCATCCTCTTTCCTCTACGACCACCTTCCCCAATACTGTCGCTCAGCTTTTTACTACAAAATGCACCAAAATGGTCTCACAACTCACTCTCGATGACCAGGCATTGATCAACAATCTCCAAACCGTTGAAACAGTGCGCTTACTATACATCTTGAATATGCTGGTTGTAGCATGTTGTGTAAACAACACTGAAACCACACAAACAATATCTTATCACTCCCAAAAGACTAGTGCAATCCTTAGTAAGTTCAGGTTTGGGCCGTAGTATGCGACCAGCAGGTTTGGATTGTAAGGTAATAACAAAAACAAGTACTATGAGGCACTCACAAAGTCCTCACAGCACTTCATTTGGCTAACAACAACGACTATCTCTCGCCTGCGGCATAGGATGAACATTTGTATGAGACGGATACAAGAAGGTTGTGCAATAGATGGTGCGCTGTGTCACGGCGCTGACTGACGCGAACCATAAGTGCAACTGACGTTGCAAAAGGCCGAATTGACGCAGACTGGCGCGGAACTGACGCTGAAATTTGACGCATGCGTCAGTTGCGGCGCTTGTGATGCAGTCACACTGACACATGACTGACACTAACTGATGTTGCATGAATTCTAGTCAACAATTTTCAACCACCTCAACGATGACTATCTGTATAATTTAATGTAGTAAACGATGTACTAAGGACCCACCTAGATGCCCCCGGGATATCAAGCCTCAGCGATGGCGGCAAAGGTAAGTTCAACTACTAACGCAGAATTCAACTGACGCAGACTGACGCTGCATACGTCAAACGTCAGTGCTGCGTCAGAATATCCTTGCCCGAATTTACCTATCCATTTGCAGTCCCGGGAGTTACCGGTGGTGTGCCGCATTTGCGAACTGTGTGCAGAGGTGCCGAACATGGTATGCCGCACTTGGCGGAAATGGGCCGCAGGCGCGCGCGCTGTGCTGCACATCCTGCGGGTGTGTCGCGCTTCAATGTACGATGTCCCTGGTTAATCCCGTACATGGCACCACTCCGGCCTAGTGAACCCCGGACCTCTTGAATGCTTTTTTTCTACTTTCTCTGTCGACGCAACTCCACCCTCTTGTTTTTTTCCTGTCTGATCACACCGTTGAAAACCCATTTTTCTCGAGTATAAAATGCAACTAATCTCTACTGCAACGCTTTTTCCCAGATCCAGCTCATCGGCCATCAGGGGCGCCAGCGATAGGGGACTTTTTTCCGTTTTCCCAATCTTTTGCCCGCCCCTCTCCCAGTGATGTTTGAGCAAACCGCCGAGCTTTCCCCTAGTGTAATCAAGGCATATCGAAACTTTGTGAGTTACATGCGCCTTCGGATTCCTCGTATGATGATGACCGCTTCCAAGGGGGCACCGGCATTCAAACAAAAGATATAGGGCCGATTTTATTTTTTCAGACCCAACCGTTGGACTAACTAACTAACGTAACTGTTCCCACGCTCCATATATGGCAATTTCTCACGTGTTTAAGTGGCCGGACCTCTGCATCCTACCAGAAACCCCTCAGATGCAAGGAAAATGGGCCTTTTGGCTGCCTGGAATGTGCTCTTCATCATCAAAGGACATATTCAACTGATTAGGATGTTTAAGAATATGCAGAAGCTTGTGCCAAACAAGACCACAACACATACCATATACGGATGTGTTACGCCAAAACGAATCAACACCAAGATTACGGCTTCTGACTGCCTGAAAGTGCATTGAAACATGCTTTGGGTAGTGCAGGAGCCCATTTCTCCTCATAGTTTGGGTGTTCAAATATTATTTTTTTCCGGCCTGGCGGCCGAACTAACTAACCGGCCCTTAGTCGCCGGTTTAAATGCCGGTGCCCCCTTGACCGCTTCACCGTTTGAAAAATGATAATGCAGGCATTCATGGATATCCTCAGCAATCTTAAAAACGACCCGTTCTTCTCTGTGGATATTGCGGGTTTCTGGATTAGCTCTCTAGGATACCAACTGGATTTATTACACGACGATTCTGTAACCTCGAGCATCCGCTGGCGTCCCGAAGATGCATCCACGAAACAACAAATCGCATATCGGACCTATGCACCTTTTCTCTCCCGATCTTTGTATCAAGCACAATTCTGACCACATCCAGATCAATCACTGCATTCCGCGGGTTCGTCGGCACAGGGTTTGCCGACCCCCGTCGGCAGAGGTCGACCGACCTGGAGGCACACCGAGTATGCCGACCCAGGCTGAGGTCTGTCGACGGTCCAGCTCAGATTCAACCGTACATCAGGGTGTATTGTTCCCTTGTTTCAGTGTTGTTTCGTACGGAATGAGCGAGAGATTGTTTGATACTATTTGGCCAGCTGTCAAAACATGTTAATCCGCCCTTTGCGATAATTTTTCCAAACGCCTTGTCAAATTTGATTACTGCTCCCGTCTTCCTGACGCAAATTCCATGGCTAAAATAATGCGGGAGGAACTTCTGACTGGTGCCTCTGGCAAACCACGCTTCGGCTTCCACCATCTGGGTTCGGATCCGTGCCACTGCGTGGCACCTGGTAGAAGTGGAGTTAGTCGTCGACTGCCCATTGAACATTCTGATAAATTATTGAGAAGTGTTAATACATGGAGAGAGCAAGGGAATGTGGAGAAATGCCAGCAGGGCCACAGAATCGGTACTCTGGCATAAAGGGCTCAGGGTCGACGGGAGAAGTCACCAGGAACGAGTAATCATTCGGTTGCTACGGGCTACAGGCTCGCTAGCGACAATATGGGGGGCCATGGAACCGGAGGAGGATAGCGGGTAAGCATGCAGAGATGGGTCGAACCCAGAAACCGAGGTAGACAGACCTCAGTCGACGCCGGGTCGGCCGAGGTCGACCCACGTCAACCCACGTCAACAGACCCTGCCGACGCAGGCTCGGAATGCAGTGATTAATACGCTGGCTTTTAGTTTGGAGAATCCAGATATCTGGATTAATCCTATTGCTTTCCAAGCCTACATGGATTCGACCTAAGATCCAGGGCTTAGCCATTCAACGCCTACATCCAAGGTTGCCATGGCCGAATCCCGCGCCGGGAGCCGCATTTCATTATCCCATCCTCCCGGGCTAGCTCTCCGGTATCTCATGCGTCGTCTGACATGCTGTCTCGTCCTCCAAGTTCCATGTCCGTGGAGCTCATCGAAATTCACGACTCTGATTCGGAAGATCCGGGATCCGCAGCAATCCTTGCCGCACGTTCCACTGCTTCATCGGGCAATCCCTTTCCTCCTCTACTTCCCAAAGTTCAGATTGTCGAGGTCTCCATTTCCCTTCCCTCTCCCCATCTAGTGACGGTCCCGGATACCAAACCGAAGAAAAGGGTAAAGGGAAAGGGAAACTGCAGCAGCCGCAGCAACTTGCAATCACTCGGCAGTAGAAGGTCGATCACATTGTTCATTCGACGAGTGCACCAACGACTTATGACGTCCCCCGAACTCTACCGCCCTCTTATTGGACCTTTCGGGCTCGGTGGAGTTGTTGAGGGCCCCGGACGGTCGCATTGTACCGCTCAACACCTTCATACGAGCGGTAAGGACCATTATTTATCTCGCGCTAGTTCGGCTTATCACTGTCACCTGCTCACGTTGGCTTAAGCCAAATGTGTTGTAACGTACCGAAGTTTAAGCCACGCTTAAGCAGCTTAAGCAGGGCATGTGATAGTGTATATATACATGTAGGTGTAGAATAATAAATAGCTTAAACTGCTTAAGCCGCTGAACCAATTTGAGCTCTTTAACCAAATCTAAGCTGCTTACGTGGCTTAACTCTCCCGAAACATGTGTCCCATACGTTCACCAGTTAAGCCAGACTCGTTACTCTGTTTAAGCCATTTAAATAAGCTCAACGAAGTCACAGAAATGATATGTTCACTGCTCGCGACGCCACCGAGGATGGGTTGTTGCGGATGTCATGCCAACAAGCTGTTTGAGGAGTTGGCGAGGCCACTGCGGCTTTGAGGTAAGATACGATGGAATGGAGAGAGAGATTGGATACAGGACACAAATATTGCCACTCACAAGGAGAGAGAGGAGGCTCTGCCAGTAAAATTTTGTTAGAGACACAGGTGCTGCCTCAGATTTGAACCCATTCTTGTGTGCATGGGACACACGGAAGCTGACTACAGTGACTGGGAGGTGAAAGGAAGACAAACCTGGGCACAATTTCGAGGAGGTTCACGGGCGAGATGGTGTGGGCCTCAAAAAATAAAGTCTGAGGTTGGTGGCATGACGCACCAGCTTCGTGGCTGGTACAACTAGGCCGAGCCTGAGTCTCGCAGATTGTGTCGAAAGGGGGGAAGTCCAGGTCTCGGACGAGAGAATCGGAGGAGAGGATACGATTGTTGGAGTGAGGAGCAAGCGACAGTTCCGTGAAAGAGAAGAACAAAGTGAAAGATACGTGACATGTCCACGGCGATCAGGGTGGCTGTACCATGTCCTTCTCTTTTCATCCACCACCATCGTCGCAGCCTCTTCTGCCAGCAATACACCATCCAGATGGCCCACTGGGAGTCTCTTCCAAGCCCAGTTTCATTGAGCTCAATAGGTCATTTCGTATTCTCATGATTGCCACTTTGACTCTGAGTGCCACCAATGCCACCTGCACAAAGCGCCCAAGTAACTTAACGTGGCCGTACGACATTGAGTATCTACTGCCACTCTTCCTCCCCCACTTTTTGTGCCCTCATTCTCATTGCAAAAATATGGCCACCACCATACTTCCTGGTGTCGTCTCATGCACGCAAGAATGGATTATGGTTCTGGGTGAGTTAATAAGCCAGTTGAGTGGCTTCAACTGGTTTAGCGACTGAGCCGCTTAAACCGGTGAAGCGGTTTGAGCCATTTATTACCCTACACCTACATGGACTGTAATACACCCTATATACACCATTACGTGCTCTGCTTAAGCCGCTTAAGCGTGGCTTAAACTTTGGTACGTTGCAACACAGTTGGCTTAAGCCAACGTGAACAGGATTTATCTTATCAAACATTTCCTAGAATCACGAGTCCTGGCCTTGGGCACTGGGACCATACGGGGCGGCAAGGGGTATCCGATCTGTGATTGCCGGACCAGGGGCTGGTTGGTTCGGCCGTCAGGCCATGAAAAAAATTCTGGGAGCCATTGATATCATTTTACGGCTCCCGGGGCCTCAGGGTGGACCATAAATGCCTCTGGTTCGTTTCTTACCTTTCTCTGCCCTCAAGAACTCATTTTCGACCACCTCGATAGGTTTAAATCATGTTTTCGACGGTTAATCCTAATTTGGAACGGTGTTGTGGCTCTATTTGGTCATGAACAAGGTAGATGTTCCACCATTTGAAACACTGCAGAAGGAATTTTGACGATTCTGACACCTTGTGAGCATTTCCATTTACATACGTGTGAACGATTGTCTTATCTAAAGTCTGCTCGCGAGACTAGCATTTCCAGTGGGTTCTAAACTCAAGAACATGTTTCTGAGCAGGAAAAACCATGAGCCACGTGAAGAATTGCCTTATTTGGACGTCGCGTGGTTGGTTGGTTCAGCGAGCGGATCTCATTTCCAAAAACCGGCCCCGGTTCCGTTTTTCACAGATCGGATACCCTTGCGCGGCGGGCACGAGGCGGCAAAAATACCGTCCGTCCATCAAACTTTTGACAGCCATGGACGGCTTTCACCTGTCAAGAAGTTGACACAGTGCGGTAGGTAGGTAGGTAGCATTACACGGCACGGTCCGAATAACGAACGTCGGTTTCCAGGGATTATCCCGGTGTAAAAAGCAAGCGGTATTCCAAATTTTCGTTCCCGCCTGAGTTTTCCGATGTTGGAGGTCAAAATCAATATATCCTTATATTTATGAAGAATTCTTCAACCCTCGAGCGAAGAGGTATAACGTGCCATTCAGGTGTGACGCAACCGCTTTTAGATGCTATCAGCGACAGCTGGAACTTAATGATTGATCTTTTATCACTCACCAAATTAAAGCTGAAGCTCCGATCCAGGGCTTAGGGTATCTCATCATCGCATCCTTTGGGCTTATCTCACCAACTTCTTCGTTCTAAGTCCACTATGCTCACTGCCCTCCCTCTCCTTGTCGGATTGTCAGTCGGTGAGTCGTCCATATTTTTTGGACTGCATCGTAGCACTTACGAAGGCGCCCTTGCAGCTCTCGCCGCCTCGCCGGCCGCAGATGAGAACCGCGCCGCCCTCCTGGTACGGCAGACCCTCACCCCGAACAGCGGCTGCGTCTCTGCCTGCACAACCTTCGCGAAAGACGGTCAATTGTTCGCAGGGAGTGTCTCCGCACTCTGCTCGTCGACCTTAGTCGACGCCTCCGCGCAGTGCTATGACTGCATGGTCGGCGCGGACCTCATCACGCAGACTGTCGCGCAGGACAGCATAGACGGTGCCTCTCTCCCCACTAACATCGAATGCGGGCTCAATAAACGTCGGGACAGATTATATCCACAGCTGCGCGCTCCTCGGGTTCGCCATCAACAGCGTCACGATCACCAGCAGCTCAACGGGTAGGAATGCTGCGGCTGGCTGCGTCTCTGCCTGCACAGCAGTCGCGCAAGACGATCAAGCGGCGGCCGGGAGCACGACTGCGCTCTGCACGCCGACATTTGACGACACTTGGACAGTGTGCTTCAACTGCATGGTCGGCGCCGATCTCATCACGCAGAGCGTCGCGCAGGATGTCATGGACGGTGCGTCGACCTCCTGTTGATATCGAATGCGGGGAGAGTAAACCTTGGAGCAGGTCATGTCCAGCGGTGTGCGGTAAACGGGTTTACCCTCAGCAGCGTCACGATCACCAGCAGCCCAACGGGTAGTGGGGGTACCGGCACGGCCGCAGCCAGCCCACCAAGCGGCAGCATCGGATCGAACGGATCATCGAGCACTGGCAGCAACACAGGCTCATCGTCCTCTAACGGGTTTCACTCGAGCGCAAAAAAATGTCTGCGCGTGAATGCAAGCCACCTCACAGTGAGTGTGGTTGCTGTGTCGATACTGTCCGTTCTTGTACCTGGGAGTATATGATAGATCGTGCTCTCTGTTTTTCCATGAATTTTTGTTAACAACCTAAACAAGTACGTTGCGGGCCAAGTAGAGATACAGGCTTCATGTATAGCTAGTTGAATAGCGGATAGCCGCAAGGCAGTGGCATCATGCGTCTCTGCCTGCACAATCTTCGCGAAAGAAAGACAGTCAAACATTCGCTGGGAAGGCCTCGACCCTAGACAACGCGCGGGCAGGGTGAGAGAGAGATTTTCTGAGCTCAGAGGATTCCAGGGAAGATTGATGATTGAGAAGGAGCTACCACTCGCACGTCAGGTGAAGAGTTCGGATTCTCATGCCGGTAGATGTACCCATTGTTGAAATAACGGTGTGCACGTCAATTACTCGGGATTCAGCAGATGACCCTCGCAAACGCGCAGGGCATTCACTCGACAATTGCCACGTACGTAACTTATACAATATGTCGTCAGGAACCAATAATAAATATATCTAAGTGGGAAGAATATAACCAAGTGGAGGTAAATACAAAACAGTACAGCAAATGGAGGCAGTGCATGGGGGAATAGGTAACTGTACCTGTTGCCTTGATACGCCAGTCGGTGTCGGTGGTGACTGGGAGCAACGGACTGGAATTCGAACACCTGCTGAGGCGCTCACAGCATACTGCACTCAAGCTGTCGTTTGGGGGGGGGGGGTTATTTAACGCGGAGATCTGCAAACAAGAGGGAGGGATATGTCCCTTCTGCTCTTGCATTTCAAGTTCCTAGGTCAACACCGGCGTCAATATAGGAATATAGGATTGACTCGGAGGATTCTTTTATTCCTCATTTTGTCCGACCGACTTCCTCAAAAAATGTCGTGGGCCATGGAAATAAATGACAAAATATATTCATATCGGAGACTGAGAAAGATTGAGTAGCCAGATGACAAGCGCTGGCGGAAGACTGCTTGAAGCAGAGACACATCAGAACACGGAGCCATTGAACGGAATATACGAGATTCTCGAGCAATTTGGCTCCTAATTATATAGCTTCAGCTAACATCGTGACCTGGGTCAAGATTTTGCTTTATCCGGTGCGACGGACTGTTTGAACTATCATCAGAAGGGACCGCATGGCCTCACAGATGTGCCACAGCCATACCACATGTCCTCCACGGTAATTCACACTGGGACAGCATTCTGCAACCTCGTCTTAAGCTCGTATCTGTTCGTATCTCATCCTCACAGTATCTTGGTGCCAATTCGTCCCCTCTACTGAAATGAATCACAAATGTTCAGAAATGGCATTGGGCATCGAATTCAGGGCGGAAATTTCTACGAGATCCAGTCCGGTGACGTGAACCTTCAGACCCACCAGCACCTTACAATTCAAGACCAGACCCGGAATCGTACGGCTCTTCAGGCATCACCACCGAGCTTGGCGGATTTAAGAATCTATATGAAGTTTGATTAATCAATTGCTGTCTCAACGCATAATCCGGTTCAAGCACTGATTTGTTTAAACAGTTTCGAGGCTTGGGCGCAATGGTGAGGGCCACTCGGTGGGATAAACTTTATGCGCTCCGTAAAGCTGACGTGACCAATTTCTGGGGTGACTGGGCTGAGGTCGTTTGGGTTCGGGAGAAATTCCTGACGCCTGGGACGGCAGGAATAACCGGCGGACATCTTCACCAAGGCCGAGGGTTTGCGGTATCGCTGATCCCCATGGAATGAAAACTGTTAGCCAGAGGGTGAAGGATCCAAAGTGAAATTACTCATCAAGAGGGTCAGGGAGGGCGGGGCAAAGAGAACCCGAGGTGTCCGAGCTGGATGCGAGGCGAGGGACGGACGACGCTGATGGCGGGGCGGAGCAAGGAAGGTCCGCTCACGTCAGCAAGCCGTCGATCATAAACATCATTCTACGCCCAACGATCGTGCCTCACGAGGGCCTAGAAACTCAATTAGTTTGATGCAATCAAAATCTGGTTAAACCAGATTAAGATGTGTTCAACCACGTTTGAACAGAACAGTGTTCATGGCGCACGGCAAAAAAAGCCTCCACCTGCGAGACTCGAACCCGAGACCCCTGCACTGTGTGGCTTCTATCCGAAGGAGAACTTAACCACTAAGCCAAATGACCGCAAGGGAATTTGACGTGCGATCACATAACGAAGCTCCTGCTCGACTTCCTTTCCAGTACAAGTCGTGGTTGCTAACAGGGCAAATTTTATAAGAACAAGAGCTCATATCAAGAGTATTCATTGACCATATGGTGCTTTCCTAGCTCTCCATTTGCAGGGCATTCCCCATGATGGATCCCATCCAGCGACATGCAATCAAATGTACTCCATTCGGCGTGATAATGTTCCAGCTGGGGCGGAAAACTCTGTTCAGCTGAATACATTCGGTTCACTTTTAATAGATCCATGATCTGATTAATCCTCTTTTGTGTGTTGAACCAGGAGTCATGTTTGAATTGGTACATACATTTGCTTCTACATTTAAATCATAGTTCAACTTCTTACTGCTTTTGCGTGTGTGTTGTGGTTTAAGAGCCAATGGTGAGTCATGGTGTAGGTCCTTAGAGGCTACAATGAGTTTGGTGGTTCGAATCTGTATCCTTTACCTGGTAACTGAAGGCTGAAGTGGACTTGGACATATTTTTTCATAAAGAGTATCACCCTGGTCTGCACTACTACTCTGAATTTTGAGTTGTGATTGTTGCCTCTTGGCTCAGTTGGTATTATTCCCATTTCAAAGTCTGGCTGGGGCGGGTTCGACCCTCGGACGTGTCACCTTTTTGCAGTCTATGGGCACCCGACTCCGTTTAAACAAATCAGTGCTTGAACTGGATTATGCGTTGAGACAGCAATTGATTAATCAAGCTTCATATACTGCGGATTTGGTGCTGGAACATGGCTGGGAGGCAGATAGAACGGGTCGTGAATTGTCGGGACTTGCATGAACCCAGCGGCGTACCACTGCGCCGGGGCCGACTCGTTGTGGCGCGATTGTTTTGTATCGATGCTTTTCTTCCTTCTCGCATCTACAGGTATGGCCTCTCGCCGACACATTGTAGCTAGAAGTCCTCTGTCTGACCATGAAGATCGCCCAGTGCCATTGGAACCGAGGGCAGATACTATCATCCCCCATCTTCACACCGTCCAACTGCTGATCCCAGTTCTGGCTCAGAGTGCATCTACGAATCTAAAGGCCTTACTACCTTGACATCTACGTTTCACCTTCCCGCTGTGCCACAATATCCCGCGTACCCCACTCCGATATCGGGCCGGATCCATTTGTCCACCCCGCCGATTCCTGATCGGCCATCCTCGCATCCGGCCCCATCCGGTTTTACATCTGCTCGCAGCGATCCCAATCCTAGCTCGGGCCGCGACTCCGCAGGACATTTTCCATCATACCCAGCACTTATCCAAGGAGTGCCCGCACAGTTCTTTGAAGGCACAACATTTATTTCTGCACAGAATGTGAACCACAGTCAGCGTTTTAGGGAGAGCAGGATGAATATAATGCATCGCGTTGCTGCTCTAGAAGCACTTTACGACTCTGCGGAGTGCTTTCCCCAGCCCAAATGCCATCCTGAAACACATACCAAAATATTTAACGACCTATATAGATGGGCAGTTGGAAACGACTCTACCTCCCCGATTTCTTGGCTGCATGGGCCTGCTGGGGCTGGAAAGGAAGCCATCATCAGGCATTGTGTCCAATTTGGTACAAGTAAAAATTAACCTAGCATTGCAGTGTATGTTCACGGCAGCTTCCTATTGAACGGTATAATTAGTGGCCTGCCTGAGGGTTGGGTTCTTTCTGGTGGCCTCCAGTCTTTTTCGTGGTCTTGGATGCCCCCGGTGGAGTTTCACAGTGGGTTAAACATTTAGTTGAATCCACTCACCAGAGCATAGTCATGAATAATTCGTCCTCGATCACCGTCAGTGGGAAGTCAGATGCAGGTCTATCAATTTTACCGACCTGAACACAATTAATTTCGAATGAATTACCTCGGTGGTACGTCCTTTTGCGGCTGTACCCAGAAGGGCAGTACTTGAACGGGTGTCGGTGTCGTCTTGACAGGTGAGGGCTCTCGACGGCCTCCTTTCTCTTTAAGTTTACTGGAAACTGCTTGCATATTCTGCTGATAGACTTGGAGAGCAACTTTATCTTCGTTGTCTTCGGCATTGAAGCTCTCCGAAGTCATGTCTTTCAAAGAGCACATATTGAATGCTATTCACGCCAGAAAATCGTGAGTCACAAATGGGCGAGCTAGTCCTCGCCGTTCTTAGCAATCAATTGCAGGAGCTTTGAATTAGCCATTCTCTCTTCGCAAAAGAAAATCAGGTACATCCAAATGAGAGGGTAATGAACTCATCATTTGCTCCGGATAGCTTCAGGAAATTCCCCCTCGTTGTATGATTCGATGAAGGTGAATATCTTGTCGTTGATTGCGAGCTTCGTGTGATCCTGAAAGAGTTGAAGAATATCCTCTGATTGCAGCAGGCCCACGCCGGTACTTGCGGAGTGCGAAAAAAGTGAGATCGAGCGGGGCCATGACGTTTCAAACATAGTGGTAAGGCAGATTTCGAGCTCAATAGACTAATGCTAGGTGCATTGGGTCCCTTGCTAGTTTCGAGCATCCTGAAAGCCTGAATATCGAAATCCCCGTCTTCTTCTGGGGTCAGTAAACTCGGAATAACGTGGATTTTCAGATGCCAGTACTTGTTTGCCAATTCCTCAACATCCACGCCTGTGAAGTGGCTTTGTTGCGACGCTGACTAGCTTGAATCGGCATTATGCCTATCGGTATCTTGAGCGGAAAAACAACACAAGCTCAGTGGACATGAGGTTTCCCTGAGGAGCTGCAGAGGCACTGTGGAGAGGAGTGAGAGTTGATTTAACTCGTTCTCAGACTCGAACCAGGATGATAGCATGATAAATTTAGGTCTGCTTTGGCACCATGACACCATGTAGTGCGAGCTCAGCGCCATTTGTTGCAATACGGAGAGCCGTGGCACTGCTTCCCTGTTCCCAATGAGGCTTTTGATTTTCTCACCCGCTCCAAGATACGCGCACGTTTAGCAGTCTACTGTATCTTTTCATTCAATTCGTCGGTCACGCGTCACAGGGGGGGGGGGCCTGACGGCGACCAAGGCGCTTGACGAATACGTTTTTTGTCACAGTTTCCCCAGAAAATGGCTCCAGAGCCATATAGAATCCGCAAAATAATCTTGTGGTTCAGAGGCTGGAAATTGAGCAGTCAGACCCATTTTCGTCCGAGTTTCCTCATGGAAGCCAAGTTTTCATCCCAAATTTGATCAAAATCAACTGAGATCAGAAGAAAATCTGCACAAGTGGTGTTATGGAGTGCAGAGGTCAAAATTAGTCCGAAGATGGTCAGGACCAGATCTCTGAGGTCACTGTATCATTTGGACACAATCTGAGGGTCAGACGAGTTTGTTGTCCTTGTCACGTTCATTGTTGGGCGTTGACAAGGTGACGAATCGGTTAAACCTGTCACACGTCACATCCCCTGTCGAATTGAATGAAATTATACCGTAATTTCCTTTTGCTTTTCGACACCGCCCAAAGATTAATATCTTCAACCTCCCCGATCAGCCGTTCAATATCCGCTCAAAAGAGGCACGGTCTCCCATGCTTCCTTCTTTCTTACGCCCACCATCCGTCCATCCCTTCATTCTTCCTCCGGCACAATTCTGTTGCATCGAGACCGATATAAACTCAACTCAATTGAGTCGGCGTCGCAATTCCGTTCAAGACTCCCGTGCTCTATCCTCGATCATCTGCCCTTCAATTTCAATGCGTGGCTCCAACTACGTAATGACGACTTTTCGGTCAAGCCTTCCGCAAGACTCAGCGAGCAGCAGGACCGACATTCAAGACAAATAACTACGCAACTCCAGCTCAAACGTAACCCTTAAGATTCTGTTTGTTGTACAATTCGTTATTTTACTGGCTTACTTCTCTGCCTAGATGGTAGTGCTGCATTCGTATCACGGACTTTGTGGATCGCGCGAGTAGAGGAAAGGGAGAATGGCACGTTCCGGGTGCAACCCACCATTGAGTGCAGTTCTGGTGAAGAGGCTTGTTCATCACGAAATGGCGATGCATGTGTTTAGGCGGCGCGCAAAAAATCCTGCGATGCGAGTTGGAGGCATAAGGAGAGTTGGAGGCACACGGAGAGTGCCGCTTGGAGCTTTGAGACACACAATGAGAAAGAATTTCGACGGGGAGAGCGGGTGGAATGTGAGTTTTCAGGTCCTTTGCTTACCCACACTATAGCCGTCTTCCCTATTTCAATGGACAAATTTATGCTGACACTTTGAACGCTCTCCGGGCTGAATGCAACTGCGACAATATGGGTCTCCGGAGTGCACTCGACACACGTCTAGGTAGGACAACAGATACAAGTGGCACGATTCTGGTACGATAAATCCACAAACGAACACGGTAGCTAGTACAACCCAACTGCCTCGTATGTTGTCACAGCAACTGGTCGAGGCCGTGCAGGAAACTTAATGAGCGTGAGCTTCGGAGGAGCATTGGCCCGTCTTTCCTCCAGCCGCAGCTCACTACCCTCATGTGCCAAGAGCTTCCCTTCCAGCAACTGCACACGCTTTCCACCAAACGTCTCCATGAGCGCCCGCATTCCCTCGGTCGCGAAATCCACATGGGTGTCCCGGGTGTCATCAAAAGTTGCGGTGCTCATCCCCGGGCTATAGCAACCTGAGGTACGAGGTTCAACTGTTATGGTGTCAGTTTATAATTATAAGAGAATACTTGAAACCCAGAGGGAGCTGTGCCTGGTGTCGCCTGTGGCCTCAAGAGGTATGTTGAGATGTGAACAAGATATGCCTTCGCTCCGCTTCGGCACAAACATGCAGTCGAGACAATATATTCCTGGCATTTAGGTTCTTACATTGAGTGTCAGTGGGTACGGCGAGAACAACTACTAGGAATCGCAGAGTCACGACGATTGACCTAATAAATTGCGAAGCTCAACACCGAATACCAAAAGTCGCAGGCGAGCACAGAGTTGATACAGAAACAGGTATTGGATCCAGCGATATTAGTCCAAGGCAGGCTCCTACCAAGCCGCAGTTTCGAGGCCCACAATCTCAGTAGCGGGACTACAGTTGAATACAGAGAAAATTGGACTACCGGAAAATTCGGACCGAGTTATGCGTGACGTGACAGTGACAGAAAGTTTGGCCTCTCCACGGCGGCTTGCCGATAACATATACAAACAACATAGCCACAACTGCCAGAAATCCCGGAGAAAATGAGTTATGTCCTCCATCAAAGTTGAAAATATTCATCATTGCCTTGCAATGAGCCTTTAAGGTAGTTAAAAGCCCATATAGGACAGTTTTCCATTTTACTTAGCTTTATTTCACCTCTAGCAGCAGGATTTGTCGATTTTGAGCAGTATTAGCTGTGGCATGCCTCACAAAGTCAATGGATTGCTCTAATATTTGATTACAGCACTCATATGGAATGAATATATGTATTGAGGAATAATCTATATTTTATACATGTTGTCGAAGATGCACCAATGAATTTCTCGGGGATTTCTGGCAGTTGTGGCTATGTTGTTTGTATATGTTATCGGCAAGCCGCCGTGGAGAGGATAACCCCCAACTTGAAGTCACAGTAACATAACGTTATTCCAGTTACATGCCAAAAATAGTCACAGTTTCTGAGATTTAGATTGAAATCCCGCTACTGAGACTGTTATCCTCGAAACCGCGGCTTGGTAGGAGCCTGAGTCCAAGGGCCAAGGCTGATATTGATTAATTTCGCAGATCTGGTGACATTCTTGACAGAATTCAGTTTAACCGTAGCCTCGCTAATCCCTACAGAGCAGCTTGAATCTAATGGTGGAAATGATGCTCAAGAGAGGTACAATAGCGTCGTATGTGGGTTTGAATTTGAATTCCGAACTATTTTGAGGAACGCGAGGTAGTGGAGGACGCAGCAGTGAGAAGCCAATTACTTGAACTTGTGGGAACAGACGAGCAAGAAACTTGGCACGGTGTCCGTCATTAAGGAATTGTAGCGGAGATTTTGGGGGAATCGATCGTACTCGGCCTTTTATATGCTCAATATTGCCGGAGGCGCAGTGGACGCGTGTCCTAGCGGCAGACAGTGAACGTGAAAGGTATGCAATGGATTACTATTGGACCACGAGACACGTCCGCGGCGCTGAGTGTGTCAAATTTGGAATAGTTGGTGATCAACGGCACGTATTCGTCACCTCGCGCCAGCTTGGCCTTTCTTGAACATAATTTTGGAAATTCTCTACAGCCTTCGAAATGCTATTCAACTGCGGGGCAACCTCGTGGAGTAGCATCTGCATGTGAGAGCCGGATCTCCGGAGAGTGTGCGAGCCATCCCACCAATTGCGCAGGCGGCTGAGAATTTTTCCAGTGGTGGGAGCGAACATCAGGAAAAAAACCACTTGGTTACGTAGCGTTTGGTAGCCCAAATACCTGTGGTAGCCCCGTAGGCAAGTCCCCTTATGGTAGCCCTTGGTAGCCACGTGCCACAGTCTCATACATCCTGGTAACGTCTCGTAGCTCCGTGCCAAGGCTCCCGTAGCACCTGGTAGCACCCAATAGCTCTCCCTTTCCACTTAGTAGCACCCAATAGAGCACGCTACTGCCGAATAACAAGCAATAGTCAAAACAGCGATCACACAAAAGTTGAATGAAAAATACATATATTTCAGTTAGCAACGAGCTATCGAAGACACGATGTGTTTACACAGTGGCCCATGGCCCACAAGAAACTATCACTGACTCCACCAAAGTACTCGCCGTGCACATACATGCAGGGCGAGTCACAAAGACAGCAGCGACAACAAGCTGTGTGCGCAAACGTGCTAAATAGATGTCCTAGAGAAACTGTCCGATGTACTTGAGGAGTTGTACTGAACTAGACAATAAAGGGACTCACCACAACAACATCCCCTGACTACATTATTGAAACTGGAACCGCCATGCCCATGAGTCGTTCAATATCTGTAAACATGTCAATATTATAAGTCAGGAAAGGACGGAGAGCTCACATGTAGGGGGTAGGAATTATGAGCCCAGAAAAGCCAAGCAGATCAAGAATCAAGCCAAAGATGAGACTTGCGGTCAGGATTCAGGCGAGAGAAGCACTGTTCCACAGATCAACTTGCGGCAATCTTGCGACACAGGGCTTGAGAACGACTTCCCATCTGTCTTGAGATGTCTTAATGAGGCCAGAGGACACAGGACTGGAGAAAGATAGCTTGAGAACGACTGGCATCAGTCTTCGGGATGTCTTGATGTGCAACGGCAATAGCGGCGGGTGCGGATTGGAGGCGCACCAGGCCAGCATATCAAGGGAGGTGAGATGGGAGGTTTAAAGTAGCCAAGTGCATCTTGAGGAGCGTCCTGCGCGTCAAGAGGCAAAGATAGAGAGGAACGAAGGGAGAGAAGATGGGGGGAAAGGAAGAAAGGTGATCAACCAAAGTCCCGTTGGCACGCCATCGCGCACGTGCGGCAGACTTTGAATTGGACTTAGCAAAATTTGAGAGCAGCCAAGCGACCACACCCTACTATTCATGTATGCAGTATGTCTCTGTGAATCCTGTAGACGAGGCAATAAGTCAAAATATGGTTGTAAATCATCGTCCGGGGTTCAAAATCTGAATCGGCTAAAAAATGACTACCCGGCGCGACTGATCCTCGCGCGGCGGTTATCAAATGCTACTGATCTGTCGCTGGCGGCCATCACGGCCACCAGCCGCTACAGATCCTCGCAGAGAGCTACTGGTGCTACCGCTGCTATAGAACTCACCATGTAGCTCCAGAGCAAAAACTTTTTTCCTGATGAAATGCTGAACACCGGAGCAGAGAGACCGAACTTGAGAAGCTTGAAGGAGATAAGACCAAACACTTCCAAATGAATTGGGCACATAAGCTTAATATGACGGTTAATCATAGATGGATGCCAAGGTCTGTATCCAGCGAGCGACCATGTTATCATCCCGAGGATCTCTCGTTCCCATTCCACGGAACAGTGTGCGTTTTCGGTGCGTACAGTAACTCTATAGTTATGGACGTGTGCTTTGAGGCCAGTGCTTCGCATGGCAGTACGAGTCCGTTCCTTTTTTCTTCTTCTTTTTGAAACATCGAGTCACTGAATTTGTATTCCCACTAGGTGTCAATAGGTCTTGGTGCCTGAGTCGCAATCATCCACGCTTCATGCAGTCATCCCACCCCTCTTCCAATTGTTCCACGCTTCAACAATCTCTCTTCATGCTTGGTAGGCTCAGCGTAGGCAGGATGCTCTCTTTGCCAAGGACTTATCATTTTCCCTAGTTAATTCAAGTCCTTTACAGAATCCCGGGCTCGCTAAAACGATGGCCCACAAATTAAAACAATATTTGTTGGGTTTCTGAAAACAGAACATTATGACCCAGAATCTGAATGGAGTGGGTGTTGGCTCGCTCCAATCATTTCAATTTTCAGTTTTTTCTTCGCCCCAAATTTCCTTGGAATCCTTTCAGGGGTGGCGAGTTTCAAGCTTCCTGTATTAGCCCCGTTGTTTCGCGCAAGAATGAAACGAAGAAGTCGTAAATCAAAGCCGAACTAGTGTAAGTTATATGAATGATGGCACGCTTACTGCTAAAATACAGAATTTCTGTGCGGGCACCCGCAGGAAGTAAATTACTCAAAGATAACATCGTACCTAGTTGATGTGCTTGGACCGAAATATTTGCCTCTACGAGTGGATCACTGAGTTGAAACCAAGGCCTAGTATACCATCAATCAATAGCTGATGGTGGATTGCGGTCCGTAGATGTTCCGGTGGGGAGGCAGTATGATACCACAGCTGATGCTGTACAAAAAGCATAGGAAAGCATTCACGCAGTGCTAATTGTAGGGCCGAACACGCCACAGAGCACCACCAAGACTGGGTAAGAATACGGGAAGGGGAACAAAATGCACGAAACCAAAAGGAGAAATATTAATCAAAGTTGCCAACAAATTCGACAACAAATAACGACAAGTTCAAAGACGTCATGGTACTGAATTTACCCGAAAAATGGCAGGAAACGGGATGCCAAGAACGAGCTAAAAATAAATTTTTAGACTCGTAACCAAGGTCCAAGGTTCTGGATCCCGTCTTCAACGATCAGTTTCGTCCGCAACAAATCAAACTGAACCTAACCACAATCGAAGTTTGGCCAATTCACAGTGAAATGATGAGAACTGATTGGCTGCATGTAATCTGGAGGTAGCACAGGTGGAGCTGCCCACGAGTTCGGAATTGGTACGATCAGAACATACCGGCTCGTGAGTATTTTCTCTCCCGAAGAAAACTAGCATTCAGCCTTGACAGCGCAAGTTTCCAAATACTATTTTGTGCATGGCGCTGTGTCTCCGATGGATGTGGATACAACGCTTGGAAAACGGGAGAAAGCCCCGTTGGGCTTTGTGACGCAATGCGAGGATCCTGAGCGCGATACCCATCTAATATAGGAGGAGACGACGCGATGAGAAATTTTCGACTATCCGGCCCGCTTTGATCTAAGCTCACTGCGTTCAACCCGATCCTAGAAAGGCAAGGTTCTGGGCGCGTTGAGGCAATGACTAGGCCCGGATATATCTATTGAGACGTTTAAATTTATCTAGACATGGCGAATTCCGGTTGCCTAGACACGACGAAGGCGAGGCCCGCGGCGACTCCGAAGACTATGAGCGTTTAGGTGGATCGGCCAGCCTCGCCACACTTTGGCTAGACGGTTGCTGTACTGCAAGAATATGAATTGCTTCTGCTCACGGATAGACCAAGAATGCGATTCTCACATCTCTTATTATATTTGCCCGGAAAAAGGTTGGCTTTGGGTGCCGCGGAAACTGATGGCCGCCTAGCACTGCCTCCGCGGTGAGTCCGCGCCATCTTCGTCACTTCGTTACTTCGCTTAGCGTTGCGAAAGTTCGTAACTTTGATGGGAATTCGTGAAAGTTCGTGAGTTTGATGGCTTTCTGTGAAAGTTCGTAAGTTGGTATTCCAGCCTTGTCAAACGGTGACTCCTCGGCACATCACTCTGTGATGTGCATCAACAACTTGCCGAGGTTGGCCGGTTAGTACTGGTTAGCTGGTTGGAGGTTAGAGGTTTGGGTTAGGTGGTTACAGTCAGAGGTTAGAGGTTAGTGGTTAGAGGTTTTAGCGATTAGGGTTAGAGGTTAGTGTTAGGCCAGGGTATCAATATGAAAAAACGGGGGAGAAGGAAATGATGGCCAGATTGATGCATCTGATTTGTGTGGTTTGTTCACCGCACGAACTTTCCTGGGAATTCACCAAAGTGACGAAGTTTCAGAGGTTTCCATCAAAGTGACAAACTTTCGTGAGTTTAAGCGAAGTAACGAAGTGACGAAGGTGACTACTACCCCTCAGCGGTGGCTAGCTGGTGAGATGTCGCTAGCCGGCGATTGTCGTCTACGCGCTGCCGAGTCGTCTCGGTATAGTCAGTCTAGGACGGTGGAACGCAGTGGCGGTGGCTGTTGGAAGAGCAAACCGAGGACGCCGCGGTTCAGCTCAATTGTCGCGCTCCACGTGGCTCACCTTCCTCATGGGCGCGCAGCGCCGTAGTTATTCATATGGTATGACTCTTGCATACCCCCCGCTCCTACTTACGATCTCTGATATTTATTCATATGGAATCTCGCGCGCTAATTCCTATTATGTTTACTTGTCGTGTTTACTTCATTAGTATACCTGACATCAAGAAAAACCACTTGTCTACAGAGAGCTACCGGAATCCCTGCCAGCTCCGGAGGTAGAGAAGTGTTTTCCTGATGGACTCTTAGCTATGCAGCCTCGTTTGTATTTAAACTCATAGTATCCGCTGAATTAACTCAGTTCTTCTGTAAATATCGCTCCTCCAAGTCTCCTTTCAACGGTGGCATGTTCAATTCAATCATCCGTCCTGTAGATGCCACAGTATCGGAGATTGTACGGCAGTGGGAACTGACAACATGATTTCACTGGCAGGAACGTGTGCAGAAGACAAGGACCTCCGAGGACGTCAAGAAAAAGTGAATGAACTCGCCGGAGCATAACAACTTCCGGATGGCGTCTGGTCGCGCGATAAACCGCAACAGGGAATCTTGCAATTGAACCCACAAGTTTGGATGTTGCTCCCGTACTGCGACAACCGCGACAGCTCAAAGTCAAGACACCTTTAGGCAATGCCGATGATGAGTAAATCAATTGCATTAAATTGATATTGGAGTTCTCGGCATTTACTACCTCACGAAGCTGATATTTCTTTCATTAAAGATTTGAAGCGTTAGTCATTAGCTGGACCAGGCTTGCCAACACGCTATCCCAAATGGCAACAGATGTACAGTACATACCACGAAGTAAGCAGTGCTGTAACATTCTTGTTCTTATGGGTCAATAATTCATCTAATTGTTTTACGCAAGTTAAGATAGTCTCTTATCCTTGATTTATGGACTTCTAGCTGGCCTTGCCTCTGAAATCGGCCTCTGGGACGTGCAGTGAACAAAATACCCATTTGTTGCACTGTGTTTGGGTATTCCCATTAGTCCGCCGATCACTTCCGCCAGACCTGATGCCGGACTTTTGATGCCGGACTTTCCAATTCCCATATGGACTCGGTCATACATAGCAGGTCTGATGGCAGGATGTAGCGAGTTCACGTTCTTTTCAGATCTTGTCTCACAGGCACGATTTCGACAACTTACAAATTATCATGGTCAGGTTATATGTATTACAAACTACTGAACAGAAACGGTCTGGATCCATAGGGAGCTACATCACACGAACGGCGGGCATGTGGTTCCTTATTTGCTGAACTTGTCCAGCACCCGCATTTTAGCCTACAGGTCAACTTTAAAAGAATGTACATCGGAAAAAAAAGAGATATGGCTTACCTCCCGAATAATGGCTTCATCTATCTTGTTATCGAGATCGGTATCCTTTGCGTTCGACTTCTACGTACGTAATAAAGATCAGCTACCACGGCAGCAGTAGGTTGAATCCCTCACTGACGGTCCCGCGACCGGGACTTTTGCGTCAGCCTCCTCCTGAAGAGACGTCATTACCTAGTGTGGACATGAGAGTCCCGATGCGAAAACTCACCTTCTTTTTCTTCTTGGGAGGTTCGACGAAATTAAAAGTGAAAGCGACCAAGGGCGTATGCTCGAGATCCACAACATCGAGGTTACCGTCTTCGTTGGCCAGATAATTGACCTTGATCCACTGGCCTGCTACGAATATACACACGCTGTTCAGCTTCGTTGCCGGAAAGTTGAACAAGAAAATGCCACTTACGCTCTGCTGCGAACCAACCATCGGCGGGCTTGAGGACCTTGGACTGAGAGACGGGGTCGACCGCGTTGAGGTGAGAGATTGCCACACGAATCAACGCGTCTTCCGGGTCAGGAATATACACGCCGACCACCCCTGTCGCTGGGGTGCCTTCGTTTTTAAACCGGACACGAAACTGCTGGATTTAAATTTCAACACGACTGAAAGTGTGCACTGCAGGGAGTTCTACGCACCGTTCCGCCGCCAACTGCGATGGTGGTTGTTATATTGGTAGTCCCGTCGTTGACGGCGACAATTACGGCGCCATGGGGGAGTGCGCGGGAATTAACCCCGGTGAGCCAAGTAGCAAGGAGGTTATTGTGCCTGAGGGCAAACGCGGGAGGGTTGGTCATATTCGAGTGGGAGAGAAATTGAACGTGTAAACCAAGGGGCACTGGCTGTGAATTTATAGGATTTGACCTTCTCAATGGCGGCGGATACTGTCAAGTTCGGGGGCAGAATTCCGTCGAGTCTCCGCACTCCGTCGAGTTTTCCGGATTTCCAGAACATTCAGTGGGAATTCCCCACCGCCGGACGTCCGTGGTATGTACGATGCCCTGCACGACGACGAACGTGCCCAGCGGCGGGAACTTCCGTGGGTGGTGTGGCACCGGCGCCGAGGCCAGGGATTGAGGTTGAGGTTGGGATTGCGACTGGGGCTGGGCTGGGATTGCGATAGGGTATCTGAGCAATTACGGTATTTGCGGTAAGAAGTGCGCTGCGGCATCCGCGTCGGGGGCGGTCGCGCAAGCGGAGGAACATGTCCGAGTCATGTCCGCGTCCTCGCTCTCCGCCTTCCGAGTCCGAGTCCGAGGGACCGAGTCGTGCGGCGGCTGCTGTACTTCGACGTGCACGCGATCCACCTCTTCCTCGTTGTGCTCGTCTCCGGGTGATGCGGCGTCAACGGGGACGTCCAGCGCTGACTCGGGCACTGGTGTGGACGGGCGGAAGGCGTGGGACCAGCGCCTCGACGCACGGCGACTGTTGCTGTTGCTGTCAGTACCTATAGCTACCACCCGCACTCGTGCTGGTGGTGGTACTCGAGCCATGGCCGTGGCGCCGCTTTGCCACGAGCCAGCGGATAGAATTGCGGAGGCGGGGCGGGTACCCAACCCCATCCCGCGGCCGCACTTTTGATGCCGGACCTTCATCTTCGGACCAGGAAATGGAGACTTTGTGACGGCACGGTATGATCGGCGGCATTTTTTCATGTTTATTCGCACCAGGGCGGCAATTTCCGCGCGCGCACAGTTGAATTTAGTTAGCGCAAATTTGGGTTACGATGATGAACGTGAAGAGGCGATTTTGTGTGAGTTCTCGATCTTTCATGCGCAGTTGAACTGTTCAATTTACTGCTGTTTGCGGAACATAGGGCGCGGATCAAAATTTCATCAAAAACTGTTGTTTTCACTAATGCCCCTATATCTTGCTTGCCTCTACTCCAAATGCCCTGAAAATATTCCCAATCGATTTCTACAGATGTTTTACAGGAACCTCGGCGCTGAAGGTAATCGCCGGGTATCAGTTCAAGGACGAGGAGAATGATTGAAGTAGAGCGAGTATTTGCGAAAAAATGAGAGCAGCGCGCAAGTTGAGCAACATCTTATTGATCCAGTTAAACCCCAGTTCTCCGTTTCCACCGAGTAAGTCAGCCTCAGTGACGTTTTTACGCCTCAGATGCAAAGACGCGTTTCAGTGCAAAGATCTTCCAGAGAGCGTTGGTACGCGCCGATAGACCAGAGAGTGCGGTGGGTACCTGTCAGATGAATTATAAGCGGGAAGTATTAGAACCTTGAAGCTTGAAGGCCGGCGGTGGGTTCGCTATGCACAAGGAGAATGGAAGTCATGAGCAAAGAGGCGAATTGATCCGCTGATCAACACAGCCACAACCTCTCTTTTCTTCCTTTCATCCACCGACGCCGCGAACCATGTTCTGGCGTGTCTTCTCTAGCACCGGAGTTTGAGGCAAATACGCTGCGGCCAATATCCGGCCAATACGACATGTATTGGCCGAATATTGGCCAGATAGTGGCCAGATAAAGCCCGCCCAATATCTGGGACAAACAGGCTCTATTGGCCAGATATTGGGCGAATATTGGCCCGAATATTGGCCACATATTGTTTTGGACTTTTTCCCCCCTTGTACTCAGCTTCGAGCGGCTTTATTCAAAACAGTTCCATTCACGAACTACTATATTATATACGACCTAGTACTACGAAATATTCCTAGCTACCATCGTTGCGCATCATGACTCGGCCAGATATCTTGAAAGTTAAATCAGTAAAAGCTAAGCGGAAAAATGAAGAACGTGCCTCGTAACGGCGGCGAAAAATATTCGCGCAGCGTTCGCAGCTCCTCGTTGTCGCGCTCCTAGCCTTCCTCAGCCTTCAGCTTGCCAGGGCGCAGAGGTGGGAGAACGACGCCAAGCAGGTAGGCTACGGTCTTCTTCGAGCTGGCTCACGGAGCGCCCGAGGTACGAGAACATTGTTTGAATGTCGAAGCGTTATCTGCGACAACATCAAGGGGAAAATGGAATGGTTAGGGCCTCGGTATTAGAGAGATAAAGGAAGAGTAGGATTCTCACCGTGCATGCACATTTTCCGATCCAACAATCACCAAGCTCCTATGCGCGCCAGGGACTACGGGCATGGCTCAGCACTCAGCACGTCTCTGGAAATCCCGCTGGGCAGACGATGCACGGCTGGGACTGAGAAATACGGAATGAATCCCGTGTTAGCAACCGGCATAAGTGAACGCTTATTGATGCGACTCACGAGCATGAGGGTCGCTGGCAGGTTCGACGGCAGCGCGTGAGAAGTAGGGGGTTCGGCAGAATTAAATGTGGAGGCAAAGGCAACGGTTACTGTCAATGTAAGACCATCATAGCATCTCTCTTCGTAGACGACACCTTCCATGAAGACTGGCAAGCCTTCAGTCTTGATTATGGTGGAAGGAGCAACTCAGAGTAGGATTGAGAGGGGAGATCTTGAAGAGGAGTACTGGTATGGAGTAATGAGACATCGTCAAGCTCAAATGGAGGAAGCTGTAGATGGCATCTCACTGTTTGCATCGATTCCATGCATCCCACGCCAGTCCACGCCGATATTACCCATCCTTTAGTGTTGGAAAAAGTCATATAAAGCAGAAAATCAATCGTACCCAGATGCATGTCGCTTGGTGTCGTGTCCTTTCAAACACGTTCCATCTTCACTCTATTCAGCTATAACTTGGGCCAGAGCCGGGGGTAATGAAATAGGTGAGCCATGCAAAGTTATGGGGCCTGGGGATGGATGGTTAAGGTGGAATAAGGAAGGCGTCATCCGAGCGCAAAGGCGGAAGCCAAAAGGTGACGGCGTTACATCACGGTCACAAACGCGACCACCTGCAATCGGCTTGCTCCTTCCTTCTTCATTCACCAAGAACACGTCCACTGCCTCTGAAATTCTTCGCAGCTCTTTTTCCCCACTAACCCTTTCGATTTCGCGTGCTCAACGCGTCGGATGTCGGGTAACAATCGTGTCACACGGCGCACTGCTGCAAAAACCGACGCAGGCCCAAGCACACGAGATGAGACCCCTCCGGTCAGAAAGAAGGCTCGTAAAGTTGCACCCCCAGCAGATAAAGCTACGCATGTCTATTTGAACCCTTTTGGACCAAAGTCCGCTCTCCCACTGGGAAATGCCGCTCCTGACTATGATAATGCCGTTCCTGCGTCGCGCGTTTACGTGCAGGTTGCCCCCGAAGACTACGAATATGGGTATACACCTGAGCATACCGTCGATGAACAGGAATATCTAGATCGCCAGAAATTCGAGATGCCCATCGAAAGCTCCCCTTCCGCTGCTGCTTCTCCATCCGTTTCCCCTCCTCGTCCTGATCCTCCTGCCTCCAACCTTCATGCAATAGATCCGAGTTTATTGACAAATTCTATTGATGCGGTGCCATCCAAGCCTCGCAAGCTCGCGCCTTTCCGGCTCATACCGAAAACATCGAAGAATGTTACCGTGACCATGACCCCGAATACCGGAAATCCACTTCGTCAGCAGACCTCCGAACCCCAGCCCCGCCAGTTCTCCATTCCACCAACAACCCCAAATTCCCGCTTACTCTCTAACCCGTTGAGTAGCTCGTCGAACCTGTCTAATCGCTCCCAAGTTCCCACTGCCTCACTCGCTTTGCCGCCCGACCTCATCCGAACTATTCCCGTGACCATCCCCAAAGCTTTTACGGATAGAATTATGCAACAAGAAGCGCATATTGCTTCTCTCGAACTGAAACTCGCCAAAACCGAGGCTGAACTCCATAAATTCCAAGGGCGCATTGAACTCGAATTCACCGACATCGACAACGAACAAACCGGAATCCTGCAAAAATTCGGAACAATGGAAATGCGTATGCTAGAGCAGAACGAAAGGATCGAAGAGCTAGTTGCTCTCATCAACAACTTAGATACTGCTGATCGCGTCGATGAACCACATGAGAAGGTGAAGGCTCGCAGGAATAACGCCCTCAACGTGAGTAAATTCATTTCAGGCCGTACTGGCGCTGATGGCAACCAAGACCGCGACCCGACAATGCCTCTACATTGCTATGGGTATCTCTCAGAAGGCCAAGCTGCGAGACGCCGCTGCTATTTTGTCCGGTAAAAGCGGCGGCGGCTACGTTAGGGACACAGAATCGAACGGAAAGCTTCTCCGCCCAGATTGGACTACAACATTTGCAAACAACTCCTCCTGGCACGATTCCATGATCAAATTTATGCGAACGAAGGTACCGACTGTGGTCCCAGGTCTGATCCTCGACACTAAGAATGACAAATATCTGCTGCAACGCATCGAGGTGGTCTTCAAAAACATTGCCGCTGAGCATCGGAAGCTGACGAAAACCACCGTGAACTCATCCGATGCCGACACTGACGAAGATTCCCCAATCTTGACAGCGGTGGAAGAGGCACAGCAGAATCGCCGCAGGACACGGAAAGTCAGGGTACGTCGTTGATACGTTGCTGAACAAAAATGGTAACGAGAACTCCAGAAATGCGAGGAACGTCGGATTACTGCCGAGGAGGAAGCACACCAGCTTGAGATTCCAAATGGATGGAGTTTCTTTTTCCATCCTCGTTATCAGTCCACAGACGAATCGGACGCCGCCGATGTTATTGATCCCGATACTGAGACCGAAGAACAGGCAGAAGTACCCGCCAAGGCCACTCGTAAGCCGTGGATCAGTCGGCCGCCTGAATATCGTTCGGCAGAGGTAAATTTATCAAGTTCTGCGCAATTTGTCGTTAACCCGAAATGCAGTTCGAGGGTGGTGTCACATTCATTGATGACCTAGTCATGGAACGACGCCGAAGACATGAGAAAAACAACAAGGGCAAGACCGCAGCCTATCCCCGTGTTCGCGGTCAGAAGAAAGATACCCCGTTGCCTTCGATGGGCCCAACTGATGAAAAAATCAAGCGTGGCACAATCGATGCAAAATGGCTAGCAGCACACTCGGACCAAGACACCCCTTCCCGCATCGATTACCATTACGACTCGCCGTCGCCAGCAGATGAACAGTCTGAGAATTAACACTTAGTGGATGTATACCAGTTATTCTAATTCTTCTGTTAATACATCGGACTCTGGCGCATCCTGGAAGCTTTTTAATGCAAGTCAACGGGACAGTGAATTAATAACGTACATGGTCAAAGGCAATTGTAATCCAGAGTGCTTGTTTACACAGAGTAACCGGTGCGAGGACAAAGTGTCCTGTCAGTCGATCTAACGGAATGACCTCTTGGGGTCCAAGTTGTTCGGCCTTCCACACCCGCACGCCAATATCGGTAGCCCTGATAGCAATAAGTAATGCGGGTATTCCGTAATTCTGAAATACTCACCACAAGTCCCATGGGAAGTCTACGATGGCAGTGCATGGTTGAAATCTCCGCAAAATAGCAAACGAGGCCACGATCTTCTTGTTTGCGGAAATCTTGTGTTGAACGCGAAACAAGTGGTCGATCCGAACTGGAACTCGCCCATCGATGTAGCCATACTTTCCTGACTGTCCTCGGTGCTCCTCCCCCGCTCCAAACCGACGTTTTTTAACCCATATATGAGAGAATGATTCAACATCACCGGAGAAGCTAATCTCATTGGCGTTCTTGGCAGCGGAGACATCCGGTAACACCTTGAATTGAGGTGTCCACAAATGCTGTAGGTGAGTTAAGACAAGCCGATAGTAGCCGGGGCCCAATTGGCGGAGATTGATTATTTTTGGGAAGCGAGGGAAATCAATAGCATCTAGCATTAATGAGTGCAAAGATCAACGTGGTTCAAGATCAACAACATACTTGGATTCATCTCCGTTTGAACTCTGGAGATATAATTTTGAAGTGTCCCTTGACGCTCAGAGGTCCCGCCTTTCAAATGCGCCTTGAGGATGGCTAGGGAATCAATATCCTCAGGCCCTGGATTTTGGATTTGTTCAAGTCGGGTAATCTACAGCATGTAAGGGCTCCGGCACAAACACGCAGGCAAAAATTGAATAAAATATCTCACCAAATCTTGGATCAGCGTCGCTTTCCACCAACCACGCATCATCGTCCCCTCCATTTCTCCCCCAGAGTGTCCATTGTTGTTGAAGCGACCAAGAAGACCATTGTTCCTTTCGTACGGAAATGTCCACCAACCCGGACCCGGGCCATGTTTAAGAAATTGAGGTTCTAAATGGACCGCAAAGTGAAAATATGGGACAAGGTGGCAGTGCATTCGTGCCCAGGATTGAATTGACCGTTCGAGGGTGCCACATCCGCGTTTAACTTCATTCGGACTGATAGAATTTGAGGTTAGAATTCTGACTGCCGCTGTGAACTGCACGACCGTGTCATAATGCCGACGAAGAGACCGGTCCATTTTGACGGATTTTATTGCGTCTATTTCCGCCTCTGTTGGATTAGGATTTGTCGCCATCAGATGTTCTAACATTCGGGCTCGTACGAGCTTTTCTTGAGCTGCCTGTGACGCTGCATTTTCGTATTTGGTGGAGATGGTGGGGCCTCGATGTCTGGGATTTCACCGTCGATTTGCCAGGCCATGAATAGGCCAACAAAAAATACTGTGATTTGCGAGCGCCATTGGTCAGCTTTTATAGAACCCGCACCGCGCGCAACCTTGCATTGAATAATCAGACCTGATGCTGCAAGAAAAAAATTGCCAAACAAACTGAAGGTGGAAGACGACTAATTGACGGTGGCCAGATGAGGTTAGAAAAGAACTCTTCAAGTTTTCTAGCTGCCTCCGTGTCGATCATGCCGTTCTTGTAAAGAATGTTTTTACATAGATGCTTGATTAATGCTGCGAAGACATGTAAGAAAAGACATGCCGTTGCATTTTCACTCACCCAAAAAGATGCAGTGCATCAAATCTATTAGATTCGAAACGCTGGGGAGCCAGTTCACGAGCTCGTCCATCACGGACCAACGAACTCCGCGACGACGGGTAATTTCTTCCGCAACTTCATCAGTCGCTTCGCGCGCGCGAAAAGCATACTTGAGGTAACGCCAAGGATCTCTTGCATTCAGCTCTAGCGCATGCACCATGTTAGATTACTCGATAGGATCTAGGGAAAAGTTCAGGACATACTGGCTGAGTCAAATGTATCAGGATGGACCAGTGAGTAGAAAGGAGCATCACAGTGGTCGCACATGAAATACTTTGAGGTGTAGCTTAACAGGCCACTGGTTTTACGGCTAGCAGGAAGATCCGAGACGTCTGACCCTATTTGAACATGAAAGGGCTCTGGTTCAATCTGTCCGTGGACACGGAAGAGAACACCTGTGACGTGAAAACATGAGCATGAGTTTTGAAAAACTAGTACTGGATATACCCTGGTACAGTTTCTTGAAATGCTGGACACAGATGGCCATCACATTATTAAACTGCTCCGACGTGGGCTCGTGGGGACCGGGGAACATCATTAGGAGCATCGTTTCCTCCCAAAGGAGACGAATACGACGGGGATTATTGCAAATGGTAGCATACAGAGCACCGGTGGAGTGACAGCCGCCCTTGACAGCCTGAAACCTGTGGTTTGTTAAATCAGGTGCGATTGAAGGGTGATTAATATTGGATGGAAATAACGAACCAGTCGATATTTATTTGGACTACGAGACCGTTGGGAAGCGCGACGAACTGCTGCTTCAATTCATGAACATCGACATCCCGTACATCCCACAAGCCATTCCTACGACGTTCCAATCCGGCTTGGATCGCTCTCCAGCCCCAGCCATCGGTGATGTCCGTCATTGGTTTATCGGGATCGGGAAAAGCTTCATATCCAGTCAGGGGAGATGGTTCTCGTTCTCCCACTGTATCACGAGGCTCACGCCATTCCTGCCATTGGGCTACCTTGCCAGGCTGAAGGCACATGCGCTGGATCGCCTTTTCGGGGGGAACAAAAGGCAGAGTGAGAGTTGGTGTTCGTTTCTCAACACCGCCAGACAGCCGTTTCACGGTGTAAAGGGTACCCGTGCAGTCTGATTGATCGCAGTCACTGTGCTGAAGTTCAGCTAATTCCTCGGGGAAATGGGGTTTCCAGCAGACATTGCAGAGGAAAAGATAAGTGATGAGAGTGTTGGTGGATACACCAAGGCGTTTCTCGACCGTCGGTAATGTGGTTGCGAAGTTTTCGAGGCCAGGATAGTCTACACCGGCAGCTGCACCGGATTGGAGAATGATACGTGAGCCATTGAGCATATTTAGAGTGGCGTTCCTCGTCATGCCATCGAATACAGAACCGACGAATGCTCGAATGTAAGCATTACGAATAGCTGGATGGTCATCAAAAGCCCAAGGTTCTTCGGCTTCTCCTGTAGTGCCAGGGTCGCTGCCGGGTTGAAAGGAGTCGAAGAGTGAGGATCGCGAAGAGAAGAGGGGATCCTCAGTGACATCTCCAAAGTCATCCTCTGTCTCAGGATCACCTTCATCGTCCGAGTCTTGTTCTCTGTCTGCTGCAAAGGGAAGAAAAACAGAGTCCGAATCCGAGCTCTCCTCCGAATCCGACGAAAAATGAAATGCCGTGGAGTCTAGAGAGTGTGAATCACTAATGGACCATCGAAATTCGTCAAAATCGGGGCTCGAGTCATGGGAAGCAGCATCAAAGTCAAATAATTCTTCGTCGCCATCTGGATCGTCAAGCTGAGGTACGGCTGAGTCTTCTGAGGTCTGGGATGATCCAGACGGGACCGAAGAGAATCCAAGTCCAGGGTTAGATTCAGGCAATAGTTTTGTACGCTTCGTCTCGGCTGCTTCATGCGCACGCTGGGTACGTCGGGTTTGCTGAACACCTTGGGGTGCTTCCAGGAGGCATGCACTACAGGTGCACCAGTGGTACTGAGACTCCTGCTTGCCCATTCTTGAGCACCAGATGGCCGACGTTGCTGGCAAGAGGAAGGACGCAGCTCTAGTTTACGTCAAGTTTACATGCAGGATCAAGCGGCCACGTGGTCGCGCATTTGAATATTAATTCTGCAGCGCGCGACTCGATGCTAAGTCAGAATATTCGAATAATGTAGGGCCAATACATCTTGTTACATTCAAATATTATCGGACCAATATTCCAACCAATATCCGGCCAATATCTGGCCAATATCTCCTGTATTGGCCGGATATTGGCCGCAGCGTATTTGCCTCAAACTCCGGTGTAGGCTGTTCTAGCCCTCTCATTCACTTGATTTGCCTCGGAATCGGCCCTATGTAACGCTTCGTTACCCAGGCTGCCAGTGGATTTTGCTCCACTATTTCTGTCCTCTGCTTACCCGCGTCTCTTCGCCGGCCAGTCCCTCGCTCAATCATTTGAAGGACACCCATTACTCCTGGGTCTCTCCTGCTTCTTCCACCCTCTCATAACGCCTCAATTCCCTCCCCAAAAGAACCTGCGCCAACGTAGTTTTTTCTTAGATATTTCAGAGCTTCACCTTGTGCCTACCCTACCCGCTTGCGTCGAGGATAACTTCGCAGCTCCTGCATTGGGGCTCGCTCCCCCTGCGCTCCATCGATGGCCATCTCCCCCTCGTCTTCCTGGATCGCTGCGGACGACGCCTGCGACTACGGGCGGTAACTGCGGTTTCCCGCTACCCCTCGCGCACCCCTTGGCCGTTTCCAGCACACCCACCCGCATGCGACGATAGTGTCGGCGGAGACCTTCGCTACCTCCTCGCCCTTCTGCCTCTCTATCACACACCCAAAATGCCCCTCGAAACCCACACCAGCCGTGCGCTGTACAAGACGACGAGCGCCACACCGTTGGTACCGGACCTCCCTTGTCGCTTTATCGGCTCCTCTCACACAAAGAGCACTCAGGTCGCACTCCCACGACGCGCGGCACGCTTGAGTCATCCGCCACACCATCACAGGTGTCCGCAACACCTGCAGGCCGTGTGTCCCGTGGCCCGCGTCGCCGCCGTCTCTCCACTGCTCACTCTGACCAAGTTCACTCGAAGCCACGCCTCTTGCCCTCCCTGTATTACCATCAGCGCAGAAGCGCCTGCACGCGCCCGACCCCTGCTTCAGTGCACCGGTAGGATGACGCGCAGCACCACCGCCATCCACAGCGCACGACGCTTCCATTCTCCATCGCCGGCCTTTCCTCATTCCCTAGTGCAGTCAAAGTCATCATCGCCACATCGCCCCCGCCTTTCGGCCCTCAACGCCCGCGCCTCTCATGCACGGGGACCACCACCCGCGTGCGGAGCTCCCGGTGCAGCGTTCTAAAACCCCCCGTGTGCCACGATATTCGCTTGCATATTCGTCCTGGGAACGACGTGAAAGACGTGAATAATCTTTCGCAGGTGGCCCCAGTTCTTGACTCAAGATCACTCAAAGACAGTCATAAGACGGTTATATGGGCAGTATATAAAGACATGTATTTAGGTCAAAATACAGTATAATTTAATACATTCAGGGCGTCCCATATACATATACGGTTTCCGGGAGGGCTCGATGATAATCTACGAGGAAATAAGCACACAGGGTATTTTAAAAAAGTAAAGGAACATACCACGCATCAGCTTTAGAGGCGAAATGATCATCCTCATCAGAGGGGAGCTCCTCCATCCCGCTCGCATCCATTGATGAGCTCCGGCTCGACCCAGCACGTTTCTTCGGCATTCACTGTGAGGCGCGATCCTCGATGGCGGCCCACTGCTCAGCGGCCTTCTGGGTGAACTGTAAAAGTGTGGGGATGCCCGTCGGTCTTTCAAATCCCTCCCGTCAACTGTCTTCGATGTATCAGCTCAGTTGTCCTTCGAAAGGTGGCCGCGCTTATTTGTGGACGAGATCACGAGGTGGCCGGTGGACCAAGCGCGAAGAGCGCGCTCAACCTGTAGTGACATGAGTGGAAGACTGGAAGTGTGAGAAGATATCAGGTGCTTGCGACGCATTGCTTGGATACACAAAATCAACGCTGCTAGGGGGGGGCCTTGAATCTGGCGCCGGTACATAGCAAGAGGGGACCGCCTATTAAGTTGCCGCTCAGTTCTGTGGTACAAACCGGGTGGCTATGCTCAAGACATAGCCACAGGTTTTGGACCGCAGAATGGAGCGACAACTTAATAGCACTCCACAAATGCCGAGTACTTTCACAACAAAAAGAAAGCCGAGTACTGCATCACACCAAAAAATTCCCTCCCCAACCCCACTGAAAGTCGAAACGATTCGCAACTCCGCCGCCTTCTCGCAGCCACTGCTGATACCAGCCGCGTCCGCACCATTCCTGCCTCGAGTAAATTGTTTATGGCTGGGTTTTCAGCCTGTAGCAGAAGCTTGTCCAACTCTGCGTGATTGCGATATATTTACTTATATGGCATGCAGAAGTCCAGTTCGGTCAGTCGGAATGTCCTTCTCATCTTGAACGCCCCTGTAGACTAATCCATGATCTGATTTTGAGTCACGGATTTACGGAATGTAGACCTGGAACCTATAACGGTATCAGGAAAACGTCTGCTCCCGTTTTATTAGTGAGAGTGGAGATCAGATAACGACATCCCTAACTTCCCTTCACTCTTTGGATGTACTCCGGCCGCACGACACACGCGCTGTCACTGATTAAGGCGATGCGAGCAGCGAAAAGCCGATGACCGCGACCGACAAAGCAGCGGCGTGGTCAAGGAGACCTATGGCGGGTAAGCTCCTCAACAGAGTACCAAAGTACCGCGTCTGATCTCGCCCCTCAGCCATTGTGTACCCCGGAGCCCCGCCGCCATTCCAGTCTCGCAGAAATGTCTGCTTTCTGGCGTGTTTTCAGTTGTAATTTTATAATTTTTGTTCTCATGCATATGGCTTTCGGATATCGCGGGCATGAATGTGTTTGTTACATTAACTGTCGGGCACTCGATATTTTACATACAATGGCATTGGCAACTTTCTTTCACGGCTACTACGCTCATTTGGCGGCCTTGATCTGGGCAAGATATCTCTTCGACTCCGGGTCGTCCGCCGCAATGAGGATCTGCCACACAGAAATGAATCAGAAACCATGTCTATAGGAAGGTTGGATCAACGTACCGCGACCACCTTGTCAACGTACATCGTGCACGCCTTTTCCTTAGGTGTACCTTTAACGCTCTTCCATGCATCCCTACGTGTGCACGAGTGTCACCGGATTCACGTTCTGCTGCTGATGAATTTGCACGTACCACTTGGCCTTCAAGGACGCGCCGGGGTGCGGCGTCGTGTTGTCTCCGGCGGTGGCTGCATCACGAAAATGTATTAGCCGAATGCTCGACTACGGATGGCCTGCTGGAACTGCGCTGAGGCCAACCTTGCATGTAGTATGAGTACAACTGCAAAAATCCGTAAGAAATATCTGGCGGGCTAGAATCGAGATAATCACGTAGAGCTCGTCGTCGCCCGAGCGCTTGAGGGACGCATGCCGGGGGAGGTTCTTCGCAATCTCAGCGGCGGCCTCGAATTTCTCTTTCGCCATGGGTGCTAGTACCTGGGGTAGGCAGTCACTTGGGAGTGGAAATGGTGTGCACCTGTCACTCGCACGCACAATAAGTAGCCCACGGTTTTTGCACCATGACTCGGAAAGGCCCCCGGTCACTACCTTATAGCCTGGTCGGATTTTGGCGCCCGAAAACGGCTGATTTACTCTATAAATTTCCAGTTCAGCCACCTGATTTACTCTATTTCCGACTGACATTTGGGGCCAAAAGTCCCATTTTCCGCTGTGGGGGTCAAAATTTTCGCTTCTGGACCCTTTCTCAACCGTTTGCACCCACTACCTGCATTTTCCAACGCCTCTCGAGTCTTGCAGCTCGATTCTCAGTCTACATAATCAATGTCACTTTGGCCTTATGAGGATGCTTTGCCAAAAAAAAATCTCGTGCTTCTCAAGATTTACTCTATTCCAGTCGAACTTTGCTCATTTCCGGTCTGTTTTACTCTATAAAATGGCCGGAGATGAGGCCATTTTGGGGCGTTGATTTACTCTATCGCAGACCGTCCGATAAGGTAGTGACCGGGGGCCTACTCGGAACAGGTGGGAAATGCACTCGACACGACAGTGGCAGATAGACAGGCACTTGACACGACAGTGACAGATAGATCGAAATGTTGCTGATACTGCAGGCCCCCGGTCACTACCTTGTAGCCTGGTCGGATTTTGGTGCCCGAAAACGGCTATAAATTTCCAGTTCAGCCGCCTGATTTACTCTATTTCCGACTGACATTTGGGGCCAAAATTCCCATTTTCCGCTGTGGGGGCCCAAAGTTTTCGCTTCTGGACCCTTTCTCAACCGTTTGCACCCACTACTCGCATTTTCCAACGCCTCTTGGGTCTTGTAGCTCGATTCTCGGTCTACATAATCAATGTCACTTTGGCCTTATGAGGATGCTTTGCCAAAAAGAGAGAGTTACTCTACTCCAGCTGAACTTTGCTCGTTTCCGGTCTGTTTTACTCTATAAAATGGCCGGAGATAGGGCCATTTTGGGGCGTTGATTTACTCTATCGCAGACCGTCCGGTAAGGCAGTGACCGGGGGCTTGATACTGCATACTGTATACTACTTGGGCAAGCGCATTGGACTCAGGAACAGTCTAGCCGCATCGAGTAGGTCGAGGCATTCCTTCGAGTCTTTGGCTTCTACCACTCAAGACCTGACCATGAAAAACATACTCGATATAATACAAGGAAAGACCTTTGGGAAGACAAAAATTACGAGTCCTAAAAATTTATTTTTAGACTCGTTTTTAGTCATCGATTCTACACCCACTTTTCGTGTTTTTGGGTTATGACGTCTTTGACTCGTGGTGGAATACTTACCTTTTATGTGTATTTTGTTGATCATTTTTTTCCTTTCCGGGAGGTATTTGTCAATTTGTATGCCGCTTTCTGAATCTCTAGGTCATTTCATTTTACACAACACTACACAGGTTTATGTATGGTGCTTTACGATGCTCATCCTGGCTGAATAAACGGCGAATATGCTTCAATAATTCAGTATTCGGGGTACCCGCCGCTCCGTTTGTTTATATCAACGACATTTCCGGTGGTGGAGATAAATTCCAGGGGTACACGTAGTCTGTAGCCACTGCAGTAGGCGTCCGTTACTGCATGAATATTCCGTTTGGAGACGCTATTATCTGAGA
>JARJLF010000833.1:0-127345 GCA_029378395.1 Mycena leptocephala
CATTTCCCTACTGTATTCTCTTGTTTTTTTCGCTCTCCGATCCTTCACGGCTATTTTCGTCTACCCGCTGCTATTTTCTCCGACGCATGCCATCCTTGCTGACCTCCCATCTTTTCCGTCTTCTTTATTCGTCCTCTCTCCCCTTCGCGTTCGAACGCAAGTGATTGATGCGCACCTATGTAGAGGCACGGGCGGGCACGTACCTTGCACCCCTTCCTTTCTCACCGCCACCTATCTAATAACGCGCCTTCCCCTTCCCTGTCTTAACTTATCCCTCACGTCGTCCCGTTCCTCCATTCTCAAACAGATAGAATGAAAATCACATTCGAAATGCGCACCCCACAATGTCACGACGTTGCCATTTCACCGCACCGCTTCGCGAGTCGCTGCAGCTTCTGCCCCAGTCTTCACGCGCGCACGTGTGTGTTTTTACTGAATGGCCGTGGGTCGTCTCGATCATATGCAAGCATCTCCGTCTATTTCGGCGCGGAAGGAACGAAAGGAAGCGGGGCCGTAACGGGCGCTGCTGTCTGTTCTATCGCAGACACTACTATGCTTTTTACCCTTTGAAGGCCTCCATTTGCACCATTTTGGCTTGTACCCTTCTCCCAGGAATTCCCAGGAGAAATGGAACAAAGGTAACAAGCTAGTGTTTGCTCTGATTGTTTTTGCCATGTGATTGTGGCATGTAAGGGTGCATTTCTGAAGGATGGACACATCCTTACTGCTGTTTGCGGAACATAGGGCGCGGATCAAAATTTCATCAAAAACTGTTGTTTTCACTAATGCCCCAGTATCTTGCTTGCCTCTACTCCAAATGCCCTGAAAATATTCTCAATCGATTTCTACAAATGTTTTACAGTGCTTAGGCTGCCTAGAATGTTCATCTTCTTCGCTGATCGCTGAGTAAGCAGAATCATGTGATCTTGCACTAATGCCCCTGCTTCAGTGGAAGGATGGCGTGTAGACCCCTGGATTTTTGTCTGTAAATCTTTTCAAATGTTTCATACTGCCCTGGGTAGTTTTTGCTGCAATTGATCCCGCACAAACGTACAAATAGATATATGCATAAATTTGTTGCTCTTAGCATTTCATCTGTACTGCAGCAGCAAGGTATTGTGCCTATTTAGCTATCCAATTCAATGCAAAGGACATTGAAGAATCCCGAAACAAAAATTTGGGGCACACTGAGTTGTTTTCCCTCCCGAACAGGGGCAATAGTGGAAGACCACCTGAATTTGCTTACAAAGCCATCAACAACAGAAATACATATCCTAGTAAGCCTAAGCACCGTAAAACATCTGTAGAAATCGATTGGTAATGTTTTCAGGGCATTTGGAGTAGAGGCAAGCGAGATATAGGGGCATTGGCGAGAACAACAGTTTTTGATGAAATTTTGATCCGCGCCCTATGTTCCGCAAACAGCAGTAATAGCATTTCCACTCATCGAAATTCCACGTGTGATCTTGTACCCACTGCGGGGATCAAAATACTTTTTCATCTGGGAACAAACAGCTTTGTAACTCGTTATACCACTACAGAGGAAAATTTCCCAAAAATGTAAAATTCCACGGAAGATCCCGCCTTTTCCTTGGTTTCTTTCAGCTTGGAAAAGGCTCTATGAAAAGAGTAGTTTCTTTGTTCCCTCTTTTCCTTTGTGCAAAAGCACCGTAAAAATCGTACTTTTACGCAAAATTTTACATTTTTGGTAAATTTTCGATGGTAGTGCTATAACCAGTCACAAAGGGTTTTTCCTGGACAAAAAAGTATTTGATCCCCACAGTGACCAGCAGCCAAGACACACTCTGCAAAGGAACAAAGGGGTAAGTCAGAAAAATATGACAATTACCGCAGAAAAAAACCATTCAGAATGATATAGGACTACTTGCCCATGTTTTAGGAGTCGTTGAGTTGTCTCCGAGACATTAGAGAGCTTGTACCCAAGCGGCATGGAGCCTGTTATAAATTCTGCCTGGTAGTCAAATTCCGACACCCCAATGCTATTACACAGTCGTAATGGCCTTTAGAGGAAGAAAAAAAAGCTGCATGCCGCTTGGGCACAAGCTCTCTACTCTTTCTAGCGCAAAAGAGCATAAACTGGCTTTATTTTAATCGCTGCATCGCAAACAGGCTATTAATACGGAAGAATATAATACGATATATAATGTGATATGCCAGACCCGTATTACACATATTTTTCTGTATTAGACAGGTTGCGCAACAGCCATTGGAGCTATCTGATGGCTGATTTGGCGTGCGCAAATCGATGGCTGGTGGCTCGAATGGCTCAATGCCTGAACTCATTTTCCAGTGAATCAACCCATTTGGAAATGCTGGTGACCATCTGCAGTCGGATGATCCCTTGCACACTTACGGCTGGCTGACGGGAGGCAAAAATATGTTGATTTTGATGGAATTGGTGCTCTGGCAAGGTTGAGGGTAATTCTGTGAGATACGCCTGCATCAGCCCTCATTCTAACCCCAGAAATAAGTGACCCATTCGAGCCACCAGCCATCGATTTGCGCACGCCAAATCAGCCATCAGATGGCTCCAATGGCTGTTGCGCAACCTGACTATTATGAATGCCCCAACACTGCTCTGGTTCAATGAGTTCGAGAATGGTTCCCTGCGGTCTTCTCTCCACAAAATATCACATTCATTTCCTGCATCGTTTCGAACTCCAGCTAATATCTACACCTCCCCCAATTTGCTCATTAAAATGTCCGCCCGCGCGTCGCTATTATGGGCAGCGGTGATATCGATCACAGTGGAAGTGACACGGCGGACCTCAAACGTTGAGGCAGCCGCAGGTCGCGCTCGAGGGAATTCGGAGGCCCGCCGCCCTTGCTCTTCTGTGGTATCGTGGCCGGTGCGACCCAGACCAACCCGCACGATCATTAGCGTCGGCGCGATGTTCTAAGGGGCATTGTCAGGGAGGTAGCAATTTGGAGCCACGTCACAGACCATTATTTGCGGTACTGCTGCACTGAATATCGCGCCAGCTGGCTGTGGGAAGTCAGAAACCGGGAAAGAGGGAAAAGAAAGAGTTACCGAATTCTCCGCCAAAAGGGAAAAGGCGAGCAGATAGAACAACATGCTGAGAAAGTAGATTGCGCCGGATTCCAAACTGTCCAGGTTATATGCTTTGTTGAGGACATGCGAATGAGGACGTACATGACGGCGATAGCGGTATTGTACCTGTGTACTGACTCGAGTACTATACGAGCGTCACGGCGGATCCACCAGATTCGACCCGCTGGCAGAAAGACAGGTATGGGGTCAAAAAAATGAGAAGAAAGGACTGAATTTACCTGTCAAACCCATCAGGACCATATTCGTTAAGATAGCCATCACAAAAGGGACCCGAGAGTCGAGCTGGTAGGGAATAAGGCCATCTTCGCATGCAACCAAATAGCCCAGGACTAGGACGAATCTATTAGATACAATCAGTAAAGTTGACATTCATACCTGTAGTTGCAAACAACATGAGTATGGGAAGGACAACGATGCGGATATTGCGTCCCCAGACGACGAAGCAGCGATAGATCTGATTCAGGATAAATGTATCACTCTTTATTTTGGATGCCGAAGACCTACAAAGAGGCCATCTGTGACGATACTGTGGGCACTTTAGCATGACGGAATTGCCAGCAGCGGGTAGGTTTCACTTATTCGTGACCAGGAGAAAATTCGTGGCTGCAAGGAGCCGGTCATACAAGTTCGTGGGGCCAAGCGCTGGGGGAGCCGGCCACACCGCTCCCTCGATCGCGAGGCGGACGATCTGGGAACCCAAAACAACGAAGTAAACATGAATAATGATCTGAAGCGTCGCGAGAATGGCCATTGCGGACATGGCAAGCGCAAGGCTCTTGCGCCCCGCTCCCGTCCGATGGTACAACAAATGAGCCGCGATGTACAAAAGGACAAGTAAGATGCCTGTGGAACAGTATTGCAGCTTCCACAAGTACCTCCCAGGACCAGACTCACCGTAAAGCAAGAATTCTGCCTAGGCAGCGAAAGTCGTTGACTATTGGTTGTGGCTTGGAAAACGCAGGGGCGACGTACATATATCCCACAGGTTCGTGCCAACGCAAAGTCCCAATAGCTTGCAAAGGTGGTGGGGTCGATGGTGTAGTTCATGGTGGAGCCGAATCGGCGCCAATCTGAAGCTGTATGGAAGGCCTACCTTACGGGTGCGACCTGCTGTCATTTCGTTCGTCTGATGGGCCACTGATATCAGCCACAAAGCAGTACCTTTCCGATGCAGAAATCACGAAACCTCAGTCAGACTTTCTTCCTCGGCCTTTCAGGAGGCACTGAGGCAGTCGTGCTGCAATTTCTGATACACTGCAAATCGGTGGAGTTTGTGGATTATTCGGCGGAGTTGGAGATGAAAATCAAGGACAAAGCAATGGACGAGGTCTGACAGGAAGAGCAGGCAGGCTGTCAGTGTCAATGTACAAGGAGCCAACAAGGAGCTCATATAAGTAGCTGTAAGCTGTAACGTCTGCATCGGAGTTCTGGCGGCTGCCGCGGCATCCAGGGGGAATGGAGATATCCAAACCCGGTCAGTACTAGTTCAGAGGGATTGCGGCGAGATTGGAGGTCTTGGGCAGACGAGTTTACAGGCATCCTTCACGTGACCTCACGCGACGCTCAGGCTCACCAAACAATCTGCAACATGATCATTCAATCCACTTATTTTTGGGCCCCACACGACTTGCTCCATACTGCGTACAAAGCATACCGCGTTTAGCCTTCCCGCGTTGAAAGACGTCTGATATTAGGAAAGAACTTGGAACTTCGAAACGTAGACAGGGGGTCTATGAAACTCTAAAATAAAAGTAGATGATCACTGAAAATCTCGACCCTGGAAAAATAACTAAAATTTCAAGCCCTTCACCCGCCATTTCTTTACGACTCGTGTTCCGACTCCAAGGAGTCGAACACTTCGTCTTCGTCGTCAGCCTCTTCACCATCATCCTGCTGTGGGCCGGAAAAAATAGCGGCATAATCGCCTGGATCGGCGGACGCTTCCTCGTTATCCTGGCTTTCCGATAAGTCGGCACTCTCAACCACTTCCTCGTTCACACCAACATTGTACCCCCCTCCCGCATCCGAATCGCCGTCAGTGATCGAGTCGATGTCGGAGAACGTGCCTTCGCTCACGTCCGCATCCCCGACCTCGAGGTCGGCGTCGCGTCCGAAGAAGAGGGGGAAGCGCGCCGCGAGGGGCGGGATGATGCGGAAAGGTGAGCGATCGCGGACCGGCGGGGAAGGTGGGGGGGATGGAGAGGCCGATTCCGCCTGCGAACTGGACGAGGAAGCGAACGGGCTGCTCAGATTCGGTGGCACAAAGACGCGCGGAGGCGGGGAAGGCGGAAGCGCGATGCGGCCGTCCGCTGCGTCGCGGCTCTTCTGCGTGAGATCGATGTCCGCCTCCGGCGCACGTATCTTGCACATTTCGTCCATCTCCTCGAGACGGGTGATAAGTTCCTCTGCGGTCGGGACGTGGAAAACGGGGCTCCGCGGGGAGGTCTCAGAGCTGGGTTGCAACGAGGAAGGAGACCGAACTGGGGAGGGGGTGCGCGAAGGTGGCAGGGCGTGCAAGTGCGGCTGAGTATAATGTGGCCAGGGCGGGGCGACATCTGTAGATTTCAAGTGATGGGGGGACTTGAGCCGTCTCTCGGGCCACAGGTTCGAGGATTGCGGTTGCGGCTGGCGCTCCCACGGCGATGCCATTGAATAAAACGCGTGGATTGGCCGGGGCGCGAACAGGGGGGCCTGACGTTTGGAGGAACGGTATTTCCGGTAGCTCGGCACCTCAGGCTCAAAGTACGCGTCGCCAGTGAAGTCCTCGGTGAAGAAGAAGAATGGGAGGTGAAACACGGACTCCTCGTTGCAGTCCTCCCGCAGTGTACGATCTGCTTCTGGGGCCTGCGTCTCGTCAGCAACCACGAAAGTAGAAAGAGAGGTTCCTCATCATCCACTCGTCGAAGGCACCAACATACAACATCTGCCCCCAAACCTTTTCCTTCAGGTTTTCGTTCCATGGCTGTAGCAAAGCGTCAGTTCTCAGATTCCACCGGGAAAGTGTGGCCAGCCGACCTTGGAGGCAACATTCGCCTTGGGCACACGCACTACTAACTGGGATTCATTTGCGACGGGCATTGTTAACGGCGAGTGGCACTGAGTTTGGTGGATGGAGAATGAAATGTGGAGAGTGCAATGTGAGTGGCGAGAGAAAAAGTGAGGCCGTGGCTTTGTCCACCTCCCGCGCCATTTAAAGGCCCACGCTTTGACGACGCTTTGAACTTGCACGTGATCGTGACAATGGAGAGTTTGGCTTTGTTAAACTGTTTCACGCTTTGGCTTTGTTCGGGTTCTTTCCGCATTCGATGCGTCCGTCCGGCTGTGTTCGGGTTCTCCTTTCGATCCTAGAGAAAAGGCCACGATTCAGTTAATTTTGAACCACTCGATCATGACTACTTCCCATACGGTAATTTCCAAGTGGAGGCATTCGGTGCGGTCGCCGAAGCTGGAGAGTTCAGGGAACGATTTTGTATCTGTCGATGGTCATGAGAGATGGTTTGTGTGTCTGATATTCAAATCCCCGAACTGCGACGCCAACCAGGTCAGAGATAAACTATACACATTATAAGCCCAATCTGAATTCCCGCTCGTCGAGTGGAGATAATTATTGGATTCTTTCGAATGTGCATGTAACTGTCAACAAGCGACACCAGATGTGACCATCGGGGATACCTAGGGATTTCAATGAGAAAAAGAAAAGCAAGCGGAACACCAGATGCGCACGGTTCCTGCAGTAATGTTCGTAGGGCCACTGGATGCCCGCTCGATGTCGGTTTGAAGACCCTGCGCGCGTAAATCGCCAAGCTTTGCAATGACTTTCTCGACGTCCGAGCCCTGTCTCGGCTCTGTGAAGACAAGCTGTGAGCACAGTCTTTCTATCGTAACTAACTCGAACTTAGTGGAAACATAATGCATTCGATCTTCCATCTCGCCTCGAGCATTTCGGCAAGCGGGCACACAGAAATATCGGCAGCACACTTTAGAGTGAGCGAGCTTGGGGCAGGCAGGATATCGAGCGCGAGCGTATCGAAGAGAACTCAGAAATCGTCGTCGTCCAAGCTGGGGCGAATCGTAAGGTGAGAAGACAGCCGCCGGATCCACCATTCCCACTGTTAGGCCGGCGTCACCCCGATCATGTAGAGGGTGTGTATTGCACACTGCGAGCGTCGTAGGAAGGATGTGCAGCGGCCTATGCCGGAAATTGACGGTCTTCAGGGCTGGGACACATAAACAGTGAGTGTCAGGACCTCGAGGCTGGGTGTGAGGCGTAGGGCATCTACGCAGCTGGAAAAGGGTTGGGTGAGTTCAAGATGCGGGAGTTGGAGCTAGGGAGGCCCTATCGAGTCCGGAGAGGAGTGCCGGAGGACGACGTTGCTAAGCCTCGGAGCTTCCAAGAGCGCGCATATCGGCGCAAGCCGCCATGCGCCTTCGACAGTGAGAGAAAGGGTTACTAAACACGGTAGCCGCCCACGAACGTCCACGAAAAGCAAGAGGCTGAACTATCGTTAGCTGGAGAGATTTCCATCGGGAGGAGTACCGGGTGATGATGGGAATAATGCTTTCCTGGGTGATTCCGAAATATGGAGGTTCAAAGGATGAGTACCGGCTCGCCCAAGCGAACATTGGAGCAGATTTTCTGCATCCCGAACAGCATCAGGGTTCAGCTTAAGGCACATTAAAACCTCGGCCGTGTTCAAGGCTATAGACCACCATGTTCTGCAGATGCTGGCTCATAAGCAGTAATGGCAGTGGACTATGGCCTCGGCACACGCACGACCGAAGTGAGGAGTGTCGACAATATGCGAGAAGATTACCATGGTAATTTCGGGTGGTAAATTCAAGATCTGTTACTTTGCTGCCTCAAGATGCCCCAAGACACGCGCTCACTCTTCAGCGAAGAGCAACAAGCGGGACTCCTAGAGACTCAGACATTTCCGTGTCAATTTCCTGAGACGGATCGAACTTCAGGGCCGGTGGGATCACGATCCGGGGAAGGGAAGACTTGGAACGCTAGGTAGAGAACCAACTTCGCGAGTGCGACCAGTCATTATCGAGGCTGGAAGATACATGTGGTTAAGAACAAAAGCGACAGGTCACACATGTGACTTGTGACGAAGCGGCACTTCGTGGCGCTTCCCACACTTGCTTCCCACCAAGCGCTTCGAATTCCTGAGTCCTCTCACCTCCAACCTTGCTTTCGCCTTCATCAGACGAATGGAGACCGATTTTGACTTGCATATCCTGCCAGTACCGAAGCCTTTGCGCTGGTCACTGTACGCGAACGGGATGCCTTGGATTGCGACCGGCGGTGATTCTCGGAAATTTTGAGGCGCTAACACTGGGCGGTGCGTCAAGCCAACGCGCTGCGGGACTGATATAGTACACTTCTCAGCACAAGGTCTTAATCATACCTTAAGGTTCGAGCGCTTTTCGTTTGCCTCGTGTTGTGAGATATGAAAGATATCGGATACGGACCAGCAACTTGAATAGCTATCGGGCGGTGGTATTACACGCGCGTTTGGTGCGTCTTCCTCGGGCTTATCATTCATATCTGTAATTTTAACTCGGTCTTCGGAACTTCTTTTTTTGCGTGCTTCATGCCGAGATCATGAACTACGGGCATTGGCGGCACCCTCGTCTAGTGTGATCTAAGGTGCTGATCTTTTTTTTGGGAGGTCGTGGGTATGAATGGCTAACTTTTTCATAGCCTACGCGGCCACATGCTTCCACATCTCAGCCTTAAACTTTTTAGACACGTTTCTTGTGTGTGTTTTTCATGAGTCTCTTCACCCGAATCTGTAATTTCATCTCGGCCTTAATACCGGGGTCGTGTTTACATTGAGATTGCAAACGACAGACCGGATTCGCATTCACGGTATGGCTTCCAAACTGAATCTAAGCTTATGCTGAACAATTTCCCCCTGGGATGGGGTAATTGGTTGATAGTCTTGTACACGGCTACCAACTTCGACACCTCCTCCTTTTCAAACCACATACATTCTACGATCATACGTCAATTTCCATTCCAGTATCCTGTTTAACAATCATCGACTCCGATTCTCTTATCCTCCGAGCCGTTCGGCGCTTGGAGGTTCATTCATTCTTCGAATTTCCTTCCACAATTATCGCCATCCCCTGGCTAGACTGACTTGCCTGGTTAACAAAGGTCGTCCAAAATGGTGCCAGTGGCTTGGTGATTGTTATCCTCTTCCTGGTCGTCATCGACAAGTTCCGCGCCACTTGTAATTTCATTCTTTGCTATCTTGAACGCCGTGCTAGGCACCACGAACACACACCGAGGATCTTCCATACCCAGCACAACTGACCAGTTTCCCCCAGTTTCCCCCTGTCTTTCTCTCCTCCAGTAACAACACACCGTTCTCGTGATCATTGAATGCCCGCTCCGGGTAGCTTGCAGCTTGTCCCGTTCCTCACGCGAAGATGTCGCGTGGCGTGTGGCGCGCGCCGGAATTCCCGTGCGCAAATCCCCCTGAACCATCTTTCGCACAACCTTATGTAATTCCACGACCGCGTGTGTTTCATTTTGCATTGACAACCCGGGAGCCAAATTGTGCCTTTTTCATTCGGCAACGCCACTCAAATTTCCTTCCTCGAATCCGGGCCAGGCTGTTTGTCTGGTCGGCTGTCTCGCTCATGTTGCGGTAGGTTACCGTCGTCGACGATTTTTTTCGAGCACGCTCGAGGTAACCCAACCTGCATGGCATCTATTCTTAATCTGTCGGTGAACCAATCAAGTTTTCCGCGTGTCTTCGTTCTATCGAGCGTAGGGTAAGTGGGTTGATTTTCCCTTGGCATCGACAGTCTCACATACACCGACTAACGCACCGACGCACCCCGAGGATTTTCCGTGCCCACAACTGATGCTTTCCCCGCCTTTCCGTCCTCGGGTAGCCAGCGCACAACGTCGCCTATCTTTTGATCTTTTGAATGGTCCCCGACCTGCCCCTGTTGTCCCGTTCCTCACGCCACGATGTCGCGTGGGGTGTGGGGTGTGGCGCGCGCCGGAATTGCTCGAATTTGCCATACATTGAAATTCTGCTTCCACATTCTGTGCCATATGTTGCATTGTTATTCGGCCACCCCGGACTGAGACCAAGTTATTCCTCGTCCATTCGGCAAACGCCATTGCACGACCGAACTGCGAATTGCACAGGGGCGGAGCCTTACAGTCCCACGACATCGTACCCGCTCATCGCCACCATCGCCACCGGGTACGCCGGCGAATACCAATATTGCGATTCCGTTGTATCGTGGTATCCGTTGTCACAGAAAATCGAGAGATCAAAAAACAATTTCATATCGGCGTTTGTTTCAGGCACGCGGAATATTCTTGGTGAGCTGTCTTCATCGTCTCGTCAGTCTGGCTGTAGTCTCACTTTTTTGTGCTGTATTTCATCTCCGTTTTCGTTGGTTGTATTTTAAGGTTTTTGAAGATCTCTCGGAACCGACATTTTTGAATGCCGGTTCGGTGGCAATAAAAATGACAGATTGGCGAGCTCGGACCGGACACGTGGTTGACAACGAACAGTGCCGGATTACTGGTTTTTCCATTATCGTGCCTGGACCTGCTGCCTGGACGCGTTCATATTCTCCGCTTTTTCGGTTTGAAAAGCGTTCCCTCATGAGTGGTATCAGCGTTATTATTCTGGCTACGGTTACTGGAGATCGGACATTTGTGACTGGACTAGAATTTGTCCGAGGACAGATCTCGGTTTATTTTAATCTGATGGCCAAATCTGGTGGATCTCCCATTTAATGATTCATTGTATCGCTTGCAGAACTGTTATCGCGTGGCGGAGTACTTCATGCTCTCCACGTTCCCTCCTTGTCCTCCCCACTCTCGATGGCTGTCCGCCACCAGAGCGCCCTCTATTCTCCCGCCCACCACACCAGCATTTCGAGTGACCGAAACGTGCCGTATCATTCGTCGCCGATATATGGGGCTAGCGTCGGGGCAATAGCTGTGAGTTTCGTTTACGGTCGCGCCCTCGCAAGCTTTTGAAGTGTCGCGGAATTTTTTGCTGACCACCATCCTGCCTTGAAGACCGATATCATCCGCATGGAACTTCCGTGGATGGTCCGCCGGAGCCGCCCTTGCACTACCACTATGGAGAAGCTCAGAACGGCTCTCTAAATCTGTCTCAGGGCCAGGGGAGCGCAATACGGCAGCCCACACTCCTCCCCAGGCTCCAGATACCAGCTCGAGGAGTCGACTCGTCGTCGTCGCCATCCGCCCAGCGCGTCGACATATCCGTTTCGGCATTCCACTCCGCCACCGCCACGATCTCTGGACACAAGTTCCAAGCGCCAGCTTTCCGTGGGCCCTTGTCTGCGCCTGACGCGTCAGAGGACTTTCGCTACCACCAACTGTACGAGGACCCCAATCGGGTGAGCAATATGGTGCCGAGCAATGCTGTTGCGAGCGGGAGTGGGAGTGGGAGTGGGAGTCGTAGCAGGACTGCGGATGCGACGGACCGCCGCAGCAACAGTCCACAGAGTCCAGTGCGGGCGACTCGACGTCAGACGACGACTGCAGTAATTGCATGTCGGCAATGGTGCGTCACTTGGCCTTCTTGACGTTCTCCACTCACGTTTTCCTCACCTGTTAGCCGCTCGCGCAAAATTCGCTGCGACTCGACGCGCCCACACTGCTCAAATTGTTCCCGTCGTGGGGACCAGTGCGAATATGATCCGGCCCCTAAACGGAGAGGACCCGATAAGAATCCTGGGACGCGTCAGCGGCGGTGCAAGAGGCGCGCTGACTCCCGCGAAGAGGACGATGAGCCCGCAAACAAGCCTCTTGTCAGACTGGAGCCTGCTCCGGTGGCATCCACGTCGATGATAGCGCTGCCGTCCCCCATGCCGATGCCATCCCCCGAGTCGCCGACGGAAATGAAGCGCGATAGGTCTCCGAAGAGACAGAAGCTTTCAGGCGAGCCCTCTCGGAGCCTGGAGGACCTCGCGGAGAGGGTGCGTCAACAGCATCCTACACCCTCGTCGACCGGAGCTTCACACAACTACGGCCGCCCAATACGGCCGCTGATCCACGTACCGTCGCAAGGCCCGCCGACACCGCTCAGAATCTCGACAGACGAGTCGGTGCTCATCAGAGTGCGCTATCCTGTTCTTATGCTCAAGTTCGTGCTAACTGTATCTCACAGCGAACCCAACCACCGTCCTCCACGCAGCCCCCTTCTTCTGACGTCTCCAGCTCACGGTACGGCACTACACCGTCATCGTCATCTTACGCGTACGAGGTGTCGCCTTTTGCGCGCTCGGCCGGCTACGAGCAGCAGGCGTCGGCGCCAGCGGGCGAGCATCCCCAGTTTCCGGGTCTCCCGTCCGCAGCGGTGCAAGCGGCACAGCAGGGCTGGTGGGACGCGTTCCTTCGCTCTTATTCGTAATTTTTTTATCTTTTCCACAGGCGACGTCACTGACGGGATGCATGTAGGCTGCGGGAGATTGCGACGGAGCTTAATTTTTTGTGCGTCTCCTTCTCCCCCCGATTTATTCCCGCTCAATTTTTGCTTGATCCAGATACACCGACAGCCCGATCGCACTGTCCTTCATCAACGTAGGATTCCTCCTCGAGACGCTGTGGAATCCGACGAAGTATCTGACGCTCCAGCCCGCGTTTATCCTTGCATCGATGGCACTCGCGGTTCTGATTCGGTCGAGCGAGACGGAACGGGGCGCTGCTGGGCGGGAGCGCGCTGCTTTCCTGCGCCACTCGGCTCAGGATGCGCTCGAGCGCGCGTGGCGCGAGGCGGTATGGATCGACGCTAGCCTCGCGGAGGCTGCCTTGGTGCGTCTCTTTCCCCACCCCCACTTGCCTCGCTCACTCACCGCACCCAACTCGCAGATCATCGCCCAGTACGAATCTTCCGCGCACCCGGAGTACCACCCCGACCGCCTCTCGCGCGCTTTCACGTTCCTCGACGAGGTCGTCAGCGCGCTCGCGCTCACCTCCGTCGACGCGCAGAACGCGGACGTGTGCCACTACGCGAGCGCTGCGGCGCCCGTCGTCGCCGTGCAGCCGGACATGCGCTGCGCGTGCATGCCGCCGGGGACGCCCCGCGGGACGCCGACAGCGTGCTACCGAGCACGCTGCCGTGGGACCCCAGCTGGGGCGCGCGCGAGATCCGCGACGAGGAGTGCCGGCGCGTGTGTTGGGCCGCACTGAGCCTCGCGACGAGCTTCCGCGCGGAGTGCATGGCGCTCGCAAGGGCGGACGAGTGCCAAGCGCTAAGGATCTGCGACCCTGCGAATGTACGTCTTCCTTACTAGGGGCTTCGTCGTCGAGGCGTATGTTGACTGATTTTCAGTACCTTGTGCTCTTCCCGAACGAGATGTACGACCGCGGCGGGTATGGCAGCGGGCGGCAGGATGGGGCGGGCCGGCGGCGCATCCGAAGAACGCGATCTGGGCGCTGTACTGCCGCAGCATGCTGCTGGCTAATTTTTGCAGCAACGTCGTCGCGCGCACCACCGAGAGCCGCGACGAGCGCGAGAGCCAGGCGGAGGCGCTGCAGGAGTCGTGGAACGAGGCGCAGGCGATCATGGACGCGCTCGATGGGCATGTGTGCAATCTGCATACGACGGTCGCGTATCTATGCCGGGAAAACATCTCAAAGTGGGTCGAGCCAAAAAAATCTGTTGGGTTGGTTTGCTAAATATGGTTTTTTTTCCCAGCGCACAAATGATCATCACGAAAGGGTTACGGAAGTGAATATAATATGTCGCTTTTCTGTCCGACCTTGGCTGATCCTTCGCAGTCTGCAGGGCTTGCCCGCAGGAAATCGCCCCGGACCTCTTTTCAATCGGCGACAAGCTAAGGAGTGGAGTACGTCTTTCCCTCGTCCATTAATACCAAACTAAAATTAATACAACTTTCAGTCTATTATCAGGCCGAAGTTGTCAAGCGTGTTACCGTGTCCATTCAATACGTCAACGATCCTAGAGGCCACCAACTAACCCAACGGCGTACGCCGTAACCTGGTTCTACCATCAACTCGCCATGTACGTCGCTTGCTTGCGCTATCCTCTCGCGATGTCTCGGCCTGACAGATCTTAACAGCTGTCTGTTGCTCTGGGAAAATGACACCTCGCTCGGAGACGTGCTCGAGCTCGCAAAGTCGTTCCTCGTCCCGCTCGATGTGATGAATGCGCTGTGGCCGTGTGAGCGTGCGTTCTCCTTCCTTTCTCCGCAGTTCACATCACGAATGAATGCTAATCTATTGCCGGACAGTGATCCAGCTGCAGTGTACGGCGCTGCGCAAGCGGCTCACCGCGCACTGCCGGTCTGCGGGGCACGAGCCGCCACCGCCCTCGAACTACTCGCTCCCGCTTACCCGTCGCAATCCTTAGTTCCGCCCGCATGTAGTACCCCGCACTTTATCTCGCCTCTCGCCCCATGCCTCCGCCTCCCTTATTACCCCTCTACCTACACTACGCATCCGACCTACTTAAATTCATCTTCGCCGTAATCTGCCACCGGTGTTCCGCCCATAGATATACCCCGTACATTATCCTATACCGTTGCGTCGTGTACAGTTTTGAAGATACCGATGTGTTGTATGTCTAGGCCTGGCTTGTTGTACTTACTTGATTTCTGTTCATATGTAGACCATAGATCTCAGATTGACCGGTTGCTCGATACTGGAATGTATGTTGAGAGAAAGATAGTCAGGTTGAAATGATAAATGTCTGCACTGGCCATGTATCAATCATGCTTCTCACTACGCAAGTGTACTGGAAAGGAAAGGGAAGCTATGAGAGGTTGCTGCGGGTACAGCAAGGGGAATGTATATACTTCATTCAATCATGTATACACTTAGTACTACTGAAGGAATTGACACCAGGATTACATAGTCCCTGATGCATTTAGACTGCAACCCGAATAATGTCGCAAAAGTCCGTTTTGAGTTATAAGCCAAGATAAAGGGATTCTGAACCTTATAGGCAAGCAGGCATGCTTATAAAGCCTTATAAAGGGTTATAAGTACCTATATACGCTTATAACTCAAAAGGACCCCCCTCAGGCTGCATTCCAAACCCAATATTGGTGACATACACACAGGTTGAGTTGAGCCTAGTGTATAAGGCTCGAAATGCCCTTATCCTGACTTATAACCCAAAAGCGATTTTTGCGACATGTCTGAACAAGCTCTTTTTCGTCATTCCAGTCTAGCGCCTGTATGTCTTCAATTTCCAAAAGACGATCAACATCTTCCACAGTCCTTGAAGGTGCACAAAGCTCCGCAAGATGAGTCAAGTTGTTCTTGTGTCGCTCCAGCATATTGCGCTGAGAGCTTTCTTTGTATTGGAGAAGATCGGCCTCCGGTAGATAGATTTCAACAAATCGTCATCTTATCTGCAGCTATGGCATTCTCAAGAATGGCAGATGACAGGGAAAGAACTTGACAAAATAAGATACCAACCGGATTTCGCAGGCACGCAGGCCAGTATATGTTGAATTAATGCCAGGCATTGCTGAATTTGAGGTGGGAATAAAGAATTTGGTGTGGATTTTCACCTCATAGACTCACCACAGACAACGTCAGAACAAACCATCACCAGGTGGAACTCACTTGATATATTGCACAAGGCAAGAAATATTGGGATAAGGAATACAAACAGTAAATTCAAGAAACGTACGATAGTTCAACAACGGGGACGGGCGATTTCTCTGGATTTACACGTGAATTACTTCGTGTTTACTGTCTACTCCATCCCCTACATCATCTTGCGTATGCTGGCTAATACTGACAGTGATTCGGCGCATGGGAATACTTCCTATTGTTTGTGAGATGTGACCTCCATCCTGAGGCATCTGTTGCGAGCGCATCTTGACGCGGATCGTGATTATCCCGAAAGTTATCCCCTGCCAGCCTGTCAGGCGCGCCCAGTGCTATGCAGTTCGAGAGGGAATGCTCACCACGATGGGAGTGATAAGCTCCAGGATAATGAATTCGGCGTCATAATTGACAGAATAAAGACACAGGATAAGGATTTCCACGAAGAGGAATAGTGCGGCGGATTCCACGAGAATTCGGAGGATGGGCATAAAGCTGCCCTCGCTGGTGCGGTAGCGGGTCGACTCCTTCTCTGCTCGCCAAAGCCGAAAGGCCATAAGGCCCGTGGTGATCACATTCTCAACCACCTAGGATCACATTCATCTCACGGAGTGCCAGTGGACCTTCCGATGTGAATCCTCACCGCAATGACATACCAGGCCGTAATCCAGCTGGTGAGCGGAGCATCGAAATCCGAAACTGCGGGGTTGAATGTGCTGTACAATCCACAGACCATGTAGCCGGAGACTATGAGTTTATTATATGAGGACAATTCGAATTCACCCTGACGAAAGATACCTATCTCTCCGATCAATAACAGACAGGGAAAGATTACAATCCTGTAATCCTTGCTCCACAGAATCCAACAACGGTAGACCTTTTGTGGTTTCAGTGCCGTTTACAATGTGAATAAATTCGAGCCCACCGCCGCTGCATCCCCAAGAATACTTTGAGTCGCATAACTGGCTGAAGTTTGAGCAGGAAAGTTAAGAAGGAGCGGAAACACACACACTGTGTCTTTGGCAATGTGATGCCCTAGGAAAGTGTACATTAGAAGGTCCAGTTATATATGAACGCGATCTCACAAAGCTGAAGTTCTGCCAAGTACGCCACAGGTCCGCCTGGAGCATCCGCAAAATCTGCAAAACCCGTCACGAGTCGAAAGCAATTGATAGCTGTCGGTGGCATATGAACGACAATGAAGAAAGAGGAAATCATAAATCTTACCAACATGGACTGTGGCTAGGATGAACATGAGAATTGAAATAATGAATAACACCTATATTCAGAGTCAATTGACGATTCCTGGACCCAATTGGGAGATATTACTCCATAGTGTGTATTTCGTCCATAATTCGAGCTGGTCTGGATGTACACCCCGAATCCGAATACACACAGAAGGCATCCTTGGATTTCAGTGAGAATTATCCCCTCCTAGTGAAAGGAAGGACACACCGTACAAAAGGGCCTAAACCAGCCACCGTCAAATCCTGAGTCAATCAGACCCAAGAGTGAACGTACCTCCAGCCATGCACCAATGAGGAAGGTTTTATCAAGGGGATACTGGTGGAGAGCCATGGTGGCATTCGAATCGGAAGCATAACGGCGTCGACCTCGTTTTAAAGGGCTCTCATTTAGCAGTAACCGAGTCTTGGCGCCTTGATCTCACGGGCAGCGACTGATGGCGATCTTCGAAGATGCCCAAAACAAGGTCCAATCTGACGATTATGACTTGAAAATCATGATACCATATCCTGAATCGACAGCGAGAGTAGGTACGCCATCACTGTGATCAGAGCCAGGGGAAAGGAATATGCGCCAGAGAAGATGCAAACGACAGGCTGACAGGTGTCATGTTGGGCGGCGAGGGCGGGGCGCTAGTATGCGGGAAGCCAAACGTCTATCGGACGCTGCGGAGAATATGACGCTCAACATCGCGGCGAGTCCATATTTATCGCAGTGCCCATGATTTATTTGCTCATGGCTGCCGATGTCCATTGGCCAATAGAATCTCAATGCCCGCTCGAACGTGAGATGTTATCGAGAAGTATCGGAAATTGTGCGCGACACTGTATAGCCGTGTATCAATCAACTTCAACAAGGACTCGAGATATGAATCGCCAGGAGTTCGAGGGCGGTTAACTCCCCTTGATTTGTGCGGAAACTGACTGTGGCAGACACCGCAAATCGGTAGATCAAGCAACCAGTTGGTAAATGGCACCCCGAGTCCCACCAGTCTTAGGCACTGGCCGTCGCCTCGAAAATCAAGGCCGGACGTGCTTGAGAAAGGAAGGATTTGCAATCAGAAGACCGAGGGCTGAAGGAGCGAGCTCCAGGCGGAAACGAATGTCCGAGAATAGGAATAGTCTTGTCCAAGATTGGGCAACTCCCTGAGAAAGCCAATTAGTGGTATTTCTGTACAAAATAGTAGCGTGTGTAAGGTGTTTCAACTATCCATGTCAAATATATTAGAAGCCAGGGTCTAGAATTTGTTTTTAAACGGGCGAAGGTAGGGCCATGGGGTATACACGAATGTCGTATCGGATAATGCGTCGAAAAGAAAAGGTGGAACTCACGCGCCTGTGCAGTGCAGTAGGTGCCGGAGAACTGAGCGCACTCCAAGCATCGAGATAGGTGCATCCCGCAATGGCCGTCACGCCCGGCGCCGTATCGCTCGCATCGAACCACCCGTTCCCGACGCGTTGGCGTCACAGTTGCTGCGCTCCCAGTCGCGGTGGGCGTAATGTATGAGCGTCGCCGACTCGGTACGTTGCCCGTCGCAGTGTATGTCGGGAACAGCGTCAGCGCCCCGGCGGGCACATTTGAGATTGTTGGGGGTGGCCACTGCCCAAACTCCGCGGTCGCAGACGCCGCGTTGTGCTCCCGCCCGCACCGCCAGTCTGCATACACTGTAGGTGTCTTAAAACTGGACGCCGATCGCGGTGCATGTGCCATTCGCGGTGCGCAGGTCAGTGGGCACGTAGCCGTTTTGGAGGCCGAGCTGGTAGGACCACAGCGGCGAGCGGATGACGCCGTCGGTTGCGTTTCCAATCTGCGCTACTGAAAAAGAATATCAATGAGATGCGGAGGTATCTTCGATGTACAGAAGAACGTGCATTACGTTAGCAACCTTTGTCGAGAACAGGAAGATGGGTGGAACATACCAATCCTACAATGCGTCCATACTCGCCAATGGAAATTGCATTACGCCTACCTTGACCGTAGCATTACACGTCGATGAGTCCATCCACACATCACGGTTTCCGCCATCGCTCTGTGTTCCGTTCACGCCCGTGAGATACAGACCACAATCGTTGTACCCATTGCTGAACTCCCCCGCGACGGCCAGTCCGAACGCTGACCGGCTGCACATACCGATCAGTCTCCCGACAGTGCACAAAATAAGCACACCTGGTCTTAATCGACGACCCCCACGCCTGGCACGCCTGGCGCGGCCAGATCCTACCCGCGTTCGCCGCTTCCGATCGACGCATCATTCGGCTGCTGATTGAACGCAAAGTATGGATGGGTGTCTAGAGAGATGCGGTCTGAGCCCGGGAGGAATCCTGCCCAGTTCGAAACGCTGTCGTGGATGCCGACGAACGGCCCGTGACCCGCACCCAAGCCAGTAATACTACTGGTACGTATCATGTCGTGCGCTTGGAGATAGCTGTGGACGAAAGTATGTTAGTGCGTGTTTACGGTAGAATAGGAGGCGAGCGTACGAGGAGGTAAGCTGGTCTCGTCCGATAATCACTAGGCACACTAAAAGGACACGATGTCGTCAGACACAGAACAAAATCGATAGGTTGAAAAGGCGGACCCTTATGGCAACAGGGACTGGACAGCTTCGGTTATGCGGCACGGCTGTTCGGCAGACGTGATTGGCGGTGGGATTTGACCATTTGGGGTGCGAGGACCCCAGAGACAACTCGTTTACCTCAGTGAGGGTATCGTGAAGGTAGCTTCAAGTTTTAGGCCGGAAATAATGGCATATGCAGGTTCTGAATCTGGGTATTTATCATAGATTCTAGTCCACTTTCAATTCTGCCTAGGAAGGTTAAAACGAGTGGTATGAATACGGTAGGCCATTTCGAGAAAGTGGTTGAATTTTATCATTTGACTCCACTCAGCTTCCCCGCGATAAAATACGTGCACGAGTTCATCGCCATAAAGGAATGAAAATTCTCATCGTCAGAACTTTGCCTAGATAGCGTCTAGGCGACCAGCGGGTGCTACTGTTTCGGGATGCGTCCGACTTCAACAGCATTGCAACCAAAAGTAAAATCAGGTACTCTGTAATACTAATATCATTACTTTCCTGCTCAATAGATTTTGGTTTCGCTGGGAACCTTAATTTCTGTTCCTCTCGGTGTTCTTTCGAGGCGTATCATCGTGTCTTGGACCCGACAGGGGGTCTTCTGGATGTTCTCTCAGCACTTTCTCCACCCTTCCTGGATTTTTCTAAATTCTATACGCTGTTGATTCTTCAACAGGTCTGCTTCTTCTTGTCATTGTCGTGCTTCTGGCTAACCACCTGACCATAGAAGGTTTAAATGTGCTCGTCCTTCTGACTACCTTGTGGGGTTGACACTGTATATATGCATCTTCCCAATTGATCGTCCACGGTTCACCATCTGGTAAAGGTACTCTAGGCTCCTTAGATAATACCCTTGGTTTGCTGGATATTCCACTAATTCATCCCAACGTTGCGTCTTACGAAATCTGTTCTCAAGTTGAGGTGTTTGACTTGATCACATGAGATAGGGGGTTCAGATTACACGAGGTTTAATGATTTCTTCGACAGATCTAGGCTCTCTCATGATTTCCTATGACTCCAGTGATATCCTTAGACTGGCAGGCTCTGAAATCTCGTCAAGTATCTGTGCATGTGTTAATGACTTTATAATTGATGTTTGCTTTCAGCCCGGCTCTGAATTCCAATTGCTATCTATCTTGAGTGAGTTTGGAATTCTCTTGCAGGATTGTGGATGGTTGGTGGATCCATTTTACTTTTGAACCTGTTTCTGAAATTGGGTACGCACCAGAACCCTACGGTGACTACAGATTCCATTCCATGCGGATTCAAAAAACAGGGCTGTGTTGGAAGGTTATGAATGATTCTGACTGAGAACACTCTCCACATTGTTGTCCAGCATGGTTGAACTGGTTCAAACTGCGCAAAAAAATCCGCATATCCTTGTGGTTCCAGGAAAATTTCCCCATCAGTGCGGTTCTTGCAGAGTCAGCTCAGCTACACCAGCGAATCACATCGCAAAGGCCAACACCAAATTTTCTGGATCCTCTGCCCGCCTCGCATTGCGCTGCGTTCAAGCATCCCCGAGATCACCGAGACCAGCTGATCGAGACACGGCTTTGTTCTTGCCACGACTGGTGCTGTTCGCCATATTCGCGCCAACCTCCTGTGTAACAATGTTAGCCTCAGTTTGTTCCTAATGCTATCCTCCCCAGTGAACACCACAAATCCTTGCTCACCCCATGGATCTCCATGCTTTGTGCTACATCTCCAACCCTCTTGGCTTGACCTAGAGTTTGTTGCCTTCGGTTGTGAGATATACTTCTCTCTTCTGTGTCCCATATACTTCGCTGTTCTCTTGTATCTCTTATCAGCCTTTATTGCACTCATTTGCAAATTGGCTCCTCGGACCAGAGGCGCTACGCGTGGTGCTTTCAACAGTCGAGCTTCCTGGCTGGATTCAAAGGAATACAATGTAGAGGTGCGGGATTAAGCTTTAGATTTCTCGATAAACCATTTGATACCTCTTACATCCTTATAACCCTCCCAATCTACTGGAGCAGTCAAAGACACCGTGTTCGGAACAGCCAAGTCAGGAATACTGTAATGACCAACTCCGTTCGGAACGTTTGGTGGCCTACAAAATCTTGGACCCGATTCTTGGTCCTGGTCTCTCGCGCATACAATGACAGCAGGTTTTTCTGTTTCTTTTTCTCCCAACATATGTCAAGAGTTGATTTGGCTGTAGGTTCAACATTCCGTGAATCTTGACTCTCAGAATAACCCAATACGCGAGCGTTAGCTAGCCATTCTTGAAGGTAAAGCTCGAACCTGTCCATTAAACGGGACGACCGTCGAATAAATGGCCATCTTTTCGACAGCACGGGCAGACCCGTCCCGTTTGGGGTGGGCAGAGAGTCTCGGGGGTCCTGTCCGTTATAGCCGTTTCGAGGTAGGATGTGATTTTCAGGTGAATCAATTCTGAGATACTTGAGCATGTACAAAGACACTCACCGGAGACCCCTTAAACCTTAATCCCCGTAAGAAATGGTTCACGAACAGGCGAGGCTACTTATTCAGATTGAAGATTGGCAGATGCCGACCCGAGCCTTCTACCCAATTATTCATGCATTTATTGTCTTGCAGGTGAGATTCATGTGTAATTCTGAGGATGGGCTAAAATTTGAACGAAATTTGGCCCAGGCTTTTGCGCACAAGAGCCAACCCATCGAAGTCGTGAAACGGGCAAGAACGGATGGCCCATCCCGTACCCGTGCCATTCCAGTGCAGGAGCGAGGTCTTGAAGTCCTTGCCATTGAGTCCTGGTCCACACTCGGGGAATTTTGACTCGTGGATCCGAACATGAAAGCGGATTCACACTAATGGATGTAAGATCGATCTCCTTCGGGTTGCTCAAGTTCCTGAATGCCGTCGCAATGAGTCTCATTCTGACTCTTGTTTTGAACTGTGTATGATTCCTATGAACTATTGAATGCGCTTGATTTTTGTCTCCTGACCACTGGCCAGCCTGCCTGTGAGTGAGAGGTGCAACACTTGTGGCGAGAACTGTACTACGGCGCCACAGTTGTTGCCTTTTTGTGGGCACGAGCTTAACTTATGGGCACGTTGGGGCGGCCGTCCTCTTGATCATGACTCTGACAAGCATCTGAACAGCCGTGTCTTTTTTTCCTGTCTTATGGTCATATTTCGTTGTTGATTGACTTTAACCGTAAGAAAGTGTGTTTGATCTCGAAAACTCAAGCTCTGTAAGTTGAAGAGTTCACCCCTCGGTCCCAAGACATTAAGGATGTTCTCTAAAGAGAGAGAACAGTGTAGTGTGTGTGTCCATGCACAACGTGGAGCTACCAAAATGTGTACGAGGCCAAGTCCGGACAATTGCAATTCACAATTTCGAGCACAGCGTTTAACCACCTTTCAAGACGCCGTCGATAGATCTGTGTTTGGCAAGTCCACCGGATTGCGAATCCTGCGTAGATCTTTCTCTGGGTGTACCTCAGTATCGTTGATTATTGAAATATCGTGTGCTGCCATTTATACGCGACTGAATTTTCATCTGTTACAACCAGCACCTATAGAAAATTTTGAATGTGTATCTCTATGAATTCCTGAATAAATTGTGCACGTACTTTGTCGCGAGGAAGCATCACCCGAGTCGAACAATAAAATTCAACCACTTTCCCGAAATGGCCTACCGTATTCATACCATTCGTTTTGCTGTAACCTTCCTGCGCAGATTGAGAATAGACTAGAATCTATGATAAATACCCAGAGTCAGAACCTGCATATGCTTTATTTCCGGCGTAGAACTTGAAGATACCCTCACGATACCCTCACTGAGGTAAAACGACTCGTCTTCGGGGTCCTCGCACCCCAAAGGGTCAAATCCCACCGCCAATCACGTCTGCCGAACAGCCGTGCCGCATAACCGAAGCTGTCCAGTCCCTGTTGCCATAGACCCTCATTCATGACGCGAACATCTACACCACGTTTGCATACTCCGGTTGCGAGATGAACTCAGCGAAGATCCAAATGTAATCGAGCGAGCGCTGAGCATTGGCGATGCCCATGATCCCATTGAGGAAACTGATTTGGCTGCGCTTGCCGGAGTGGTTGTAGCCTGAAGGCATGGTCAACCATCGTGACAACGAAGAATATGTATGATGTACCATTTTGTGATCCAGGTATGGTGTGCAAATGCAGGTTCACGCGGATCCCGTATTTACGTGCCCAGCCAAAAAGGCGGATGATGTATCTGGGTAAAAAGGAGACGCCGACGGAGATACGGCCGCTGCTGTATTGTTCGTGCGTTTCTTGATCACCAAGGAATAAACTTGGACCACGACGGCCACCAAGACCACTATCCATCGACGTGTTTTCGCAGAACTCCGGACTAGAGGGCGGCGTGAATCCCCGTATTGATTGTCTTTGCCGGGAACGCTGGATTGTAGCAATCTGTTTGCGAGGCAGTTGACGGGGCGAGACTGCGGCATTCAAACTTGCAGGGGACCTTGCCCACTGAACGCAGCAGATGACAAGAAAACGCAACGACGTTAGCAGGAACTTGGCAGGAACTTGAAGACGAACCTGGAGATCCGATTGCACGTGACGATGATGGCATCAAAGTTAATCGTGATGACTCTATTTGGCTCGGCATTCCATCAGCTTCGAATCCAGTTTTTTCTTTTACCTTATCAGGCAACTCCTCGACTCGGATGTCAAACCAGATCCCTTGCAATGTCGGTTCGCCATGGACCCTCGCCTTACCTTCCGGTGCCGGCACTCGCACCCTTAATACTTTGCGCATTCGTCTCGCTGAAATCGACGGCGAAGTTGCCGACCTCCAGACTCGGCTCGGTCGACTAGCTGCAGAGCGGAAGCCCATAGAGGAAGCCCTAAAATCCGTCATCTACCCAGTTCTCACCCTGCCCCCCGAGATCACTGCTGAAATATTCATGCACTGTGTCGACAGCGCACACATCGGAGGGTCCGATCCAGATGTACCTAATGCTCCCGGTGAAACGGGTGGATGCGGCCCACTGCTTTTGGCCGGTATATGTCATGCATGGAGAGATATTGCACTAGCCCTGCGGCCTATCTGGTCCAATTTTCAGCTATTCACTACACCGAACACAATCTCGTCCACGGAGAAGCTTCTCCAGTGCTGGCTCCCCCGCACCGGCGGTCATCCATTGGACATATCTCTGCATAGGGCCCCGGATATTCTCTGTACAGCTCTGGCACCGTACTTACACCAATTTCGGGTGTTCTCGTGTACAGTGGATACCCCGATCACATTCCCGAGCGATTCTCTTCGTGGCCGTATCCCACTCCTCAGGAAACTGGATATTTCATTGAGCGCATACCCGGAAGATTTAGTCGGACCCCCCACGCCCCTAACTGCCTTCACCGACGCGCCCCAGCTGCGCGAAGTGATTCTTACCGCTTTTCCATTTAACTGGATCGCTCTTCCGTGGGGACAGTTGACACGTCTCGATCTCATGGGCCAAGACACTGCGCAATGCGTGGAGATTCTGCACCATACCCCGAATCTCGAAATGCTTTACATTGATCTCATCGATTCCCCTGACATGCCTCCAGCACCCGTGCAATTGGCACATCTCCATACGCTCAAGTTCAGCGCGTACTTGTACTACTTCGACATTCTCGATCACCTTATTCTCCCGGCTCTCAGACACATCGAGATCTCAATGGTCGACTACGAGGCGGTACCGCGATTCAGTGCGTTCATCGCGCGCTCCGCCTGCGCACTGCGCTCAATCACGCTCAACTCGACCAGCTCAAACTCCGTCGTTGAATGTCTCCGCGCCGTCCCGACCGTCTCCGTGGTCCGCCTCATGGATGTAGAGTGGTACATCCCGAGTTTTACCCACTTTTTCGATGTCCTCGCTGGCGAGGCCGACTTCCTCCCCAATGTGCGATCCCTTTCGCTCAACCCGTGTGTCCATGCCATAGAGATTCCTTACGCGGATCTGGCGGCGCTGCTGGCGTCACGTTGGCTGGGGCGCAGCCCTGGGGATGCGCGGCTCGAATCGTTCGAGCTCATCCTGGCACCGGTAGCAAGCACCGCCCCCACTCCCACCGTCGCGCAACTGCAGCTTGGCCTGGACGCGTTGCAGGCGTTGAAGGCTGATGGGCTCAAGATCAATATACGGAGCCTCCAAAAAATGACGACCAGCGTAAGTGGCAGCTATGACCATTTGTTCATGTTTCAATGACTTGGCCACTACAGGTCGACGCTGTAGCAGTCTATCCAGTCCTCATGTAAATGGGACCATTCCACTTGTTTCTTTAATTAAACTGTAAGCTCTGATACCAGTAGTATAAACGAATATTACGAAATCTAGGTTTGCTGGAATGACCGCTAGACCATATGAATTGATTTCCTCGATCGATCTGCGGCAACCTTCAAAAATCGGTATTTGCCCCGGAGGGATTTTCGGATGGTCAGGGCTACTGATTCTATTCGCTCGCCGTTCTGAATTGATAGGTAATTTTTAGCCTACAAGAGTTACCTAGGAACTGGCTGTTCCAATTGTGAGACCGTATCAGCATAATATGCCTCCTCCTCTTCCGGGTAAAAAACGAGCTTCAAATATTTTTTCACGATCCGTAGTGCAAGCATTCCCTTGGGCGGGCTAGCAGCGCCGCGACTCAATACTTCGCCACTGTATTGTAAGTGATAGTGATAGTGATATATATATATATATTATACACAGCATGGTCCAGTGTGTTCCCAAGGTTATCCCAGCGTGCACGAGCCTCTCGTGTCTTCGCCTTGGACCCCAACTACCTCACTTGACGGGCTATTCGTGATCAGAACGTCTATCAAAATTAGAATACGAAGAGGTAATAGAAATTAATCCTTTCCCATGCGTGATGGTGATTCTCTTCCTGACATATCCGCCAATCACGCCCACCACGTATAATAAATACTCAGATATCTGGAGAATCCCCATTTTTGTTACGTTCCGTTCACCTTCATCATGAGATTCTCGACTACCACCATTCTTTTCAGTGCGGTCTCTGTGTTCGGCCAGACGGTTATTACGCCCACCCCAGGGCAGGTGCTCACTGCGAATCAGGTACGATTCATCACGAAGCGGGGAGATGGTGGGCCTGACGTGAATCGCGATTCGCAGCCCTTCAACCTTACCTTCGCGTCTCAGCGGTACTTCAAGGAGAGCAGGTGCGGATTCTACATCTGCTGTCGCGACGTTTATTTAATTCCTTTATGCCCAAAGCCTCAAGATCAGCGTCGTAACAGCCCCCATCGGCGGTGCATTCCCCGGCGGCGCCCCTGTGATCGACCTCGCGCCGACAAGCTACGACTCACGCGACAGCGCGATCTACTCAGTCATGGTCAACCCCATCACGCTCTACAGCGGCGACCCTACGGGCAATCACACAGTGTATGTCATTGAGACCTACAGTGCTTTCGGGGTACGTGTTTCCTCTTCCTATACCTTCCCTTACCCATGCCGTCGGCAGGGAAATCCCGGAATCGACATGTTCGCAGTTCCGGTTACTTTTGTCTAAGATGGTGGATTGTGTCTCTGATGAATGGACCTCCGTATCGCTACCCTCGTTAAAAACCCGACTGTCGAGTATCTACATTGCATTGCCAAGCTTGGATCTAATCCGATTCCACGAACTTGGTTCAATTTGTCCACCCGGTCGCTAGTGCTTTAACTTTTGACTATTCCAACAGCCCTTCATTGGACGGCTCCGGTTGCAATTCTTTTGGAGAGGAAGTACAAGCACGTCACCTGCAGGAACAATCAACACCTTCCTGTCCCTAAATGTCTAATACGCTACCTTCTCCCGGTCATAATTCCCACTTTGTGTATGGTACGATAACCTTATTCGCGTATCCAAAGCCGTCGATCCATTTTCGGACTGCTGTCCATCCACCTTCCTAACCACAATATGAAAATCTCCCTCACATCGTTGTTATTAGCCCTGTTTTCCGCTGGATCCACGTTAGCGGCGAGGATCACCTCTCCGAAAGCGGGACAGAGGTTGTCCGTCTCGCAGGTCGGACTCTTTTTTCTCCTCAAGGTCGGGAATTGATCAGGAATCAATAGCCTTTCAATCTGAGATACGACTCTGAACGATATTTCAAGGAGGAGAGGTCAGTCCTGTCCGTGCATCAGGCGAATTAAACGCGTTCAACTACCCCTAGTAGGAAGATTGATGTCGTTATCTCCTCGGACGAAACAGGTTTCCCTGGCGAACTCGTCGTCGAGGACCTGGGACCAACAAATCGTTCTGGATTGCCGTACTACAGCGCAATGTACTCCATGATGGTCGAACCCTTATTTTTTTATGGGGTCACTGGCCCAGGCAACCACACCATTCACGTAGGTGAGAGCTACCAGCCGTATGGGGTACGTCTTTCAACACAGTTGAGAAATACCCAGTTTAATATTTGATTTCGTAGGCATCGAGGGCGCTTGAAATCGTATCTGTGCCGGTGACGTTCTTTTAAATTTTCAAACAAGGGGGAAGATACATAGAACCCAAGGATTTTTGTCTGGTTGATACTTACAAAATCTACATACATGCACAGTTCGTCAATACAGAGTTTCGGTTGTCGTTCGGCCTGATAATGGGCGGCGCATTTCATCTCCATGATGTCGAGATCGTCTGTGAGCCCGACGCATTCGTGGTCGCGCTTCTGTTAGGGTCAGATTCCCACACAACCTGAAACCAGTCCACGTCAGCAGGTCGATCATAATGAAGAAAGGAAAGTTGTGGATAAAATGAGGCATGGATCTCGAAGTAAGATGCAAAACAAGAAAACTTGAACTCACACTCCCGTCCGTCTCCTTGCGAATGAATTTGTACTGGAAGGTCGTGTTGGGGGGGAGGTTCACGGTGATCGTCCAGACAGGATACGACGCCGACGACAGGGCGAGCTGAGTTCTCAGTCAGCATGACAGCGCTACATTCCAGAAGAATTTCGTTACCGATGAAGCTGGGTCCCAGGTGCCCAGCTGTGAGATGCTTCCAACGAGGAAAATGTTCTTCGGAACGCGAGATCAGTCCCTGCGCCGGTGAATGTTGCGAATGAATGTAACTCACCTCCCCGAATGTGGTTGTCGCTGTCTCAGCCCAACTAACGGCCACAGTAGTCGAGGTGCCGCCGCCTCCAGTGCCAGTACCACTCCCGGTACCTAGGGCACCCGTGTGGATCGCGATGGCACTTCGTGCTGGGACCGTCGCACTGAAAGAGCCACCGGAGACAGTAATTCTGCGTACCCAAGCTTCAGAACACAACGAGAAAAATAATCGCTTCAACATACCCAGTACCGGTACACGCGCCGGAAGAGCTCTTCCCGCTAATCACATCGCAGTACGCCCCATTGGGAAGGGACGTCGTGAACGTCGTGGACCACGCCGAGTCCGCGTTGTTGATCGCGACGAAGCCCGCGGAGCCTGTGCGTCTCTTCAGTTAGTCTCTCGCCATCAGAAATGTACAATGGATCAGTACCTCGACCAAACGCAATTTGCTGCGACTGCGGCGAGACCCAGTTCGTAATAGCTGCGGTTCCGACTTGGTTGCGGAAGCCCACCATGCCCGTGATGGCGACGAATCGGTGCTGGCAGAGCCAGCCATTCGCACCGCCAGTGGTAGAACAAGTGCCAGCCCCGCCGTTGGGTGCGCCGTCGTCCGTCGTGCCGAACGAGTACGAGGACAGGATGGTGGGGGTACCGTAAGAGTGCGCGAGGGAGAAGATAGTGGCAGTGATGTACGTATTGCTGGGCGAGTTGATGTTTAGAGAGTTGCCGTTCTGGTTGAGGGGTATGTTTGAGAGTGCATTTAAATATGAGGACGGCAAAACGAACCCGCTCGGTGTCGTGATTGGCAACGAAAACGTTGGCTTGCGAACCTGAGACCCAGCCTGCAAGCAATGGATAAAGCTTGTCAAAATTGAACTAAAGGTTAAACGCACCCATGCTATCTAAGTTCTGCAGACTTGAGATTCCGCCTCCCGAAAAGGCATTCTTCACGGCAGTCGTGTATCGGAACCTTTGGAAGAGATATCAGTAAAACCTCATTTTCGTTCAATATGCAGCATACTCTTGCACATCACCTGTGAAACGATCATCAGCATGAAGTTTATCCCAAACCATCTCAACTCACCGTTTCCGACATACTCGGACGGTTGGATCGGTTCTCCGGATCCCCAGATAACCTCCTGGGTAATGTACGGCTTTGTAGTGAGACGACTGAGTATGTTGGCAATGTCTGTCGCCGGCATGTCTGGATTTGAAATGAAAACTCGGTCAGTATCGTTAACTCATTAATTATCTGCTGCGTCACGCACGTTTCGCCGCATCGAGCCGGAACCCGTCAATACCAAGGGAGATCAAATGGTTGCCGTAGGCCGCAAGCACGCCGCGCACGTAGTCTGTATCTGTCGCCAGACTGAGAGAATAAATGTTCAGCGAATCCGGGGTCAGTATAGTGGCGGGAACTCACTCAGCCAAGTTGACAAGCTCGCACGTCTGAACCTCTACGCGGTTGTCGTAGTTCACGATGTCATCTCCGGGTTCCAGGCCGCAGTGGTGGAAGTCCTGCTCTGCGGTTGAGAATTAAATGTTGATTAGAAAATGAGGAGGCGCACCTGCGTCTGGTAGATTCCGGGGTAGTTGTAATGCGTGTAGGTCGAGCCGGCGACGCCGGTGCCCGAGTCACTTCCGGTCATGTGGTTGAAGAGCGTGTCTGTACAAGGCCTCAGTTGGCAATGTTCCCGAAATACAGCCCAGACCACGCACCGGAAATTACCTTCACGCCCGCGGCGTGGCAAGTGGTAATCATGCTGTAGTGAATAAGCACAGAATTCAAGTGAACGACGTTTGAGAACGCACCTTTGGAATTGAGCTTGGTTGCCGCGCTTCGAGGTCAAAATGTACGAGACAGGTTGGTAGTCTGTCCACCACTGCGAGCCTGTGACGTGTTCCTGCGGCGGGCTGACTGTCAAAGTGTAAGAGACATGGCGGCAATGAATGAAACCGAAGGTACCTTGAACAAATCCATAACCAGCGGGGCCGATGAAGTTGGTGCACTCCGCTGCGATGCTAGCCCTGGGGACAAGAGAGATATTGAGCGGGAGAAAAATTGATGATTAGGCCGAGAATACCATGTCCATTCGAACATCTGGATGATCACAGTTTTGCTGCCAGACGGCGCGCGACTTTGCAGCATATCCGCCGTGGAATTCACCGGCGTTGGAGTGGCCAGCGAGCCTTGGATTGCCCATGTCAGGAGAGGGAGGAGGGAGGGCCACATCTGAGCCTTGAGGATCGAGGGTCTCGAGACGTCATCTTTATACGATGATTCCTCTTGATTACTCACATCACATCTCGCAGAATAACTAGCGGTTACGGTCAGAACCTGGTCAGATGGGAGGGAGGACATGTGTCTCTCAACGCATGATCAAATATTTTTAAAGAGCCTGATCAAAATCCCAGTGGGTCCAGCGGTGCGCGGATAAGACACTGGCATTCCAGGTGAAATGCGAAATTGCGGGGAGCTTATAAAGAAAGAGAAAACGTTTATATTTCGCATATCGAAGGTCAGAATAATCCATACCATCCATAGGAACTAATATCACAAAGCTTGGCCATGGCTCGTCCTGTGGTGCGACACGTGACGGCAGTCGTCGGTCCGTGAGACTTGGTGGAGCGAGTAATCGCGGATCGGGGTCCGAAATAAGATTTAGAACTGGTTTATTGCAACCATCTCTCCAGATCCGGCAGATCGTCTCCGATGACACCGAGGTCTCAAGTGCAGACGAATGACCAGCACAAAGACCAGCGTTATGGTCGAGGCCACCAGATTCCAGAAGATGAACAAAGATCCGTTGAATCGTATGAGAGGATTACGCCTTGGTTTCACCCGTAGAATTGCCAGACCAGCGGGTCCCAGGATATGAAGTTGGCTGAAGTTGGCCGTTGCAGGCAAAGCGCAACCGTTGCCATCAGGTTGATGGGAATCGGAATCACTGCCACATTTGATATCGAAGAGTGAAGTTGGGTCATCGTTCACGAATCTTTTCGCTGGCCGTCATACCCGAGCTCAGAAACCAAGGTACTTGATGCTTATGATGTCCAGAAATTTTCTCTCGAGCTCATGTCTCACCGGATGTTCAATGTTTCTCACATGTCCCTTGTGCCTGTGTGGAAACTGACCACTGTACATGTGGCCTCACAAGTCACCATCGTTACAAACATTGTCAAGCTATCATTCTCGTATCGTCTATTTCTCTCTCCGGTGTGGTCTCAAGAATACGTCCAATCGTCTTGAGTACAGCTGCGAGCTTCTTAGGAAGTGTGCAGTTTAGCCAAATCAACCGCTCCCCGAGGAGAAGCGGCCCAGTGTCTAAGTATGTGCCGTTGCTGGATGGCGTACGTATGTACAGGAAACTATAGGGACGGAAACACATGAGCAGGAGTAAGTACGAGTGTCCGTGTGTACAATATTATGTAGGGCGGGTGACCGAAAAATGGCTACGCTATCCACGGCACATATAATAAATAAGAAATCTTTGTAGAAAATAATGAGAGCGGCTCACCTGGCAAGGCAGTGGATGAAATCAAGAGATGACTACTGCTTGCCAGGGAGATTTATAATAGGGGTGCTTCGGGAGCGCACTAAGTGGCGATGCGTAAATTGGATATTTACGGTGAAGTGCGAGGAAATGGGAATAACTCACGCTACGACTCTCACTTAGACCGCAGGTGGAGAGGAGCATACTCTTTTACAACTGTTGAGGGTTTACAACCTTGGAGGTAAGAGCGTGAGAGGGAGCGGAAGGAATAGGAGGTATCTTGCTTACTTCGACGATTAGCCTTGCCGGCAACGGGGCTCTGGAGATGTATTTGACTGCGGACCGCTAAGTAATACATCAGACAATCAACTAGGATATACAAAAGCATTAAGGGTGGGATGGTGGGTAGTGAAAAATTTGGACAGCTAGCGAGCAATAAAACTATGAGAAGGAGAGAAAGAACGATAAGAAAAAGAAACGAACCTAGCGAGCAGGAAACGGTGAGAAGGAGAGAGAGGAGTGCGACTCCTGTCCCCTCCTCAGCCGTTTTGCTCGCTGGTTGTCTCAGATGATCGGCCACTCGCGTGGGGCGGTACGCTACTTGCGTCGTGGGCCACGCAAACAGGAAAAACTGGCACCCATCCCATTTTGTGCCCGAGGTGTAAGACCCCGGCATGGGAAGAGGTGCGAGGTTCTCGCAACGCCGTCCAACTTTGAGCTCGCCTGTTAGACTTGAGTAAACAAATAGTTTAAACCCGATTAAACTCGACATTGTGTTACCCATGTTGGAGCCCCTATTGATCGTGATGTGCTTGGCGATGGAACGATCATTATCTGATGTCATCACCTGCTCTTCGAGTCTTGCTGCTCTCGACTGAGGCTCTCGACAACTGACGCGCCAGGCACTCAAAAAAGTAGACCACTAGCTTCAAGTTAAAGACAATACAATTCCCGCGTTACCGAGACTCTTTCTGGCTTCGGCGGGCATTGATCTCGTACAGTCACCTGCAATGCGCGTCCTGCGTCGCGCCAGGTTCTTGAGCCTAGCTGGCTGCTGGAGAATCCATATAACGTCAGGGCTGCGATGAAAAGCCCACGTTTTTAATCACTCATATTCTATTCAGTCCCTTTCAGACCATCACACCTGTGGATTATTTTGAGACATCCCTGGCTGTCGTTCCGTACTTCAAGCATACTACACGGCTATCCCAGCTTCCACTGGAATTCTACGATCTGCAAAACCATTGAAATCCGATAGGAATTGATTGCCGAAAAAAAAACTTTTTTCTTTCAAGCTTGCTGTTGGAGTTCGAAAATTATGAAAGGTAGGTGGAACTGAGCACCTTACCCCTCGGTGTGTAGCCCGCGAACTCATCGCACAAAAAACGAATGCCATCAAAAATGGATCCATTGGATTTCAACGATCCTGCAGATCGTTGAATTCCGATGAATTCCGGGATAGCCGTGTAGGCGGATATCTCTCGCCTTCGGATCTGTCAAAAAAATCAAATGGTCTCCACCTTTGATTCTCAATCTGTTATCACGGAATCCCAAGTTTCCGTTTCCGTTTCCGTTACTTAGCTGACGCGGCCTCTAGATGACGCGTCCCTTCACCAGCTATAACTGCCACTGCGTCTTTCATCCCCAGCCTGTACAGAACCATGCACGCCTTCGTGACCCGCTTCTCAACGACGAGCGCCGAGAGCGAATTCCGCCGTGCTCAAGCGTTCACCACCGACGAGGGGACCTCCACACCTCCAACTCTGCCTGGGGCTCGCAGGCCGGTTTTGGCAATCTCAGCGCTGGGATCCCTACCTTCGCGGTTCCCGACGTTGCTGATGTGGGTACCCGTCCCTTCCTTCCCGCTTTTATCCATTGGATATTTATCTTGCGACTGGCCAGCCCTCGGCCTTCCTGCGCCTGCACACGAACGACGCCGCGGATCCGCACTGCAGGATCAAAATCAACCATGGCACGACAACTCTGGCATTCTGCTTCCAGGGCGGGTCATCGTCGCGGTGGACTCGCGCGCTACCGCTGGGAGCGTCGTTGGTGGGTTTTCCCCTTCTCACTGAAGGTTATCCAGAGCCTCACATTTTGTTTGATCATAGCTTCCGGCACCGTGAAGAAGGTCATCGAAATCAATCCCTACCTGCTCGGTACTCTGGCTGGTACTGCCGGTACGTGCATTTCAGTACTCTATCTACTTGATCTAATATCTTTTTGTGATTTTCATAGCTGACTGTCAATACTGGGAAACATACCTCGGGATGCACTGCCGCTTGCACGAGCTGCGCAACGGCGAACGCATCTCAGTTGCCGCTGCCAGCAAATACCTCAGCAATCTCGTCTACAGCTACAAAGGCATGGGGCTGGGCATGGTGAGTTCCCCCTTCCCCTTGTTTCTTTCTTTCCGCGCTCACAATCCCGCTTGTTTACTCAGGGAACCATGATCTGCGGATGGGATAAAACCGTACGTCGCCTACCTCCCTTTCATTCATTGGTCAAGTCCAGTGATAATTTCTATCCACCGTAGGGCCCCTCCGTATACTACGTCGACTCCGATGGCTCGCGCCTTAAAGGCGACCTTTTCTCCGTGGGCTCGGGCAGCACGCACGCCTATGGCGTCCTCGACCAGGGGTTCCGCTGGGACCTCACCGCACCGGAGGCATACGAGCTCGTGCGGCGCAGCATCTACGCTGCGGGCCACCGCGATGCGTACTCGGGGAACAGCTGTAATTTGTATCATATTGAGGAGGCAGGGTGGCGCTTCGTGGGTGCGTCTCTAGATCTCATTTTCCCTCCCTTTCCACTTCAATTCCTCGTCCTCTATCTATCCCGAGCTGATTCAGCGGTTATTATAGGCAACTACGATATATCGACCATGCATTATGAGGGACCCGGAGACGTTCCGGGCTCGCTGGGTGCTGCATACGGGTACGACATTCGTGTTGCGGGGCGCAGCTCTGCTGATTCGCTGGAACCCACTGCTGAGGAATAAATATCCTGGCTGTGTTCGTAAGCAACACCGACTACTTTTGTATTTGTTCTTTATTCTTCATTAAAACGAGAGACTGTCTTTATTGGCTTGGTTCATTCTGATTTCTTTGCCAATTCAAGTAGAAATGCATGAATCTCAAAGCCTTGGCGACTACTCCGGTTTCTGGAAGGAACTTCAATGGTATATGATTTTTAGCTGCGTTCAATAAATTTTGTTGAACCTACTACTAATTCGCTGCCATGCACGGATATTGCCTCCGGGCTACGGCCCACTGTAAACTGGGTTTACCTTAGAACTGTCGGGGCAGACGCGATGCGAGTGCATCTCCCACATTGTTCACAGTTCAAAATAATCGAAACATATTCTTCATTCCAAGCTTCTCCTTGAATATTGGAATGCAAACGCTCCTGCAACAGGGCAAGCTCACTGCTCATTGATTTGATACGTCCGCTGTGGAATTGCTGACAGATGCGACCGAAAGCTCTGAACAGGAATCGTTGCCCCATTCTGGTAGGCTTACTTAAACTTTCTGACTGCACTTTCGTCAATGGCATCGATTTCAAAACCCAACAAAACTGCGAAAAACATCATGGAAAACTATTCAATCCCCTCAAGAGCCCTCAAGTTACATCAGCAGTGTGAAGACATTCCTGTCTGTACAGACCAGTTTCAGGGAGGTTTCGGGTATGATGCTTGAGGACATGCTCACCAATCGGCAGTAGATTGGCACTGGAGGAATTGGATGCGCCAAAACTGCTGCTGCGTGGCGCCGTATGGATAGATCACCACCTGCGCATATGTTAGTTTCATTTAACTAATATAGCAGACGCTGAAGCGAACATTTGTGTCCGGAGCCGGATTGCCGGCGTACAGGTCCAACAACCTCGGGACATCGTTGTTAGAGTGCGGCCAGCAAATCTGGGCGGTCCATTCCTCGGTAAGTCCAGGCGGAACAGTGGATCCCGTGAGAGGAGGGCTGGTAGGGGAGTCGGACGTCGGAATAATGACCCAGGAGACGGGGAAGGGAGACACGGTGACCGCTACGGTGAGGAGGAGGCCGCTCGCAGTGAGGTACATCACAGTGGAGGAACCATCCTTAGGAACGGGGATAATTGCCTGTCCGTTCCCGTGAGGTTTAATAATCCATTGATTGAGGGCCATCAGTTTCATTCCTGAAGTTCAACAAACCCTGAATGTCTGACATATTGAACACCGAAGGTTTCCGCATTCCCTGGTTCAAGCGAAGGTCTTGGTGAGACCAGCACATAGTAAACGAGGAATGAACTTGCCCACAACCTGGGGAACCTCATCATCGACGAGGGTCAAATTTGGGCGAACATCGAGCAACGTCCCAGAGCGTCGGTTTATGAATCGGCACAGTCGCCCGTCGGGAAACTGGTCGCAAAATTCGACCTGCTTTGGGGTGAGTCCTGTGAACTGCGAGTTGGAGGTCATCGTGGAGGATGAAGCTGGGTTCAAAGCCCTAGCACTGGCGGTACTTATACACTGGCTCCTATATTGGTGAGGAGAAATACGGCCAACCTCCTGGCATCTCCAATGATCGCACTCTGGGGTCGACAGTTCCACGCCGCCGGGGCTTCTCTAGTCCCAACATCCAGACTGGTTTGGCTTTCATCATCCCCCGAGGTGCGGCACTCGACTTCCATTCTCCTGCTGCCCTCTGTTCACCTGATTCCTACAAACTCAGACCTTGGACCACTCTTTCACCGACATTTTTGTATCCCGATTGCGGACTTGTTATTATCGCGTTCTCGTAACAACACGCCGCCATGTGTCTTGCGAGTTCCATTTAGATTTGCACACCACGGTAGGGGCAAATTCCATCAAAATTGGGAGATCAGGCGAGGGTCAGAGTGTCATTTGCATTTCAAATGAAATCAATAATTTTAGGGGGAGGAAAGCAGGGTACTGGGTTTCCACTGGACCGACTCTAGTTTGGGTGTTGGAACTAGGGAAGCGCCGGCGCCACAAATGGCGACATTCTCTAAGGTTAGAACTTCCACCCCGGAAAGGAGACAGATGCCAGGTAGCCAGCCAGCTAGGAGGAATTAAAATAACTAGCGGCCGTTCTCAATTCCCAACCTGTTCAGATTCGCGGAAAGAGCGGGATTGGTCGAAGCGGTCCGTCAAGAGCGACTGAACATTCCAGAAGTCGGGAGGCCAGCTGGCCAAGAAGCGTCAAAATAACTGGTGACCTCCCAACCTGTTCAGAATTTCAGATCGAAGCCTCGGATCTGGGCATACCCGGGCCTACCAGTGCAGAAGGGATTCCCAGTGGGGGTGATGCCGTATATACTGAGGTGAAGTAGATCTTGCGTACGCAATGCGATGGATCATGAAGCTTTGAAGGAGCTTCTGCGGTGATATTCCTTGGCGCGAGCGGTCCCGACTCAACATTCTGTGCCTGACAGCTTCGGTTGGCCCGCGATTTAAAACGGAACGCGCCTTTCTGATATATCTGAAATTCCGGGAGGCATACCCTAAAGGCTAAAGTGAATGGGGCCTGTCTTATTAGGTACAAGCGGCTGCTCGGCCGCTTAGGGGCTCGCATCCTCTTCCGTTCGGTATAAATTTCAACTTGAGGGGACAGTGCTGATCAACTCTCAAAATAAACACACCACTCATGACCTAAGCCCCTTTGAAGGAGAAGTGATAGAAGGTGAAGAAAGGTGATGGCATGGGGCTGGTAAGTTGCGGCATGCCTTCCGACTCAGGTACACCGGGATCCGGATCTGCTGTTGAGCGGAGATCGCGGACTTAAAAATGGCTTCAGACAGGCAGAGGATAACATCACAACCTAAACCCGTGATATGTTGGGGGGGACCCAACCGAGCCAATGGCATATTTAGTTGGGAACACAAAAGTTTGTACATAGCTGGAATCCGGGAGACGCTGGTGGTTACTAGACAGAGTTCTCGAACAACCCGAAGTCAAAATTGAACGAAAAAAAGAATCAAGATCAAAATAATCCCCGCTACAGCGGAATGGCTGTCTCCGATGCCACGGCAAATCAGAGGACTGCTCGGCGGCCTTGCGAATGAAAATTTTGAACAGAGAACACATGGTTTGCTCAAAATAGGTTGAGCAGTGAAATGGAAAGGCGTCCAAATTGGCAGTCTGAAGACATCTGGGGGAGCTTACAACAGGCGAAGCAGTGGAAGAGTTGTACATTATGACGCCAAAGCCTGGTGACTCGGAGATCGAACCTTACTCTCACGGTTATATTGGCGAGTTCTACTGGCTCTGCTTCAGCCTCGTAGACTCCGTTTCCGCAGCCGTCGGGGGAAGTGCTGCGGGTGACAGTGTCGGTCGTGATAGGTCTTTCAAAACACTGAGAGGGTTCGGGTTTGAGATTCTGGGGAGTCCAGGCGTAAGTTCGCCCAAATTTCAATATTAAGATCAAATTCAATCTGGCCGTTAATTCTAAGGTCAGAGGATGGCGCAGTCTGGCAGTCTGGAAGATTTGGACTGAAAGCACGCAGATACTCTCGGCAGAGTTCGGCAGATGGGATTCTCACTGGGCATCATGCTTGAGACTATAGATGGACCCGAGTGCATGTGCAACAGAGCACATGCTTCTGAGAAGCGGTGGACGACGGACCGCTTCTGTCAATCCCGCTCTTTCCGCGAATCTGAAGGTTGGGAATTGAGAACGGCCGCTAGTTATTTTAATTCCTCCTAGCTGGCTGGCTACCTGGCATCTGTCTCCTTTAAATTTCCGGGTTGGAAGTTCTAACCTTAGAGAATGTCGCCATTTGTGGCGCCGGCGCTTCCCTAGTTCCAACACCCAAACTAGAGTCGGTCCAGTGGAAACCCAGTGCCCTGCTTTCCTCCCACTAAAATTATTGATTTCATTTGAAATGCAAAGGACACTCAGACCCTCGACTGACCTCCCAATTTTGAGGGAATTTGCCCCTACCGTGGTGTGCAAATCTAAATGGAACTCGCAAGACACATGGCGGCGTGTTGTTACGAGAATGCGATAATAACAAGTCCGCAATCGGGATACAAAAATGTCGGTGAAAGAGTGGTTCAAGGTCTGAGTTTGTAGGAATCAGGTGAGCAGAGGATAGCCAGGAGAATGGAAGTCGAGTGCCACAACCTGGGCGATGATGAAAGCGAAACCAGTCTGGATGTTGGGACTAGAGAAGCCCCGGCGGCGTGGAACTGTCGACCCCCAATGGAGAGAGTGCGACTGGAGATGCCAGGAGGTTGGCCGTATTTCTCCTCACCAATATAGGAGCCAGTGTATAAGTACCGCCAGTGCTAGGGCTTTGAACCCAGCTTAATCCTCCACGATGACCTCCCACTCGCAGTTCACAGGACTCACCCCAAAGCAGGTCGAATTTTGCGACCAGTTTCCCGACGGGCGACTGTGCCGATTCATAAACCGACGCTCTGGGACGTTGCTCGATATTCGCCCAAATTTGACCCTCGTCGATGACGAGGTTCCCCAGGTTGTAGGCAAGTTTATTCCTCGTTTATTATGTGCCTGGTCTCACCAGGACCTTCGCTTGAACCAGGGAATGCGGAAACCTTCGGTGTTCAATATGTAAGACGTTCAGGGTTTGTTGAACTTTAGGAATGTACCTGATGGCGGTCAATCAGTGGATCATTAAACCTCACGGTGACGGGCAGGCAATTATTCCTGTTCCCAAGGACGGTTCCAACACTGTGATGTACCTCACTGCGAGCGGCTTCGTCATCACCGTAGCGGTCACCGTGTCTCCCTTCCCCGTCTCCTGGGTCATTATTCCGACGTCCGACTCCCCTACCAGCCCTCCTCTCACGGGATCCACTGTTCCGCCTGGACTCACCGAGGAATGGACCGCCCAGATTTGCTGGCCGCACTCTAACAACAATGTTCCGAGGTTGTTGGACTTGTACGCCGGCAACCCGGCTCCGGACACAAATGTTCGCTTCAGCGTCTGCTATATTAGTTAAATGAAACTAACATATGCGCAGGCGGTTCTCTATCCATACGGCGCGACGCAGCAGCAGTTTTGGCGCATCCAATTCCTCCAGTACCAATCTACTACCCATTGGTGAGCATTTCCTCGAGCATCATACTCGAAACCTCCCTGAAAATGGTCTGTAGAGACAGGGCTGTCTGCATACTGCTGCCTCTCATTGACGTAATTTGAGAGCGATTGAATTGTTTTACATGATGTTTTTCGAGGTTTTTTTGGGTTCTGTAATCGATGCCATTGACGAAAATTTAAGCTTACCAGAATGGAAGCACCGATCCGTTTTTAAGAACTTTCATTTGCATCGCTCCGTGCTTTCACAGCGGCCGAATCAAGCGTTCCTTGAGCTTGGGTTTGCACGAACAGGTACCTCTGATACGGGCAGTGCTGAAAAATTAAAAGGAAGGCACTGACGTCTACCAAAACACGCACGCGCGCGACGGAGCTCCAGCTAGTCAGAGTTGAGTTCGATTTTGAACGACCATTTTTACAGGGTGCGTGCGAGGCGCAGACACCACTCGATACCTCGCACATCCTATCCAGAAGATCACAGTAAGCCGGGGTAGACATAAAGGCGAACGGGATCCACAAAGAAGTGGCTCTATCGCATCATAAGAAGCCGCAGCGAAACGTGGGCGAGCAGAACAGATTTTGAGTTACTGAGGCCAACCGCAGTGCGCCATCGCCCAGAGACCGGGACTTACTGCATGTCAGAATGAGTAGATACAAAGGAGAGTGGATGGGAGAGGTGGTTTGGTTGTGATGAATTCCTATCTGCCTTATTTACGCGATGCTATAAGATGGCTGCAATGCGGCAAAAGGAATCACAGGACGGAGGGAGGAATCCACTTCGACCGCAGAGTATCCGTGAAGCCCAACCATAGCCCTGCGTCTGCGGTGGCGCAGAACGGGTTGACATGCGACTCGATGCTGGATAGATCATCGAATTCGATTTTAATATTCACTTGTAGGCTGGGAAGGACGAGGGGTGTTCGCACTGGGACCGGAGAGCTCCGCGGCAGGAAGATTGGCCTTGACCCGCTGCCAACATTATCCTGATAGAGGCAGAACACGGTACGTGAACGTTGGGCCCATGAAGAGCTGTACTCGGCGCCGTCTATATCAGCTGGCCTAATAAACGTCCTGAACAGGTAGAGACGCCGTTGAAGGGTTTGTCCGCGGGTCGACCTTACACGAATTTCAAAGTCTTGCGATTGCTCCGGTTTCTGGAAGGGAGGAGTCGATTGTAGGTATATGATTTTTAGCCGCGTTCAATAAATTTTGTTGAACCTAATTCGCTGCCATGCACGGATATTGCCTCCGGGCTACAGGCCACTGTGAACTAGGTTTACCTTAGAAATGCCGGGGCAGACGCGTTGCGAGTGCATCTCCGACATTGTTCACAGTTCAAAATCATCGAACCATATTCTTCATTCCAAGCTTCTCCTTGAATATTGGAATGAAGAATACAACTGATACATAAGGCACTGAATACATAGTTTCGCGTGGCAGAAATTCGCCTTCCTCTCCGGCTTCCCGCCCCTGATTAGCTTCTCTCTGACTTAGGACTAAACTTTGAAATTACTGCCCAGAGTAGTCGGGAGAGTATTCTCTGTGCTGCGTCCCATTCCAACGCGAACGAGAATGAGCGTGGGCACTATGTTCTAATGTAATCGTCAGACAGGAGTTCAATTATTGGACGGCAACTGACAACGCCGATTTGGACCATGGCCCAAGCCACCCCGTTGAAGACGGTCCCCTGGCAAAGTTCATCGGTGTGGAGGCATGGATTTGATGAGGTAGACTCACGGATGCGGAGCCATTATTTATGGAGGTAGAAATGACATAAATTATCGCACAAAGAGAATAGAGTACTCCAGACTCAAATCTGCCGAGATTTTCAAGGGATAACCGATATCTGTGGAATAGTTCACTCACATAATTGCAATTGCCGTGTCAAACCGTTTCTGGGATGACTTCCCCGTTAAAGGCTTCGTCTCACGCCGTATGTGCCATATTCTACCAGCTAGACAATCCTTCAGTAAACTAGACCTGTCGGAAACGCACCCATACCGGTAAGACACGTTAACAGTGTATTCGTGATGCCACCCATGCTGACAGGCACTCTTGGATCAATGGACGAGTTCAACGTTATCAACCCTGCAAATTCTAATCCAGCTACGGATCCCACGACTGTTGAATGTGAGTCAGGATACACAAAACCAACATGATAGACAAATAATTGGCCCACCGACTGTTGCGAAAATAAACATCCCAGGTAAGACCAGGATTCTTCTCCGCGATCCCCAGATCAAATAGCATCGATATAACTGCCAGGAATGTCAGTGAGAATCTGCCGAGGAGGCGAAGCTCACGAAAAGCAAGTCTGTCACCAAACTGGATATTTCTTCTGTCAGGGAAAAAAGTATCCAGAGGAACTCGGACTCACTTGTTCATTGCCAAAATGATATCCTGCACCAGTATGAGCATGCGGTAGAGACGTACGAGACGGAGCGGAGTCTCCCGGGGACTCTGCACCAGCGCATATACGACGCGCATAGATGTGCCGGTCGCAGTACTCAAATTGACGGTGCTACAGGTAGCGAGGACGAACATAGTCCATGCGGTGACAAGGAGGATTTTACCGCCAGGGATACGCCGACGCAGGGTGTGAATGGAGTGAAGAAAGAGAATCACATAGAGTGCTGAACCCGGGTTGAATGTCAGAGTAGGAAAATCATAAGGGAAATTGTTCACCGTATAATAATAGTACAGTCTGGGATGGATTATGAGCACTCAGTGATCGTCACGGCAGCCTGGACGCGACTCACAGAAATTAATGAAACATCGAACAACATGATACTCCAGCGTACCTCAAATTCCGCCGAGTCGACCACATAAGTCATGCTTCAAGCACTCGTGGGGGCGGAATGCAGGAAATAACATATACGCGAAAGTATATATGTCCCAGAACAATGCCTTGGCGCAGGCCAGGACCACCAACAGCATCTAGTGATATCTTGAAGAAGGCGATGATATGTCGGATTCCAAGGAATGATAGATGGGGCGGCCATAGACTGAATACCGGTAGTAGTGATATTGACTGATCGATGGTCATCGAACAATACTGCAAACCTCAGCTCACATTTGTGTGATAGCAGTTAGTTCTAATCATAGTGGACTCGTCGTTAGCCAAATCACACGGTATCATCATGCGGTGAGATGCAATAAGAGCGATAAACGCATCCGACTCACCGAGAATATGAAAGGTTGCCCCATAGTGGTCCCCCGGTGCGCACGACGGTGGCGGGCTGGAAGACGGCGAGGAGATCTCGAGGATAGCTATATGGCAACGAGACCGCACAAGTTGTCTAAATAAGCTGTGTCTGTCAAAGTATCCCCACCGAATCCTACTGTAAATCTACGAGGAATAACAGATGGGAGGCGCGATTCCGAAAGCCGCAGGAAGCGCGCCTATGTGGCGGCACTAAAGAGGGGACCGACCGACAGTCCGGTGAATTCTCTGTCCACATACGTCCGAAACCGAAGTTTTGATATTCTAGTTTGTTTGCCACAGAACAGCCTCCCACGGTTCCAGCAGTTAATACGCACATAAAGCAGAAATGGATCGAATAACGGAGACAGCAAATAGTGGTATTGTCGCGAGATATTCGCCTTCGTTCTTGGTTTTGCACTATTCAGGTTGGGAGACAGTTGCGGCAGGATAAAGTAAGCCGGGAACACTGCAAGATCTTCTGCTTGCGACAATATTTATCGCTTTACCAGCTTGAGTGGCTTGTCGGTGCTGCATTTCAACCAGATTATGTGAAATATCAGCCTGAGGAGCCTCGTTCAAGTTATTTTCCCGAGTAAGATTTTTAGGCTATGGGTGAGGGCACGGTAGTGTATCTGGGGATCAAGATGACATCCAGCGGAGGTGGTGCAGAAAATGCAAGGACTCATCTATGAAATAACAGTTTCACATTGTCTCGAGAATAGCGCCAACGGATAAGTGGAGGCGCGGCCATCGCCTGTGACGAGGAACATCGACTTGAGGTGAAGAACCCTCAGACACAGATCGAAAATATGAGCGATAATGTCGCAGCCCCCAGCTATAGATGACGGTCGCAAGCGAACCCGCTAAAGGGGGACACATTGGAGGCAAAAGGTTTGCGCAAGGTGTATCAGTACTATCAGAGCTCAAGAGAATGCACTGGTCGACTGGGCTCAAACGGCAGCTTGCGCAGCCGAAGGAGGAGGTGGTATAAAAGAAGGCGACGACATCATGATCATGCTGCCTGTGTCAACGATGTTCTCACGATACGATCAAACGCGATCACGTGTTACCGATGCCGCTCCTGCAATGCCAACAATGTTGCAACAGTGCAAGCTCACTGCTCATTGATTTGATCCGCCCGCTGTGGAATCGCTGACAGATGCGACTGAAAGCTCTGAACAGGAATGGTTGCCCCCATTCTGGTAAGCTTAATTTTTCGTCAATGGCATCGATTACAGAACCCAAAAAAACGGCGAAAAACGTCATGTAAGACAATTCAATCGCTCTCAAATTACGTCAATGAGAGGCAGCAGTATGCAGACAGCCCTGTCTCTACAGACCATTTTCAGGGAGGTTTCGAGTATGATGCTCGAGGAAATGCTCACCAATGGGCAGTAGATTGGTACTGGAGGAATTGGATACGCCAGAACTGCTGCTGCGTCGCGCCGTATGGATAGATCACCACCTGCTCATAGATTAGTTTCATTTAACTATTATAGCAGAAGCTGCAGCAAACATTTGTATCCGGAGCCGGGTTACCAGCGTACAGGTCCAACAACCTCGGGACATCGTTGTTAGAGTGCGGCCAGCAGATCTGGGCGGTCCATTCCTCGGTAAGTCCAGGCGGAACAGTGGACCCGGTGAGAGGAGGGCTGGTAGGGGAGTTGGACGTCGGAATAATGACCCAGGAGACGGGGAAAGGAGACACGGTGACCGCTACGGTGAGGAGGAGGCCGCTCGCAGTGAGGTACATCACAGTGGAGGAACCATCCTTAGGAACGGGGATAATTGCCTGTCCGTTCCCGTGAGGTTTAATAATCCACTGATTGAGAGCCATCAGTTTCATTCCTGAAGTTCAACAAACCCTGAATGTCTTACATATTGAACACCGAAGGTTTCCGCATTCCCTGGTTCAAGCGAAGGTCTTGGTGAGACCAGCACATAGTAAACGAGGAATGAACTTGCCCACAACCTGGGGAACCTCATCATCGACGAGGGTCAAATTTGGGCGAACATCGAGCAACGTCCCAGAGCGTCGGTTTATGAATTGGCACAGTCGCCCGTCGGGAAACTGGTCGCAAAATTCGACCTGCTTTGGGGTGAGTCCTGTGAACTGCGAGTGGGAGGTCATCGTGGAGGATGAAGCTGGGTTCAAAGCCCTAGCACTGGCGGTACTTATACATTGGCTCCTATATTGGTGAGGAGAAATACGGCCAACCTCCTGGCATCTCCAATGATCGCACTCTCTCCATTCGGGGTCGACAGTTCCACGCCGCCGGGGTTTCTCTAATCCCAACATCCAGACTGGTTTCGCTTTCATCATCGCCCAGGTTGTGGCACTCGACTTCCATTCTCCTGCTGTCCTCTGTTCACCTGATTCCTGAATGGAAGCACCGATCCATTTTTTAAGAACTTTCGTCTGCATCGCTCCGTGCTTTCACAGTGGCCGAATCAAGTGTTCCTTGAGTTTGGGTTTGCAGGAGCAGGGACCTCTGATACGGGCCCAGCATCCGTATCGAGTGTGTCAGTGCCGACAAATTAAAAAGAAGGCGCTGACGTCTAGTCGAGACATCAAAACACGCACACGCGCGACGGAGCTCTAGCTTGTCAGAGTTCAGTTCGAGTTTGAACCATTTTTTTCAGACACTACCCGATACCTGGCACATCCCATCCAGAAGATCACAGCGAGCCGAGGAAGATATAAAGGCGAACGGGATCCACAAAGAAATGGTTCTATCGCATCATAGGCAGCCGCAGCGAAACGCGGGCGAGCAGAACAGATTTTGAGTCACTGAGGCCAACCGCCGACCAGTCATCGCCCAGAGACCGGGATTTACTGCACATCAGCATGGGTAGAGACAAAGGAGAGTGGATGGGAGAGGTGGTCTGGTAGCGAATCGAGGCGAAGGAACCGGCTTTCCATATTGTTCTCAAGTATAATCCGGGATTCCGACGGACCGGTCGGAGGCGCAGCCAGACGAGGACAAATAGACGCATTGTGTTTGGATTCACAAACCCTGACCAGCCCTGACAAGGATGTACGCGCGGCAGGCCACCGTCAGACTGCACGGGACCTCGTACTACGAAGCGCGCCCCGGGGCAAGAACGTGCAAAAGGTGGGGAAAGCAACGTGGTGAAAGAGCTACGTGAAAGCGTTGATCGCCGCGGCGTCGGACGGGTAGGCGCGGCGCGGCCGGAGCGGACGGGAGCGCGCATTGGGCAAAGGGCGGTCTCGGACACATGCGGGCGGGAGGAGGGGCGCAGCCGGATTCGATGGAAGGGCGCAGATTGTGGCGGGCGTTTAAACAGAGGAGCGGCACGGTGAACAGAGGAAGGAGGGTGTGGTACGAAAGGCGGTGTCGGCCACGGGTTAGTGGGCGCCTTTCGTGAAGGAAAGGCGCAGTCTTGAATTGGGAGCCGGTTCTTTGAACTGAGGGTGGGGACGAAAGACGCCCGGCATGTGATGAAATGCGCTTTTCGTGGAAAGGCGGTGGCGGTGGCGGGCGCCTTTAGATGGAGTGGTTGAGAGATCAGATAAGATTTGGGAGGCGGGTTGACTTGAGATAGGGGACGCAACGGTTACGGTCACAGTTTGGCAAGTGTCCGATTTGAATTTGAGCCTCACTGCAGACCGTTTCAACGATCTTTGTGCAGCTGCAAAAATGATGAAAAAATGTCTAGGGTGAGCCACTCCTTGAAATAAAGAATTCCGACTGGAAGACATACTGAAATGGAGTTTTTAAAAAATTACTGAGCTTAGGCCCAGGCCCGGGCTTTCAGGCCCGACCCGCTAACAACAGTACCCGTGGGGCGCGACTTCGAAAATCCGGACGCCTGGGCCTATTTTCGATGCAAGTCAACGTCATTAATTGCAAACTATGCCTGTGAATCCTTGACGAAAACGATATGGACCATCCTGGCTTGAATCTGGACTGGTTTCATTGAATAGGAACGATTGTGGTTCTTTTCCCATGGCTTTCAGGTCAGACCATGCGATCACTTTGGCCTATCCTTATGACTTATGACTCATCGTGCCGTTTTCGTCAAAGCGGAGCGGGGGCCAGGCCTGAAGTGTTCCACAAATCGTATATATAAGTTGGGAATCTCATTAGTCCTCACCAACCTCTCTGGCGCCTTCCTTCACGATTTATTGCCCTCGAAAAGCGAGAACAGAAATCATAATGAACACCCTCGACGATGAAGCCAGAATATATCTCCAGGAATTATTCAAGTAGGTTTTTGAGGAACCTGCTGTGATTTTAGTTCTGACTCGCTTCCAGAACACCGTACTCCTCTCCGTTACCGAGCACGACCCAGTACAGTCCAAACCACCGAGGTCAGTATTTAATCACGTCGAGTTTTCTGTCTGGAATCTCATCAATGATACACGCCAATTGGATTCCAGATTCAGTCGAGCGGCAGACCGCCCAGTCACGATATCGCCCATATCAGAATACCCACATCACAGGCAACTCCTGTACGACCGGCAAGGTCGGGCATCTTTCTCCGAGAGTCGGGAGCCTGGGGAGGCTGCCGCATAAACGCGCTCGCGTGCCTCTCCCAACTCCTTACCGCTCTTCATCCAGGCCGCCAAAGGCCGAATTTAATCCGCGTGTTACGCTCACGCCCGCCGCACCCTCGTCTCAATCCACTTCCGCAAAACCGAAACCGGACCGTCTTTCGATAGACTCGGCGTCCCTTGAACGTTGGTTCCTTACTGGCGTTTACGCGGACGCCTAGAGTGACGGAACGGGTGTGGGATGAGGAAAATGAGCGAGAGAAAAAAAGCGCGCGGATCCATGAGCAAGAATGAGTGTAGTCTCTTTTAAACAGACGTTACAACAAATAAGTGCTCGCACCTGCGCATTGTTGTATGTGCGCATATAGCGCGTCGCCGCGTTGCGGAAGGCAGCGAGCTGCGAAAAGAAAGAGACGTGTTTGTTTGCACATATTGCACACAGCGGGTGATTATCTAATAACCCTTCCTCGCGTTATGTTGCGTGCTGTCAAACTCGACCGTGGTCTGGATATCGATCGAGCGTGGCCTTCAGAATTCTCCAGCTTCAGCCCTGGGCCCGCTTAAGGCCCTGACGTAGCCTGTGCTTCGCAGGGCTAGCCTGTGGCTTCGGACTCTAGCCCGTGGCTTCGCAGGGCTTGGACATGACGACGTTGACCTCACTTCCTCGATCTCCACTTGTACAAGTATCCACGTCTTCGCAAGCATCATCTCGGCATGTTCTTGTCCCTCAGCAGTGTTCCTGCGTCTTCAAGCGATCTTCCACTCTCTGCCTCTGTATCCCCATTGGTCTCCGGATCCATGTCCAGATCATATGCATCTGCGTCAGCCCCTGAATCTGTGTCCGGGTCCCCTTCCGCACCTGCCTCCTCTTCCCTGCCTGCGTCTTCATCCGCGTCTGCCTCCGCTTCCCTCTCCGCCTCTGCTTCTACAGCATCTCGTTCAGCCCCGGAGTATGTGGTTTCAGTTCAGACTCTCGACATATCTCATGTCCTCTAGATCTTCCTCCAGCTCGCAAAGGTTGTTCTCGAGGTACGCCTCGTCATTTCCACTTCCTGCCTCTGCGTGTTAATATCCAATTAGGTCATCCAAGCCTCCAGGCTCTTCACCGAGCTCTTCCCTGCCGATGTGCGTGAAACCCCAGTCCATTATACTGTGATCTAACAAGTCAATTAGCACATCATTGACGCCTTTATTTTTCTCGTTTACGTCTTTACTCTCCATCTCCCTCTCTGCCTCCTCCTCTGTGCCAAGCTCGACACCAAGCTCGACGCCATTCTCCTCTGCGTCCTCACCTTTCACTTCTTCCTATGGGCAACATCACCTGGCTACAGGCGGCTTCACCAGTTTCGGCCCCAGCTCCACCATCTCTCAGTCTGGCGCCATCGGGCGTATTGGTTTTGTGAGCGACGCGTGCGTCCCGTGTACATCCTCCTTACCGCGGCTGACACTCCCAACAGTTTTGCGTACAACGTCGGCGGCATCGTCGGCGTCGCCATCGGGGGCGTCATCGCATTGATCCTCGGCGTGATCATCGCGTTTTTCGTCGCCAGGCGCAAGCGCGCGCGGCGACGGCGGCAGAACGGCAGTTGGCGCTCGCTGCTCGAGCCGGATGATGAGTCCGTCGCGGGCGCGAGCGGCGGGTACTCCTCAACGTCGGGGCACGGGATGAGCACGAAGGGGAAATGGGAGGGCAACAGCGAGGCGCATGCGTGTATGGGCTTCGTGCGGGAGCTTGAGCCGCGTGCGCAGATGCCCCTCCTCGCGGGCGCGCCATCTTCGTCTTCACAAGGGCCCACGTCCCTGCCTCGCACTCCGGCCGCCTTTCCAGTTTGTCCCAGTCGCACCCGCACAGCCCTTCTGCCGCATATGCGTCCCCATCCCATCTCCGGCCGTGCCCCGTACCTCCGCCAACCCCGCAAGACGCGCGCCGGGCCCGCAGCTCAACCCGCCCACAGCTTGGGGCTGTCTCCCAACCGCGGCGGAGCCACTGCCGTCGCCCGCGCTGATGCTTTACGACCATTTGGACTATTCACGCCCCATCATGTTTGAGACGCACGCGAATGTATCGATATAGAGGCACGCAAGAAAATCTTGTAGCGCGCCAACACCACGGTGAGGAATGGAGGGAAGGGAATGGCAGCGCGGGGGTTCGATGGGAGTGGATGCATAACTGCTTTCGGACCGTTGGCCTCGGCCGACGAGCACATGGGCACTGATGCGGACGCGGACATGACTAACAATAATTAACACCAGACCCAACAAAGTGTATACGAGCTCTGGTGCGTGTCCCTGCGAGTCCTCTTCTGTGGGGTTTGCTCAGTCCATTTCGCCTTGCCTCTACATGAAGCGAGTAGATATCAGAACAAGGAACCATCGCTGGATGCTCCCGTATGTTCCTTTGAACTCCTTTGAATTCCACGGGTCTATTTGTGCCCATTTCGTCTTTGTAATTTACATCCGCTGCAATTCAATTGAGGACACTCAGCTTGAACTGATGTTACCGAGATAGATGATTGGTGAAAGTTCAATGGAGACTATTTCTCTTGCCGCTGAACCTCCGACCACGTAGATTCGGCGAAAATATTCCAGGTATATTTAAATAGAGCGACTCAGCTCCTGTCTCTCATGTCAACAGATTTTCGCCCCTCTTCATCTCGACATTTGTTAGTCAGAATTGTGTGGTTCTCTATGCGCTGCCTGGAATCAAATTTCAACACATCCTCCTGTTGCTGCCTGGTCCTGTTCAGTCGGCCCGTGGCTTGAATCTATCTATTTTGGCCTCAAAACCAGCGGCGGAAATTTATTGGGCTGATTCCAGGTTATTTCCCTCTGAGACCCGGTCACGTTCCAATAAACTGATTTCAATCACTCTGGCCTGTTTCCATGAAGGTAAGAGGCCGGCAAGCGGCGGGTCACAAATAGACAAAGAATTGTAACGAACTTGAAGGAATAATATGTGAGAGAAAGGAATGGACTGGACTTGGTCACTACCCTCTTTTTCAGGTGCTTTGCCTCGGCGATTTTTGTTGATAGGAAAGATAATGGCACGGGTAAATCTGGGTGCAGGGGCCTGATAGGTGGTGCAGACAGAGAACTATATACAAAATAAAGAGGTGCAGTGATACTATCGGTCGCCCACTTGTGCAAAACTGGTTTGATGGCATTTTGTTGAACCTAGCACTTTTGTGCCTCTGGACGGATTGGCAGTGACACGCCGGATGCTTGACATATCAATATGTCGAGTCTGAGGCCTTTGAATTTTTGGGGCAGAAACGAGGCCGCACTGAAGGTCGCGAGGCGGTGTGTACCTTTGCAAAAGAAATTACATGAGGAATTTGGCGGGCGATCAATGCGATCAAAAATCGACCCTCGATTTCAAGTTTATTGTAGACTCATTTCTCAATGTATCGCCTAGTGGCGTAAAATGACCTGTGATATACCCTCCCACATTTATTTGAAGCCAACCCGGCACGAATTGAGGCAATTAGACCGATGTTTTTTTTGCAAAGGTGGTAGGGCGGCTAATTATTTATATTCAAAGCTGCCATCTTCGCAGTCAGCAGAAATGACTAAACACGTCACGTTTTTTTTGTGGCGACATTTTTGCTACTCTAAGCACAAAAGAACTAACGTTCTATTTGTGAATGAACGCCATGTGCTTTATGATTTTCTTTCACCATGGTCCATGTGACGGATGCGAAGAGCGTCGAGATCCGGCACAGGTTCAGAGGGGCGAGAGAACTGGCGTAAGTAGTAGATTGACCAAGACCGATGTATCTACGAACAGCTCAGGTATTTATACTACGAATCAAAGGCTGTGCATAGGTTTGATGAGAGCATATGGTTTGTGCGGCAGCACGGCATGGGCATAATCAACTAAATGTAAGCACGGAAAAATAATATGATACCTGGGGTCTTACAAGGGCATATCTCCGTTACAGTCCACACAGGAGGTGCCGTATATCTGGCAGAACACCTCAAATCCAATAATGTGTAGACAGCATTTCCATTAGTCATCAATCCGACTCATCCTTTATCTCACCCAGCAGCCAAGTGTATGTAGTTGGTGAGCTCGGCACCTGACCGTCCGGCCGGCAACTAGTTTCACAGCTTTTTGCAGTCCGCAGGGCAGCGTGCCACCCCTGTCCGTGATGGCAACGGCCGTCGATTCGACAGGAGGTCAATGTGCACGGGCCGTGGTTTCACGGCTCGTCAAAAAGAGTCTGACGGAACGGCCGTGACGGGTAAACGGCTGGATTAAAATAGTATTTTCAGTGTTTTGGTTCAAAATGCGACTTCTCTTGCAGCGTGAGGTACCCAAGTTGGATGTAGTGTTCTCATTGTTCCAGTAGGGAAGCTAGTCGGTCAAAGTCGACAATCAGTTAGCAAAACCAAGAAGTTCGGCACTCACAATGCCTTGGATGAATCCTCAGTCGACCCATCAGTTCATTTGGTCCTACGGGATCTTCCCTAAATCAGAAAAATATAATGATCACGAAAGTTGAACATGTTGAGTTCCATCGAAACTCCGTCATCACTCACGGGAAGTGTCGATACACGTACATTGCATGCTGTGCTTGTAGGGGTAGTATACAAGCTCGTCAGTCAGTGTGAATGCCCATCTTCGTCAGTTTGATGGCTATCTTCGTCAGTTTGATCGCCATCTTCGTCAGTCTGGATAGCCGAGGTTCAATCCTCGTCAGTCAATGGAGCCGACGGTGCAAGCTCGTCAGTCCTGGTTCAAGCTCGTCAGTCTGGATCTCTCGGCGGAGATCATCCCAATTCGGTAGGTGCCGCAGATCTGCGTGACTTGGTGTGACCCCGCCCCTGCTTCTTTGCTTCGACCACTGCCACCACAACGAGCACGTCGGGCGTATTTGTGTACCTGTGAGCTTGTGTCCTCCTCCAGCTCAACAGGTTTTAACAGCCTTACCTTCTCCCAGCTTTCTTTCACATGTACGGCGCAAGCGCGCATTGGCCGTACGGCAACTTCAGCGGCACCGACGCGGCGGGATGGAATGGGGTCGAGGGAGGGGGCGAAAATGATGGTCAATTCGATGTGTGCGGCCAGCTCACACGTTCAGCCCTGTCCTGCCCTCACCATTCCTGATGCAGGCAAGCTTCTAACGCATCTTTCCCATCTATATCAACGCCGTCACCCTGGCCGTCGGCCCCCAGCCACAATGCAGCGCCTTCCTTCGGCTCTTCGGCACACTCTGACGCGTCTCATGCTGGTAGCATGACGTTCCCGGACGCGTTTGCGCAGTCGATCCCGTATCAGCCGCACCACGACGGCTACCACTTGGCATTTGGAACTGAACTTGGCGCCAATCCCTCGCGTGCCCAGTACGGCGAACCACTAAACTATCCACTACAACTGGCCGCCCTCGAGCAGTAGCTCGATTTTCTCACGTATGTTTCGCAACGGTGATGTTCCATTATAATGCTGACATTTCATGCACAGAGATCCCTCAATGCACCCGAAGCAATCAACACACGATCCATTTCGTCGAGTATGTGGTTTTCTATCGGTGGCTCGGTGAGTTCGTACTAATAAAATTTCTAGAACGGAGTTGAATCATCACAACATGGCCAGTTCTTCGCACTCTTCGACTTCTTCCCCTGTATATTACTCGTGCGCCGTTTCTTTTTGGTGCTCGATTAATTAAAACTGACAGATTTTGCTCAGAGATGACCAACGCGCTACTTCCAGGTGTGCACCTCCCACTCCATGTCACGAAAGGCGGGGGCAGCCGCCAAGGCCCATCGTATACGTACTTCGGAAACGTGCCCGAGCCCACAACCCTCGGCGCCGTCACTACAGCCAGGAAAATCACAGAAACGCGCCAAGAAAGGTGGAGAGAAAGAGCTGAACCTTGACTGAGAGCTAGTCGCAGGAGGGAAACGTTGGTGGGCGCGGGATCTGGCACGGGAGAACCCGGAGGAGTTCAAGTTGGAATGGCCTGCATACGCACATCTTGTGGATACTCTTTAGTTTATTCATTGCTTAATCTTGAATCGACTTCCATACTTTCGTTCCTGAACGCGAGCGTTGTCAGTTGAGAATGAGCACCGGAGCTGTGGCGCTTTTCCTCTTACTCCCGTTTCTTTCTGCGACTCGACATGTTGATTGCGGAAACTAGGGTTGGAAAAAACGGTACTGTGAGGTTTATATCTGCATATTGTGTTATCTACAGTTGAGGACAACAGGCTGGTGGCTGGAGAAAAAGAGCACATGTGTACTTAGCTACAATATATTTTTCATCCTTTTGTGTTCTAAATCCGGACATGTCGAATGTGTCTGACCCCCAATTTGCGAGTGGTGCTCTGGTGACCCAAAGTATCAACCCCTACGGTGCATCGTATCCTCCCAAGTACTAATAAATATGTTTCATGAGTAAAATATTCTTTGCCCGCACTCGGAGTGATATGTTTGTGATGGCATTCCAAATCCGGACATGTCGAATGTATCTGAGCGCCAATTTGCCAGCGGTGCTCTGGTGGCCCAAAGTGTCATTCCCGCAGTAAATCGTATCTTACAAAGTACTAACAAATATGTTTCATCAGTAAAATATTTTTTGCCCGCACTCGGAGTGATATGTTTGTGATGCCATTCCAAATCCAGACATGTCAAATGAATATGAGCCTCAATTTGCCAACGATGCTCTGGTGGCCCAAAGTATCAATCCCCGCAGTGCTTCACATCTTAGAAAGTACTGAGAAATATTCTTCATGGGTAAGTTTCATGTTTGTGATGGGCCAATATTAGCTCAGGATCGTCCTCTTACCTGCGACTATTCCATCAACAGCCACATGAAATCCAGGTATGTAACCAACTGAAGCTGGCTCTATACTAATCGGTATGAGCCACGCTCTTCGATTTTAGTTGAGGCTACGCTTTTTTAGTCTTTTATCACTGAGCCTCAATACCGTGCTCAAACGGACTACCGGGCCCTTAGATATTGGATCAAAGTGATCCACTCCGCACACATCTTGTTAATCACATTCCAAATAGAAGATTATCGGTGTGGTGTCTTCTGCTGTTATCAATGAATGGGGTGAATTCACTAATATCTTGACGGGACGCGAACGGGAATCCCACGTGACCGTTAAGTACACGGGTACGCGGTCACATACGTGAAGGCCAGTGACATCGCAGACATCTTGTTAACTGAGCAGATTGCCGCCAACATCTCAACAGAATGACGAGGATCGACGGCACTGACGAATATTTACAATGGCACTGACGAACAAGATTATACGGACTGACTGACGAGTTTGTAAATGAGCGACAAGCACAACATGAGCAAAATTTCAATGTTTCCGCGGTAGAAAGGTTGATGAACCCATGGAATGGGTACTCGCCGAGATATATGGCATGGCATTCGCCAATTCAATCGGTCTGAGCACAGAAAAATGATTTAATTATACCCCAAAATTAGCCCCACCATGACTGCGTCGCCAGATGAAGTCCGGGAGACACCAAATTGTATAGAGATACGCTACACATGTCTAGCTACTTATTCACTCTTGGATTTAAACAAAATACTCCTTCATTGTGGCTCATTCAAGGTGACCGTTGATACCTATCGCGAGGCCGAATAGACGGCCGATCACCTGAATAGCACGATGTTCGAAGTTGCAAAGTTGGTCCAGATGTGATCTGCCTCCAAAGATGTCAGCCGATCATCTAAGCCCGAGATTTCATTGGCCAGCAGAAATTGCAACTAATTTGTGAAGAAAACAGTTGTAAGTTATGTTCAAAAAACGTGCAAAACTAAGGTATTTTTTATACAGTATATCATAAAAAGTTACCGAGATTTATAGGGTTTGGATGGCAACATACATCGGCACCTCAGCGAGCACCGCGCGGTGCCGTAACAGACCTCTTAGGTACCGTTCTCTGGATGAGCAAAGGGGACCTAAGAGGTCCCCATCCGCCGCGCGGAATGTAGTCAGTAATTAGTCATGTTCCCCTTCAGCAATGTGCCTACCGGCCGCCGCGCCGCGGCGGCGTCCGCGCCTTTCTGCGCCGCAAATCAGCTCACTTTCGGGCTTTTTTGAGCTGTTTTGGCACCATGAAACAATGCTATTGATACCATGGTTACAGAAGACACTCTGATTGTACACTAAAGCCAAGAAAAGCAAGAAAATAACCAAAACAAGAAGCCTACTAAAATAGAATGCGCCATAATACATATGAGCAAGGGTGGTAAGACAGTGCAGACAAGAGCTTCATAATCAATCTCTTTAGTCCAAGACACGGAGAGAAAATGGCCCAGTCTATTATATTACGATATACAGGCGGCGGATGCAGTGGCCGATGCATCCGCCACCAGACAACGCGTAAAAAAAACCCCACCATCACGATTCACAGTGACTGCGATGGTGCAACTCAAGTGGTGGATGCACTCGCTGTGGAAGAAGTCCACTAGGGCTGGTTTGCAAGTGGTGGGAGAACAGATAACAGCGGAGCCAGTGCGACAAATAAGCGGTATGCGTAGTGGTCTGTGAGCGCGATGAGAAGGCGCGGGTCAGGACGCGATTGTGGCAGGTGCGGTGGTCAGCGCTGGACCAGACTGGGCCCTATGTTCGTGCGAGTCGGCGGGGGATGTGCACACTGCCAGCTGCAATATGCAATGCGGGGTCACTGGCGTTGTGGAGCGGGTGCGCAGTGCGGCGTAGGCGTTGAGGGGTCGACATCTGTGCATGTGCCAGGTCCAATGAGAGCGAATTCAGTGTGTGCCGGGCATGACAGCCTTGCGAGTGGGTACATCACTGAGCAGTAAAGTATTTGTGCAATGCACCAGAATGCATGGATTTTGGGAAGAGCTGGGCTGCGTGGGACGTAATGTGGCAGATGCGAAAAGTTAACATGAGAGCCAGTAGATAGGATACCAAAGTCACGTTGATTGGCGGCGAGCTGGTGTGATTCGAAGAGACGCGAAGTCAGACGACGGTTTATGTAAATTCACCATGTTTACACCATGCTTGGGCAACATATGTAGGCGTCAGGAAAGCTTGGGGCCTGGAACAAGATGGGGGGAGGAAACAAAATGACCGCCGTGATAATCCGACGCATCCGCCGATCATTGATCGGGAGTTCGGACTGTTGCGAAACATGTTCAACTCGACTTGAACACGGTCCGCCACCGTCGGCAATCCCTCAAAATCTCTCCTTTCGACGTGGAGCCAGTTCACACATGAGTACTTGACGCGGCGGACGGCACCGCGACCTCGCAGATGGCACCGACGCATCTCAAACGTAACAAATTGTGGTGTGTTATCTCAGAGATCAGCCAATGAGGAGTCATATAAAGATCGTCCTCATCGATTTTTTTTCTACTGGACCCATCTGGAGTGATCTTAGAACCTCTGTGGTATGCAAACTGATTTTGAACATGCTCCGCATCGGTTTGAATTTATTCCAGATTTTTGTTGGCCATATAAATGCAGGTACACGAAACCACCCGAAAGGTTAACAAGGTTCTCCAATCGGAGGTCGAACAGCTTGCGGGATCTACATTTGAACATGCACCATCGTATCGGGGGAGTATGCGAAGCTCGAGCATCAATCGAGCATTATGCCCAATGGCAGGCGCGTACAATGCACCATGTATGATCTCAAATGTCTTGGATGGTAAATGTACCGTGGCCGGCGGACGCCTCCGCCGTTGTGCTATGACAATAAACTCATTATCTGTTTGACCTTCAAATGACTTTCTGCACAACTCTGATTGAGTAACATTGTGTACATCAAATTACGAGTCCTAAATTTATTTAGGATTCGTTCTTGTGATCCCGTTTCCTGCCAATTTTCGGCAAAATTCAGCCCTCAGTTTTGATTGAAGTTGTCGTTATTTGTTGACATTGTTGATGTCCATCTGATTTCGGTTAAGTGCTTCCTTTCAATACCCAGCAAGTCTTCTTACCCCTTGGCCTCAACAAAGTATTAACATTTTCTGCCTTCTGAATTTTCTTTCTTTCGTGCTCTCTGGTCTCTCGTCCTCCTGGATTCGCTGGTCAAAACTTCGGTCTCCATTCTCATCACTGATGCTTCCACATGATTCTGTCAAATTTCCCATCAGATGACACGCTTTTCGGCTCCGGCTGTTACCTCCGACTTTCTTTGACGTCTCTGAAATCTCTTGTCTCCAACTGTCACCCCCTCTGCCCAACTTCTGCGACACAAGAACCTACAAAGCCCGTGCTATTGCCATTAACCAGTATATCAGCTATGCGAGTTACAATCCATACCGAACCAGAGCCTCCTGGTGCCTGCCCTCTTTTGCGTACGGGTTACTTGATGCTAATCCCCGCCCCCACCCCAGAACGTCGCCCTTGTCCTCCTCTGCCTCTTGATGGTCCTATACTCCTCGAGGTTCTCGGTCCTCTTTCGTCTCTTGGCTCCAATATATCTGCTCTACCTGTCGATCCTGTGTGTGAAAACCACCGCGAGCCCCTCGCAGACACTGCACTGCCACCTCGCATCATTAGGCACTCTTCTCGGTCGAATCTACCGGCGCAAAACAGATTTTCAATCTTGCTGTTCTTGCTTTACTCAGTATTCATCTGCTGTGGTTTGTCTTTTTACCGGTCTGATAAACCCTCTAATTTTTAACAGCTGTTGTGGCTCTGATTCCGCTTGGCGTTGTCCTGCCTTCGGTGTCTCTCCGCTGTGGCGACCCAGGTGAGTGGCTGTGTCCCATATTCAATATCCCATTTGACACGATAGATGTCCGGCTTGATTCAGATGCTCTCGCATCTGAACAATGCCCGGCATGGCAGGGTTCGGACACATCATTGTCTGAATCCTGCCCACAACTTGATTTGGGCAAATCCTTGCTCAAATCCTGTCTGTATGTGTGCCCGACGGCTGCCCGACGGGGCGATGTCGATTTAATGGCACGGGGGTGGATGCGCACCTCCTCAGCACATGATGTGAAGCGTGTCATATTGTGTCTTTCGGGTACCCGACGGGGTCTCGCGGCACGCCCCTCTGTGGGTAAGCTTAGCCTAATATTGGGCTGCCTGATAATAGGCATGAAAATGAAAACGAATTACAGCCTGAAACTGGGCATGAAATTGAAAATAAATTACAGCCCGATACTGGGCATGAAATTGAAATTGAAATCTAGCCTGTTCAGGGATATTTTGAAGCGAAAACCGCACCTTGCAACTATTATAAAATCGAAATGTGACTCAGCAATGAGGAATTATAATGTTAATGTTGACTGCGGCGCTATTATCGAATCTGTCACCCGAATCCTTCATCAATTTTATAACTTATTCGTATCCATGGCCCTTCGAGGCGATACTCATGAATCAGATAACTTACCCACTGGTTGGGACGATAGTAGATTTCTCGTTGGCGGAGGAAGACATGGCAAATTTGCTGGGAAAGTCATCGTCAAATACATCCATAATGACCACGGATTGAAGGAATTATCTGGTGCCTCATTTATGTTTGAATATCAGTGCAAAATGCAAGATGTTGATGCTGCTTTCAAAAAAAGCCCCTTGCTGGTATCTGTCACTCTTCCCTTGCACGATCTTATCCCGAACCTTACCCATCCGGAGCTAACAAGTGTCGCCCGTATGCACGGAGTAGGAATGTATTCCAGGCTGTCTGTTGGTGAAGCTAAGGAACATGTGTTGTCGCATGTCTGTGACTGTCCCAATATTGTATCGCTCATGAGCATGGTCAATGTTGTGCCGCACCAGCCTCAAGCGTTCAAAAATAAGTCCAAAATAGCCACAAAAAATGCGAAGGCATATATGAAAAGAAAGGAGGTCAAGTCATTGCCATCTGAGGCTTATGCCTCAAAGTTGAAGCTCAATATCATGAATCAAGCGAAAAAAATCAGATTCATCCGTAAGGTCTACCAACAACGACTGAGAAACACAAGTTTTCCTCCACGCCCTGCACATCAGCATACTTTGCATCGAATTATCACAGACTCTTCTGAGAGTGTACAACCTAACCGGTTTCAAGAGACAGGTTGCGCTGTTTGTGGTCGATTAACTCCTCAATCTGAACTGACGCCACTTAGCCAGTTTAAAGGCTCTCTCGAACATTTAATTGGTGAAAATGTCACCAGAAGAGAGAGATTTCGTTCTTCAGACCCGACTCTCGAGCTTCCTGGTCCTGTGTTAGCTGAGGGATGCACCCACATTTGCGTCGAATGCGAAGGTCCCGTTCTGAATAAACTCATCCCACGCTATGCCTTGGCAAATTACAGTTGGGTTGGCACCGTCCCACCTCAGCTACAAGGTTTAACGTATGCAGAAGGCGTCATGATTGCGAGAGTGAGACACAATCGCTGTGTAATCAGAGTAAATTCTGGTAGAGTTCGAATGCACGCAAACGCGATCATGTTTGCGCAACCGGCTTTAAAAGTATATTTAAAGTTACCGCCCAGCAGAGACGAACTCAGCGAGGTACTAGCCTTTATATTCACAGGTTCATCTGCACCCACCCAAGAGGATTTCGATCGAACTCCCATGTTGGTGCGACGACAGAAAGTTGCCGATGCTCTAGAATGGCTGAAATTGAACCATGAAGATTACAGTGACTTGGAGATATCTCAAAAAAATCTGCTTTCATATGCCCACCGTGACATTCCTGTGGCTGTAGACTATAGACGCACCGAAGGAGAACCAACTAATTCTATCCCTGCAGATGCCCGCAGTGTCTTTGACAAAAATCTTGAGCACGGCACGATGGATGGTGAATGCACATTTGCAGTGCATGGTTTAACCTGCGCCGAGTATTCAACGGCTTCAATGTCCACCATTAAGGCCGTGGCACTACAACATTTGACACAAAAAGGTGACATGCTCGCCATTGGTAGAGCTGACATCCCTGAATCACTGTACAATAATGTGACGGCATATCCTGGGATGTTTCCATGGCTTTTCCCCTATGGCAAGGGCGGAATTGGACATCCTGTTCACAAAAATAAACTTGGGGACATGACACGCAAGCGAAACCTTTTACTGTACCACGACAAACGGTTTCAGACTGACGATTACTTTCCTATGGTAGCATTCAACCATGAGCAATTGAAAGGGTCATCACAGGGAAGTAATATCATTATTAAGCGTTCCAAATTTGCCGATATTTCGCGAAGATTATTAACAATGAATCCACAAGTTGTTGCTAGTATCGCAGACCGGATGGCGGCCGGAGAGTATGTGAAGCCTACTAACGAGGCCGAGGAACAATGCTTCGCACTGTTGAATGATTTAGATGCTATCGGTGCACATGTAATGGGATCCGCAACCTCGAAGAAACACATGAGAAATGAAATCTGGTCAACAACAGCATTTCTTGGGGCACCTACATGGTTCATCACAGTGGCGTGGGACGATGCAAGCCATCCTTTGGCCCTGTATTATGCCCAAGAGGACACTATCTATCATCCGGAACTCCGAACATCAAAAGAACGAAATCTGTTGATGTCAAAAAACCCTGTAGCGGCCGCTAGATTTTTCCACTACATGGTTGAAGTCTTTATCAAGGATATTCTGTGCTGGGAGTCAGAACTCCCAGGTCTTTATGGTCATACCGATGGTTATTATGCGACTGTAGAACAGCAAGGACGATTAACACTCCACCTACATTCAGTGTTGTGGATAAAAAATGCGGCTTCCCCACAAGAAATCCGAGATAAAATCATGGGAGGAGATTCGGTGTTTCAAAAGAAATTGATAGATTATTTGGAGTCTGCTCACCAGGGCGATTTTATGCATGGATCGATGGCTGATGTCAGAAAAAGAGTTAATGCGGATCCAGAGGCAAGTCCCGAAGAAGTGGATCTCCAGTCGGGCCCAACATATGACGTTCCCACGCGGACCTTACCATCCGTGCCTCCCCCTTTGTGCGATGAATTTCACGACGATGGCCGGGACAAATGTCAGAAGTGTCAGCAGCTTGCTGAATGGTGGAAAAACTATGAGCACGAGGTGGATGACTTATTGTTGCGGTCAAACGTGCATAAATGCAGAGAGACTATCCGGGACAAGAAGGATGAAGCGGCCAAAAAAGACTGGAGGGGATTGAAAAATTTGAAGCATAAATCCAGAACCCGTACTTACTACGAGCGTCGTGGGTGCCTATCTAAAACAGGTATATGCAAATCACGATTTCCCCGGCCAATATTTGAAACCACTCACGTTGATGAAGACGGCCATATAAACATGAAGAAGGCAGAGCCACAGTTGAACACCTTCTCCCGGGCCTTAACTTATTTTTCCCGCTCCAATACCGATGTCACGAGTCTTCTATCCGGCACTGCCGTGAAAGCCGTTGTATCCTATGTGTCAGATTATGTTTCGAAAATAGGTTTGAAAAGCTACCAGGCATTTGCCTCAGTGTTTGACGTGTTTGAGCGAAATCGTGAAACCTTGGACAATGGATCCCAGGGGGAAGATACCGCAAAGACACTGATGAGACAAATGATCAATTCCATGTCCACTAAAATGGAGATCGGGAGTCCAATGGCGTCAATGTATATCCTCGGAAATCCTGACCATTATTGCAGCCACAAGTACGTGAATTTTGCGTGGCGTTCTTATGTTGCTTTTGTGAAAAATTACTGGAACAATAAAGCCACCAAAGATGATGCGGACCAAAATGACGGCGAAGATTTACTGACAATTCGGAACCAGGATGGATCTTATCTCGCTTGGTCTATAGTTGATGACTATCGGTTTAGACCTTTGATTTATGAAAATGTCAACCTTTATGAGTGGGTGCAGTGTTCGGAAAAAAAGCACGGTCCCGCAAAGAGCGTCGGGAATTTGAGGAGCAGGTCAAATCCACAATGAACTCACAGAAAATGACGAAGGGATCGCCTTCAATCAAGATTATGAGCCCGAATATGATGCAGATAGTGACCTTGATGACTTCATCGACGACGACCTGGCAGAGTCAGATATATCCATTGAAAATAATTCTGACTCGGATAATGACAGTGACTGGAATTCAGAAGACGAAGACGCAATAATTGTAGAGAAAGAGAATCAAAAGTCAAAGGCGCACCGAGTCACAAGACATCCGTTTCTACCCGCACACGAAGCGGCTTTCATGACTCACGCAGTTCATTGCGACTTCAAGAAGCTGGATAACATTATACCTAATTTTATGGGTGGTGCAGTACCTCGAGCAGATAAAGGCGACCGTGAATATTATTGTATGACCATGATGACTCTATTCAAGCCTTGGCGGGCACCAGAGGATTTAAAGGATACCGAATCAAACTGGGACCAAATATTTCTTGAACATACCTTCACGGGCAGACAGGAAGAATTAATCCGGAATTTCAACCTACGCTATGAGTGCAACGATGCCCGTGATGACTACTATGCTATAATGAGGAAGAAAATGGCTGAGCGAGGTGAATATAAGCAGAATCCAATCCTCGGAGATAGAGACAAATTCATAAATGATCTCGAGGTGGGGGAATACGGAGACGAAGATATGGACTGTGACGACGATATAACAATTGGTAGAAGGACAGATGCTCTGAAAAGAAATCAGGATTCTATCAAAGATGTGTTGCGCGCAGCCAAATGGTTGGATATACCGAGAGATGGCCTCCTGGAAATTGAAACCACAAGATACATTCCTCCTTACAAGGCCCGAAGGACATGGACAGAAATATTGAAGTCAGAGAGAAAGTTATACACAGCAAATAAGTTGTCGGACTTACCTGCTCCGAACAACCATGACTGCTACAGTTTCCGCACCGCTGATAAAGTGGAAGTGGTACCGCATGATTATTTCCACCCAACATCCAAATTGACGAAAGAAGAGAATGACACGCTGATCGATGAGATCTGTAAGCAGCCTGGAAAAGAGTTGAATGCAGAACAAGAACGGGCTTTTAAACTAGTAGCAGAGCACGCATCTAGCCAACAACACACTCCACTGAAAATTTATATGGGGGGAATGGGTGGATCCGGAAAGTCAGCTGTATTTAATGCAATCATCAAATTTTTTGTCGCCAGAAAAGAAGAGTACCGATTTATAGTTCTGGGACCCACCGGTTCGACTGCTGCACTATTAAACGGCTCAACATACCATTCGGTATTCAAAATTCCCCGTGAAAGGAGAAGCAGGAACCAGGATGATTTGGACGGCATCCCAAACGATGCAACCGCCATCGCGGCTATAAATGAGCGCATACAGGGCGTGGAATATGTGCTTCTGGATGAAATATCCATGGTTTCGTGCGAAGATTTACATACCTTGGCAAGTCAGGCAGCAAAGGCGCGGAATATTCACGATGTGGAATTCGGTGGTTTGAGCGTGATCGTAGCCGGCGATTTTGGTCAGTTACCGCCCGTATCAGGCCATAAACTGTATGATGGTTCGATTGCACTGAGAACAACTGAGAAAATGTCTCACCAGGCTCAGAGCGCAGTTCTTGGTCGAATTCTGTGGCATCAATTCACGACAGTGGTTCTATTGAGACAAAATATGAGACAGAAGCAGCAGACAGAGTTGGATGGACAACTTCGCATTGCATTAGAAAACATGCGGTATGGCTCATGCACGACCGAGGACATTGAATTTCTGCGCACCAGAGTTGCAAGCGATCGACCAAACCACCCTCATTTAGACTCGAAAAAGTACCGCAATGTGTCGGTAATTACTGGTTGGAACGTCCACAAAGATACAATTAATGAGGAAGGTGGGTGTAGATTTGCACAGGATACTGGTCAGGAATTGGTCGAATTTTACAGTGTGGATAAGTTGTCTTCAAGTGCTGTTGACAGACGCAAGTGGAAAGGGTGCACACAAGCTCACTTTAAGAGTCTCGGCCGCAAATTGCAGCACGCTCTGTGGTCTGCAACACCTTCCAGCACAGCCGAGCATATTCCCGGATGTCTAAAATTGTGCGTTGGAATGCCCGTAATGATTAAGGAAAATGCAGCGACTGAACTGTGCATAACTAAAGGCCAAGAGGCAGTTGTAGTAGGGTGGGACTCCGCGACCGGTCCTTCAGGTCAGAGAATTCTTGACACACTGTTCGTTCGGTTAACAAACCCCCCGAGAGATATTCAGATCCCTGACCTACCACTCAATGTAGTACCGCTCGCAAGAACCTCAAACCATGTTACATGCCTGTTACGTGACGACTCGCTGCTGTCTATAATGAGGGATCAGGTAATGGTTTTGCCGAATTTTGCCATGACGGACTATGCATCCCAAGGTAAAGGCCGAAGCGAGAATGTCGTCCATCTAAACAATTCCAAGAATCACCAGAATTATTATGTTGCACTTTCGAGAGGGTACACAGCTGATGGTACGTGTATTGTCCAAGGTTTTGATGCCAAAAAATTACCAGCGGCATATCCGGGTACTTGAGGCAAGAATTCAGAGAGCTTGAATTATTGGATGAGATTACAAGGCTTCGCCACGAAGGTCGCTTACTGAGAGGCGTAACAGGCATCTATCGAGGCCAACTGTTAGCGTCCTATCGTGCTTGGAAAGGCAACTCAGCAGATCCTACACACTTCCACCCCGCGATTAGAACCAAGCTAGATGAAGAAGATCCTGTTAAGAACTACGGAATTTGGAAGCCGACCATCGATAAATCTACTGGAAAAATGTCGGCTCAGCACAAAAGAAAAGCCAGTGAACACGAAGACGTGCCTGCACCGAAAAAAATGGTTATTAATGCAACAGCTTTGGGCTCCACAGTCTCAGCAGTTTCGACGATAGGAAGGACCATACAATCCGTGTGTCCTGTAGGGCTTATTTGGGATAACACCAATTATAGTTGTGGATACGATGGTTTGCTCACCCCGTTAGCCGGCGTGTGGAGGGACAATCCCGAGTTGTGGACACAAAGACTTACTGATTTCAGCCCGCTGTTGGGTCTATGGGCAAACATTATGAGAGGAAAGAACCATATACCAGAAGAGGCCAGAAACGCAGTGCGGCACTTGTTGCACTCCCAGAATCCCGTCAACTTCCCGATCGGACCACGGGGCGTAAAATTAGACGATTTATTCATGGGAGTCACAGTCAGACGCAGCTACGGGGATGCCGTGACAGGTTGCGAAACATGCGGGTATAGGGTCCGGGGTGTGACCGATACATTTAGCCAATACATCAATGTTTGGAACACAAACGAGCTACGCCAAAGATATCCCCAAGGTCCGACACTGTCACAGTGGTTTCAGTACTTATTTGACCATCAAGTGGGCCAATGCCCGCAATGCCGTGTAAATGGAATTCACACTAAGATGAGAATGCTCACCACAATTCACGAAGTCCCGTCCTTGATAATTTTGTCCTTGAACCTAGACACACTTCGACTTGAGAAAGATGTGACCCTTGGTCAAAAGATGTTGAAACTGCGAGGACTGATATATCACTCACAAATTACAGCCGATTTGGGACATTTTACGAGTGTTGTCGTGGATGCGCAAGGCATGATGTGGTACCACGATGGTATGACCACGAGGAGGGCGTGTACCAGTAACGGTAGGTTTGTCGACTTGCAAGATCCATTGACCTTGCATCGAAGGGGCGATCAGCGCCTGTGCGCTGCGATATACGCCATAAGGGAATCTGGGTAGTGAGTAAATAGCGATGAATACAACCTCTTGCTGGTAATCTAGCCATACCTAAGTGCCAAGTGACAGAATCACTGCTCGAGTTGTGCCCATTTCCAGAGTTGTACTGAACGGTGCTGGCACCGTTTGGGCAGAAAATATGGGGTGACTTCCGATTTTACGGCGGGGTTAGACTACTTTCAACTTTAGAATAATTGAGCAAGTCATCGGTGGATACTTAAAGCTGCAAGTTGAAAGCCGCTGTCGCTCGGGCTCTCTTTGTTGGCATTTGCAGAAAGGCCTTTGTCAAACACAGGCCAAACAGCACCACATGAAGCGGTACATACGGAACACGGACCCCGGGCCGGACTCGTACTGCCATGCGAAGCACTGGCCCACAAGCGCACGTAAATTGAATAGAGACAGTAACTGCATGGTGTACACCAAGTGGTGGATGTGTCCGCCGTATGGGAGAACACGTCCACCGCGCAGCCGATACCTCTGCCATGACAGGAATTTCTGCAGACAAAAGGTGGGCACAGAACTTGTGAAATTCTGGCGTGCTAAATCTATTGTTCCATGTTTGTCGGAAAGACAGATACGCAATCTCATTGGCTCGCTTCAGCATCACGTAACAGCCTTCTTTTGTATAATAGATTCGTCAAGGGGTGTTACGTGTGACCCAAAGTTCCAATTCGTCAATTCATCAAGGGAGCTCGAGCTGCGTGACATCCCCCAAAATTTCGTCAACCTGTAAAAATATAAAGCGGGTAAGGCCGACAAGCGGCATGGCCCGCTACCACCAAATAGTTCTTTGATTCCGACAGAATTTCTGGGCGGCCCAAAGCTCGCTCGGTCGACGCTGCTGCGTTGACCAGCTCGCATTGGGCCGCAGTCAGGTTAAACATGTGAAACTAATAAATAAGTTGTATCATAATTTTCTGCAGTTAACTTTCTACTTGAAATTTGAAACTTGTTTAAAACCACACAAAGGTTAAGCTTCGCCGTTCAGACAGAGCCAGCTTGGAGTCAGATGTTAGATGAGTTGCGCAGCAGCCACTGGAGCCACCGGTGGCTCCAAAAATGGCAGTTTTTGATGTAGTCCCCACACTTTTTCAACTGCACCAAGTGGACACAAAAGTGGCCCTCTATAACCCCAGAAAATACCTGTATTAAGTGCATGCACAATTGGAAGCCACCTGGTGGCTCCAGTGCTGCTGCACAACTCGTCTATTGACTCACATGCAACAAACATCTGAATGTCACCGGGAAAATATATACATACCGGATTCAAAATTTAAAGAGATATACGGAATTTTAAAGAGGCAACTGTGGTTCATTTTACAGACAACTGGTGGAAAGCTGGAGGTATCGGACACTGAATCAGCAGTGATTACGATCACCTGTCGGCATTGACTCGGCAGTCAACAAGCCGAGGGTTTTAGCAGAGAGCATCAGTGCTTATGCTGGGGGAAATGACCAAAATGTGATTTACTGCAGGGCCTGAAAATAGGGCGCTCCTAAAACCCTTACCTAAAGGTAGCGGGAATTCCAAGAGTTGTGGTGAATGCACAGGGACACAATAGAATAATTTAGAAATGCCCTGAGCAATTTATTTCAACACGACTTTGGGTGATGCGGAAAAATGCAATTTTTGCTGTTGAACTTGCTCTGAACCCAATCTAAACCACAATATTTGTGGGATTGAAGGCAAAAACCTCAAAATTGGCAATAAATTAAGTGGGAAGTGCCCACAGCCGATCAAAATTTCTCCAAGCACCCCTGAACCGATATTTTGAACCTACCGTGCCGAAAAGTATATTCGTCAAGAGTCTCGGTGACGCGTGACAAGGTTGAAAAATTCGTCACGTCAAGCACCCGCGTGATGCGTGACTGACGAATTGATTTTAATAGTACAGTACTTGAAGGGGTACCCAGGTCGAATTGAATGTAGGGAGTCGATCTCTCAAGCACAGATTCTCGTTATTGATATATTTCGTCCCAACGTTCCCTTGTTTCTCCCATCAAGCAGTTTAGTAGTTTGCAACTTTTCATAGAGTTTGACAAGATGTGCCTTCGCCATGCCAGGGTGTCATGTAGCTGGGACATTATTTGTGCTGTGCGAGCTAGGGCGCAGTGCACGCTTTGACGTCCACTCACAGCTCGTGCCCGGACCAGCCGATAGGACTATGACTGGACTGCGGAGCAAGGGCCGGTCCGTGTCTTGGTGTAATTAGATATACCTGTGTCGTCACCCGCTCGCGGGGCGATGCACGCAGAAAGAAATCATCACTAGGGTTAATTCCCGCGAGTGCGCCCTCAGGGACAGATTGCCTGTACAGAGTTGGATGTCATAGCAAATAGAGCTCGGGTAGCGCAACTGTAGCACGTATAGAATTTGCAAATCAATGTAGGTTTGAGTCAAAGTTCGAAGTGCTGAGTATTCTGAAGCTAGTAAAGCATGGGGCCCATAACCTGTGAAACACAATAATCCTACGAGAGTTGTCAGAATAAATATGGTAAGAAGATAAGTGAAGGAAGTCCCTTTTAAGACGAGGATAGTGGGTGAAATTGTGATGTGGAGTGAATGACGTGCGCTGCAATACACAGAGCGTGTAGGCGGCCCAAATCACAATACATGCAGCTCTATAGGATGTATGTATTGAAACACACCCTTCTCGTGCTGCGGATGCCCCCCCCCCCCAATCCGTGGCAGTGTCGCCGCATTTGGACAAATTCTAAATATACCCCTCCAACCCAGAAATCATGGCCTCCGAAGCCACCCATAGTTTTTTGCTAAAATTCCACGCACTTACCCCAAGATTCGGCCATTTGAGCGCAATGTCTGGCGTCATAAAGGTCAGTTTTTGGCTGGATCTTTGACTTTCCCCTATGGAACTAAAGTCAATTCCTCTGAAATTTTCTGGCAATTTTCAAGTTACATGCAGTTTGGAATAGAAGAGAAATCGGGGATTGATGGGAGATCAGCGGAAACACCAAATTCCTCTCCCGCCTGCATACACTTTTCTGATCAAGCCACACTTATATGTATGGAGTGTTCCACTACCTAAGGATACAATACCTTTTTCAGTGTATGTCTTCGTTGTAGGCTAATTCGTTCATACAAGTCAAGTCAGTTGCAAGTCAACAAGTCAACATCCACGTTAATTTCTCCGCGCCGCGCACCCTTGGAGCTGAGTGGGGTTACGCGCTATACACACCTGATGTGCCGCGTGCGTCCGACCCGGGCAGCATGATGCTGCTCGAGAAGATGTGGTTGACTGGCGTCGGTGCGGTATGTCTGCTTTATTCGACGTTTCCATTTTTCTTTTTGCCATATCACGTTTTTCTTATACTTGAGCCTGAGCTGATCTTTTTTTTTTTTTCAGCACCCGCCATCGGGTCTCTCCCCATGGACGCCGCTGGATGCGACCCTCACAAGTACCCAAACCGCCGCAGACGGCTCTCTCGCCCTTGTCGGCACTCCTCGCGTGCAACGTTGCGTTCGAGAAACATGTCTCCATTCACTTCACCCTGGATGGCTGGTCCACCACGAGCGACGTGTATGCGCGCTACGTCGATGCCGCTGTGCACCCTCCACGCTCGCCGAGTGCAACAAAGCCCGGCCCAGGCTGGGATCGTTTCACATTCCGCATCCCGCTGGCAGACTACAGCAAGGACGCGGAGACGCCGCGGGCGGGCTGTCTGCTCGTGAGCTCGTCCTCGCAGTGCACTTCGCCACACCATATGTGCGTGCAGACGGCGTGGCACCGTACGTCTGGTGTGGTCAGTGATGCCTTCACCCCTGCCTTGCACCTTCACTGACACAATCCCCAAGCAGCTGGACAAGGCTGGACCGGTACAGGCGCAGGTGGCGCGGGGGAGTGGTGGGATAACAACGGCGGGCGGAACTACTGCGTGGGTTTCCGCTAGGTGCATCGGGGTGAGACCCAATCTTATTTCGCTCGAAAGTGCCTGCGCTGACCCCTTTTCTGATTTGTTCGTGTTTTCGAATACCGCAGACCCCCGCCTGCGCAGCAAAACTACCATCCCGGACATACGCGCGCCCATCCCCCGTACCGCGGGCATATTGGCCGCTGCTCGTGCTCAGCGAGTGAGCACGACTGCCGGTAGACAGGCGCATCGAAGAAAAGGGTTAGCTCTCTGAGTCGTAAGCAGCACTCTGCAGCACTGATCTTGTGTAATCACACCTGCCTACCTACCTACCTCGCTTTCTCGATCTACCAAGTCTAGATAAATTTGTTTCGGTTGATTCTAGGTTTGAATTGTTCAAGGCAGGAAATTTTTTATTGCGTTGAATAATGTTCAAGGCAAGAAATTGTTTACTCTGCTGGCTCAACTTCCCTCATTGAACTTGGTCAGAAAATCGAAAAAAACCAGACTGTATCGGGTAATACATCGACATATGTGATAGCTAAACAAACATAACTCCCCCGGCTCCCTCTCAGCTGAAGGAAAAATACAATACAGCAGGATGGACATAAATAAACACGTACAGCCGCATTTGCCTTCCCATCCCCCATCATCCTCATCCCCGCCTCCGAGTCATTCGCGGCTGTCGGGAATGTCCGTTTCCGCAGCACGCGAACCTACTCATCAGCCCGCTCATCTGCTCCATGACCTCCCTTGCGAGAAACACCGTCTCGTTCTCCTCCTCATACACCCTGTGTCGGTCCTCGACGCGCTGAATAATGTGCATATCCACAGGGCGGAGCACCCTGTTTTCCAGATACCGGAAGATGTGGATGAACTCGTGTCTGCAAGGGGGGGGGGGGGGGGGGGTTAGAATTAATTAAATGAATAATATAAAATCGTCAAGAGGACGCAGTACATACTTAAATACCTTGAGATCAACGCCGGCGGCTGCGAGATTTGGTGCGGGCTCGAATGCGGAGGCGGGCGTGGGTAGTGACACTATGTATAGAACAAAAATGGGTTCCCGAATATGTATTTAGTATGCATTGCGTGAACGGGGCTGAGGATAAAATACGGTCAAGTAAATACACACCCTGCACGAGCCAAATTGCCCCATCGATACATGCAATCGCGAATTGCCCGTCATCGGCGGACGATATCGTCTGGCCAGAGGAAAGATGACTAGGACGATAAATGTGTGGGGGTGTGTGGCACGCGTAGGAGGGTGTCGTCATTGTGATGAGAAGACACACTCTCGAGGAGGAAGTTCCGCTTAAGTACCGCCCTACTTGTACGAGGAAGTGACTAGACTAACGCCGGTTGTAGAATAGCCTGGACCTGCAGGGGCCGTCCAATCCGTAGTGGTCCAAATCCAACCAATGCGATAATTAGAGAAACAGGCTGGACCCGGCGGCTGCAGCCTAGGGTAGGCTAATGAAAGAATCTCATGAACGAATAAGGACTATCACCGCCCACGCTATGTGGCTGCGCTAATTTTAGGAGGAAATTTCAGGAACGAATTGGAAGACTCAAGAGGATCTCGGGTCTAGACCATGAATCATGCTGTGCATCGATTCTTGGAAACTTCTTTAGAACTTTTGTGGGAGAACCTGAAGGCCTGGACCGTGGACTGATGGAAGCAACAGATAAGAGGTCTTCCCAGTCATCGTCTCCTAATTGCTTCCTGCATGGACCGACGTCGCGTTGAGCGGCCCTCGCTCTCCATTATACAGTACAGCCCCGACGAGCAGCAAGATTCTAGTTTCCGCAGCATAAACATCGCCTTGAAGTTGTCATCACAGCCGGCTGCCAGTGTGCTATAGGAAGCCCAGGTTTGCGATCCTGACGTCAAGCGCGCGGGCCCTGTCCAGAGTGATGTTTAGGCTCGAATCCAGCCTGTCTATGAAAGTAAGCTTGTCGATAGACAGAATTACCAATACAAAATAGTTACCAAAAAAGGTTATTGGTGTATTCCTTCTTCTGTGGGAGATCTCTATAAATTTTTACATCAGCGCGTTTGGAGCATTTCATAGAGCCTATCCCGGCTTATCCGAGGGCAAACCAATAGGATTTGGGTCTGCCAGTTGAGAATTTATCTATTTTGTCGTTGTTTGGCTCTGACGTCACTCACTCGGAAACGCGGTCTGGAATAACCTTTTATGGTAACTATTTTGCATTGTTAATTCAAACTCAGATCGACTGGTCTGTCTATCGACAGGCTTGCCTCATAGACAGACCAGTCACTGGTCTAAGTGATGTTGTCAAAACTCGAAAGGTCGAGTCGTGACTTGCCAAGTCGACTTGATTGGACAGTCGACTCGACTGACTCCGAGTCAACTTCGCTTAGTGAAGGCACTTGGAGTGACTTCAAGTCGCCTCGAGTCGGCCAAGTCGAGGGCAGTATTTAATAAATTGGCTAAAACGACCACCGTGTTGAATAGGAATACTATACGAGTGCATACAGTCTTTAACCGTGAAGCGAAACGCTCAAGCAAAATCACAATTTCTCGGCCGATTTTGGGTAAGGATGAACTGCACCTGTTGACGGATCAATAGTATAGCTTCCTCGCTATCCAATAGGGCAAAGGTCCTTGGGATTCTATATAGTTCTGATCGAGAACAAGGGCATTCTTTCGTCACGTGCTGTTTGGCCAAAACACGTGGGAGCGAAACACTTGCAAACACGCCAATTCACCTCGGTCGCTCCTCAGATATGGGTCTGAGGTGCTCGTAGGTACTGATATGGATTGTATTCTGCCATAAAACGCCTCTTTTGACACCTCACGGCCTTCACTGGCATGTGCATGCACGACCCTGTTGTGCTTGAGGTCCTAAATGTGCCAAATAGCCGTCCAAACGAGAACGCGTCGCACAAAGGCTAGAACAGAGCCTGCTTGACAATTCCTTTTGTCCAAGGCAACTCTACATCGGGCATATCCTCCTCCCAAAAACCTGGGGCAATCGATGGTGCTTAAGGTATTGAACAACACGGTGTTTCGCTTCACGGTGTTGTTTCGCTTCACGGTTAAAGACTGTATATCTTGAACTAAATGAAAGTTGACATAAAATAAATAAAATAACATTTATTTCATGGCGATCCCAAGTCCCCATTCTGATTATGCAGGTCGGATGCATTTATAACCTGTCATAAAGCATAATATAATTTTTTGATATTTTTCTGGGTTTACAGCTGTTTGCAAAAGTAATGACACCTCCGATCATTTTGTAAATAAGAACAACTTCAGATACTTCCCATCTTGCCACGCCCATTGCGAGCTCAATTCTTGCCCAAATTTCTTGAAACTAGGTGCGTTCGAAAGCGTTTTGAAGGCCCTTTCCTCTGAATATAGTCTCGCGTCCTATTTACGCGATTTTTTTCGACCTAATTCGGCTCTGGCACGTACCAGCCTTGATCTCGAAACCGTTCTTCCTCGCCCATTTCTTGTCCGATTTACCTAAAAGTAGGCGCGTTCGAGTGGCTTTTGGTGCCCCTTTCTACCCGTACCCGTCGTTCCCGCCACTTTCTTGCTCTCCAAGACCGAATTCCACGCACGTGCTGAGCTCGCACCATCTTATCCGGCGCTTTTCTTCTTCAATTCTTTCTCGATTCTCGTCATTCTAGGTGCGTTATGGAGCCCGCAAAATTTCTACGTCCATCGCTACGCTCGCTGCTCAGGATTTGCTTAACTCTGATGACGAAATTGAGATGGATGTTGATGCAGACGTGGACATGGACGTGGATCTTACTCTCATGCGAAGCGACGACGAAGAGGAGGATGAAGATGAGCGGGAAGAAGATGAAGGAGATGATGACGAAGATGAGGAGGACCAAGAAGACGATGAATCGGAAGAGGAGGAGGAGGAGGAAGTAAAGGCAGGGACAAAGCGGAAACGAGAGGGGTCCTCGAAGATATCCGGTGCGTAATTTCAATTCAGTTGCGAGTTGAGCTCATCTTATTCTCAGCTAAAGCACCACCCCCACACGAAATCGAATACAAGATTTCGATGTACACCGCCCGACAGATGCAGAAGGCGAAGTCGTCTCGCGGGCATCCCATTACAGAGATAGTAACGTTGTACAGCAACAAGCCCTGGCCCACTTTCAAGACAAACCTCCTTACGAAGATTAACACTGCTCTCAAACCTCATTCCCTCAATTTCTTCGACTATTCTATTACCTTCACTGTCCCACGTCAAGTTAGCGACCCTATCCAGTTGACCGACCATACGAAATACGAGTACCTTCTGAAGAAAGTACTTTTGATCCAGAAAAATCCCACCGCCGAAATCGTTGTTGAGCCAAAGGCAGTGCAGCGCCTTGCGTGTTACTCTCGGCCAGTGCTTACTCACTGTTTCTTTGTAGGAGTCCATCGCGAACAACAAAGAAAATGGCGCAAATGGGGACGAGGACGACACAACCACGAATGCAAAGAAGGGGGGAAAAAAGACAAAGGTCCGTCCAGTCACCGAGATGAGATTAAGTATTTATAATTTTCAGGTGCCCAAGGCCCGCGACATCCTCCCCGCCAATGTCGCTCTCAACGAGAGGATGGGAGAACTGCGTGAAAGGTGGATCTGCCCGACCCCCGGCGGCGCTTGCGGCAGTGCGCATTGTTTTTCCAGCCCGACGGAGCCTGAACACTTCCCGCTGTCTCATGCGCACTTTGAGAGTTGGGGTGCAGCTATGGTGAGCTCTGCACATATATCTAGATATGCGCAATGCTGATGTGAGCATGGGATAGTTGAAGGGGAAAGCATTTGCAGACCTCGACACACCACCCAACAACAAACTTTTTGACCAAGTCGCCACTGCCGCCCGTGCAGTTCAATCACCACTTCTGCAGCGTCGTCTCGAGCTCAAAGAAGAAGCAGCCCGGAAGAACGCCCCCGCAGCCCCTCAAGTGCATATTAATTTTCCACCGGAGATTGCCAACCTCCTTCGCCCCGCCGCTCCTCCTCCTCCTGCTGCTGTCCCTAATGTGTTCATCCCTCCACCAAACACCGCAAACATGCTCATCCCATACCCTCGCATTCCTGGTCCCGACCTTTCCATAGAAGACTTTTGTTCCCTGCACAACCTCGACACCGACATCTGCGACCGATTCAAGCAAAACAAATACAAGCGAACAAATGCGTTCAAGTTTGTTGAGGTCGATGATCTGAAGGCGATGGGATTCATGCGTGGCGAAATTGCAGAACTCACCGTCGCAATTGGCGGGTGGTCTCAGTTGCCGAGTGCAGAATAATTGTATTGTATGAATTGTCTTTAACGATTGTAGTTCAAGTACATTAGAAGTGTCCTGTATGATGCCTCGAATGATTGAAATTGACATGCATTAGAAGTAACCAGCATGAATGAAATACCCAATGGCATCCGACTCTGTAATAATGTCCATGGCTTCAAGCATATCATAAATGAGAGCATGGGGTTCGTTGTCTGGCCCGTACGAGAAAATGTCGTTGTTTCGACGGATCCAAGCCTTGATCTTCGAGAAGGCTTCCTCAATCGGATTGAAGTCGGGCGAATAGGGCGGAAGATATACCAGGCGCACCTCTAATTTGTGTGAATATTTTCAGCAAGATAGCACGATTAATCCGCACCAAACCGATCACACAACTCCAGAATCTCTGCACCGTGATGAATTCTTGCGTTGTCCATCACAAGAACACTGAGCGGCCCAGGGTACTAAGAACAGAGCGGGAGCTAAAGAACATTACACAGCGAAAAAGACACGAAAGAAAAAGACACACTCATGACGTGGTGCTCAAGAAATCCGAGGTACTGGTCTCTGTGCATGGACCCCTCGACCACTGTGCTCGCCAGCATACCGCGTGATGTCAGGAGACCCGTAGTAGTCAGACGCCGCCCACGAACCGCTTTCCGGCGCTTGACGGCGCGTATACCTTTCTTTGCACGTCCGAGACGCTGGCCAGGAGTTTTGTCGTTTTTCGATGTTTCATCAAGAAAACCAAGATAATGAGCCGGATACTGAGAGATTTCACGAGCATATTCAAGCCGAGATGTCTCACAACGCTCTTCAGCAATCTCTTGTAGTTTTTTGGTAGACATTCCAGCACGCTCGAGCTCGCGGTGAACAGTAGTATAGTGGATGGAAATAAAGCGATTATGCTTCAGGAGTTTCAAGAGCTCATCGAGGAACCAGTCGGGTCTGTGCTGCACGAGGGCAATGAGATGGTCGACGTCGTCGTGATGTATAAGCCGGGGCCGGCCGGTGCGCTTGCCATTGCGCTCAACGTCACCGGTAGTGCGCCACAGGTGCAGAACGCGAAAGAATGTGCTGCGGGAGAAGCCGACGCAGGAAAGAATGACTTTTAGGGGTAGATGTCCTTGCTCCCAGAGATTGAGCGCAGCTATTTTCACGTCTCGATGTATGGTGTGATTGCCCATTTGGCGCGGATATGTATAGTTTGTTACTAAACACCGGGGTAAGCTGAAATGCCCAAGATATAGGCTCCATAACGCACCTAGAATGACGAGAATCGAGAAAGAATTGAAGAAGAAAAGCGCCGGATAAGATGGTGCGAGCTCAGCACGTGCGTGGAATTCGGTCTTGGAGAGCAAGAAAGTGGCGGGAACGACGGGTACGGGTAGAAAGGGGCACCAAAAGCCACTCGAACGCGCCTACTTTTAGGTAAATCGGACAAGAAATGGGCGAGGAAGAACGGTTTCGAGATCAAGGCTGGTACGTGCCAGAGCCGAATTAGGTCGAAAGAAAATCGCGTAAATAGGACGCGAGACTATATTCAGAGGAAAGGGCCTTCAAAACGCTTTCGAACGCACCTAGTTTCAAGAAATTTGGGCAAGAATTGAGCTCGCAATGGGCGTGGCAAGATGGGAAGTATCTGAAGTTGTTCTTATTTACAAAATGATCGGAGGTGTCATTACTTTTGCAAACAGCTGTAATCGCTCTCAGAAACTGGATAGAAACGCTGAAGGAAAGGATCAATTTCCCTGATCCGTGTCTGCCGCTCGGGTTCCTCCTTTCGCCTTCTCACGTTTCTCACACAGACCGTAGACTGCATCCCTACGCCTGGACTTGATTCGTTCTGAAGCATCGCCTCTTCATTCTACTCCAGTACCGTATTCTGGATACATTCCCAGCTCAAGAGGTTCAACGAATGGATGCGAATGGAACACGAATCGACCCGCCTCTGACGTGCCCTATTCTGGACAACGAACTGGACATGTTGGCACTCCAGTATAAAAGAGTCTGTGAGGTTCGTCGTAGACCCAGCCGCCTTTGGTTGTGAATAAAATTCTTTCTGATTTTCTATCCTTACTCCATGATGCATATTCGCCTTGTTCAAATGGAAGGTACCTGTCCAAAAAATTGCTGGTGATGGTACTAAGTATATTCACTGTCTGGAGCTACATGTCCATCGTTTTGAACCTAATAATCATACAATGATCATCATAAACTAGGCCGAGACGGAGACGCAGAAGCAGCGGAGGAAAGGACACGGCAGTAACAAAGCCGCGCTATCAGGACTTATGCACGTCATCTGGGCAAGGCATGTTCGCGTTCGTGAGCGGTTCTTGCACTGCGAATTCTCCCAAAGAGACCGCGTCCCGCGTCCGGTGCTTCCCGAGGAGATGAACGGCTGGCAAGAGTGCGGATTTAGGTGCAACACGAAATGGCGGAGCAACTCGAGTGCGCGCGCGTAGAATGACCCACACATCAATGCAACTCTACCGCAGCGTCAAAACCACTCGGGATGCGACCGTGTTCGTTGCGAAGAGAAGGCGCGCAGGATGTCGTCGAATTCGCCCCCCTTGCGCGTGAGGATAGAGCTCGACATATCCACCTCGTCCATATCCATGGGAACGTCTGGAGAGCAAGAATTCGAAGCTGGTGAGTGAGGGGTCCGCGGGGACCAGCTGTCCAGACCTCTCTGCGGGGATGAGGGTTCGAGTGTGGGGACACTGTCTTGGCCAGTGCCAACGTAGGCGTGTGTTCGAGCCTGGGGGGTGTGTGTCGAAGCAACCACGGGGGACGCAGGCACCAGCCCAGCATGGTGCGCGAGCAAATCCGTCTCCCTTACGCCCAATTCCCAGTCCAGGACGACAAGAAACTCGCGCTCGATGCGCCCGATGTCGCGCTTGCTGAAGACACGGCCTGGGATGCAGAGCGCCCAGTGTGCATTCTTCAATGTAGAGTCGTTGGTGTATTTGTCTGCGCAGATGAGGGCTCCGAGAAAGACACGCTCGAGGATCCATGCCGCATGTTCGATGCAAAGATGGGAGCGCACACGAGAGATGTAGACTAGGGCGACGAGCAGCGTCGCAGGCCTGGTTTGGGCACAGGCGAGGACGGTGGAGACGAGGGAGGTGAATTTGACAAGCGGGGCTGGGAAGGTTGAGCGGCCGCGGGTCCGCCGCGATGCACGGGAACCACAGTGGGTATGGCCCATGGAATAGTTCACGGTCTCGACCACGCAGTCGACGACATATTCTGACAGAACACCAAGTTGAGTGTCTGAGTATTGAAAGTTGAAATGTGACAACATACTAATAACATTTGTGTCGACTTTGACGTGAATGATCTCTGTGAGGGTGTCGGTATGGTCGACGAGCGATGCCAGCGAAGTGTGCGCACTACAAGAGTTCGAGGCAAGGTTCGAGGCGGGAGAACTGAACATGCCAGTGGTCGCGTGTGATTTGCATCAGGATTACTGTTGCTGGTCTATATAGTTGTCCACCAACAAGGTGCAGTGACCAGAATACTTCCCGCACTGGAACGCGGAGTTAAACAACGGCCCAGAACATATGACAACGCAACTAGAAGAGTCTAGGCTCCCGGCGCGGTCCGGTGGGACCCGAAATAGCCTTCCTCAACTTACACGGCCTAGGCCTGTTTTCTACCTTCTGCCCCAATCATCGGTCATATTACGATGAGAGGATGGAACTTCTCGTCTCTAGAACCTGAGGAAGTACACTTCCCTTCCTCAAATTACGCGGCCTAGGCCTGTTTTATGCCTTTCGCCCGCCGGTGGTAGGTTGGACCTATTCAGCTCAAATCGAGAACCGGAAAGAATATACAGCTAGAGCTTGATGTTGGTCTTCGAACCTATACGTGCTTGTTCAGGCTTCACGGTACTCCTCAATTGTTAACTAGATGCGTTGCGCAGAAGCCATCGGAACCATTTGATGGCTTTTGTGCCGTGCACAACTAGATGGCTCCACAGCCAAAATATGGCGCGGATGGTTCTGTGGAGCCATTCGCCTGCTATTTTTGCACACGGTCCGAAAGCCATTGAATAGCTCTTTCGCAAGTGATGTAAAATGAATTTATGCAAAACACTTGCTCCACAATAGAAAACGCTACCCCAAAATACGGTCAGACAACCAAAAGATAATGTAAATTCTCCGCTCCACAATGTACAACGATCTGGAACTTGATGTAAAAAAACATCACTTGCGAAAGAGCTCTAATGGCTCCAATGGCTTTTGCGCAACCGCGTTATTAAAAAGATGACTATCATCCTAACTGATAGACATACATTAGAAGAGGCTTTGCGCAGAGCCTCGGAGCCACCGGGTGGCTATTTCGGCATGCGCTGTCCGGTGGCTACGCCAGCCACGACGTCATCCGGTGGCTTCACTGGTGGCTAAAAATACGATTTTTGCGTCATTTTAGCACCATGACCGCATGCCTGACGAGCCACCCGGTAGCTTCTGGTGGCTCAGCGCAAAGCCTCTATTATTAAACAAGCGAGAAAAAGGTGGTTATATAATATATATAGAGGTCGAGGCTTAGGCGAATAAAGCAAGGCTGTCAGGAACGTGATGCTATCTTTCTGATCCTACGGTCAACTTACGGTACGCTCTTCTGATGTCCGTCTTTCATTGAATATGTGTACTGGCGATTGAGTATGTGTGCTGGCGATAAACCTTGGATAAACCACCCTCTCCGTGGCCGATTCTTGCTCTGTCCATATCGTGCATGCATTCCGAGAACTCCCCGGCTCCCTCTCGGCTGACGGGAAAATACAGTACAGCACGATGGACATAAAAATACACGTGCAGCCGCATCTGCCTTCCCATCTCCCATCATCCTCATCCCCGCCTCCGAGTCATTCGCGGCTGTTGTGAATGTCCGTTTCCGCGGCGCGCGAACTTCCTCATCCGCCCGCTCATCTGCTCCATGACCTCCCTTGCGAGAAACACCGTACCCTGTGTCGGTCGTCGATGGGCAGAATAATGCGCACATACACAGGTGGAGCGCCCTACACCAAAAGTCTCGCCACTACCGCCGGCATTGATCTCAAGGTATTTAGGTATTTACCGTGTCCTGCTGACTATGTTATATGATTCATTTAATTAATTTCGCCCACATCTTCCGGTACCTGGAGCATGACTCAAATGCGGAGGCGGGCATGGGTAGCGACACTATGTATGTATCCAGTGGTCAGAACAAATATATATTCCCAGTCATTGCTGTTCATGGGTTGAGGGTAATGCATATGTACGGTAACGTAAATACACTCCGCGCGAGCCAAATTGCCCCGTCGACGGTAGAATCACCTGGACCCGCAGTGGTCCAATCCGTGGTGGTCCAAATCCAACCAATGGGAGGATTAGAGACAACAGGCTGGACCCGGCGGCTGCAGCTTCGTCTAAGCTGATGAAGAATTCTCATGAATGAATGAGGACTATCGCCGCCCAGGCTACGCGAACCAATTAGGAGGGAACGAATGAGAAAAGGATCTGCGGGTCTAGACCAAATCATGATGGATTGCTGTCGTGTACTTCTTTTGCGGAGAGAGGTCCGTGAAGGCCTAGAGTCTGGACCGCGAACTCTGCAAGCTGAGCCTATAGTGATGCTCGGTAATGATTACTATGCCTTCGGTGTTGGTCCCAAAGTCCTGTGAACAGCAGAAATAGCAGAAGCGAGTCAAGGCTTGCACCAAACATCCATTGCTCAAGCCGGATTTGACGTTTTTTTTGATTCCGGATCAATCGTCCCGGTGGCTGTGCACCGTTGTCGTTTTGATTCTCATGTTTTTTTTGACAGGTCTAGATGGAAGCAACAGATAAGGACATCGTCTGCTAATTGCTTCCCGCATGGGCCTACATCGCGTTGAACAGCCCTCGCTCTCCATGATACAGTACACCCCCGAAGAGCAGCAGGATTTGAGTTTCCCCAGTGTAAGCATACCAACTCTTGTCATCTACGCTCGTTGTCTCACGCCCTGCTATAGGTGGCCCAGGTCCCCGTTGGTGCCATGGACGAGAGCTTGGCCCAGAACAAGTCCACTTCCAGCCAAAAGAGCAGCGTGTTCGAACACTCCGAGTCAGCCAGCGACTTTGTCACGAAACTGTACAAGTACGAGGCGATGTGTCTTTCTTCGTCGCATTTTCATTGTTTACAGGATCCTGGAAGACGCGAGTGTCAAGGATATGATCTGTTGGGGACCAGAAGGCGACTGCTTCATCGTCAAGGTGCATATAGACCGTTTGGCCGTAGTGCGGACTGACAGGTTTTGTAGGACTTGAATAAATTCGCTGAGAGTATATTGCCCCGGATCTTCAAACACTCTAATTTCGCCAGCTTCGTGCGCCAGCTGAACAAGTATGATTTTCATAAAATCAAGAACGCAGACGACAACCACTTGGTGAGCGACCAGGTATGTATGTTTACATCTTTCCTGTTAATCGCCACTTTTATCATATCGCACATAGCCGTGGACCTTCCGGCACCCAGATTTCCGCGAGGGCCGTCGCGACATACTGGACCACATCAAGCGCAAGATCCAGCACAAATCGATATGCGGCAATGCAGAATCCACTACCTCAGGCTCGCTCGCTAACAGTGCCCACCAGCTCGAGATTCAGAATTCCAGGATCGATTCCCTCGAGGCGCGGCTCACGTCTCTCGGAGCTGCGCACCAAGATGTTCTTTCAAGTTTGCGGACCCTCAAGCGCAGCCACTACGAGGTCATTTTGGCAGATGGTCGCTTTCCAGCACAGCATGGGACAGCAGGATGGACTCCTGCGCGGTCTCGTACAGTGCTTATGGCGTGATAGCAAGGGCGATGGTGCAGGTGAGCGCCTCTTTTAACTTGCTCGTTGTGATACCCACCTAATTATGTTTCGCGTGATTAAGGTAAAACGATTCAACTCTCCGCCAACGATAATCTGAGCGCGGGGGACAACTCCTTCATGTTTCTTGAGGCGCCGGAGATACAGGGGATCATTGACCAGAGCTTGCTTGCACCGGACGTCGCGCGTGCGACCCTGGAGCAGATGAGCGAGATCTCGCGTAACACTCAAGCAACAGGCATCTTCCTTGGTACTGCAGCCATCGAGAGTCCCAGGGACACGAGCGTGGACCAGATCGAAACACCCCATGCGCAAGTATTCGACACCAACCCGCGTCTGGATATCCCCCTCTTCAACATCGCATCAAAGAACCCTCGCATTACTATTCCCGAGAACTCCCAGAACACGGAAGGCGAGATGGTCCTGCCTATGCACGGGAGCCCGCCCGCCTTGGATGTCGACACATCGCGCTGCTATCTTCGATTTCGGACGCCGGGAGTGTCCCCGCTTGGGATGCGCACACGGGCCTAGAGGTGTACACGGTTGGACATCTCATGCCGCGTGGGAACAACGACGTTGGTCCATTTGATGGTGTGATGGCGAGGAACCAGAACACGTCGCGCGTAATTACAGAGCCAAGGAATGCGAGTCCACCGAAAACGCAGACGCTGCGCGTCCGGTGCTCGACCTTCGTGCCGGGTTGGGCTGTGCCACCTCACGTGCTCCTTGTTGACGACGACGCAGTGACCCGCAAACTCAGTAGCAAGTTCCTCCAGATCTTTGGTTGCACAACGGATGTCGCGGTAGACGGCGTCAGTGCCGTGAACAAGATGAATCTCGAGAAATATGATCTGGTTTTGATGGTGTGTCTCTCGCGCGCTCGCGCTTCCTCGGGCTCATCGCAGTCCAGGATATTGTTATGCCCAAACTGGATGGCGTGTCCGCGACCTCGATGATCAGGAAGTTTGACCTCCAAACACCCATCATTTCCATGACGAGCAGTTCGCGGCCAACGGAGATCATGACCTACTATTCCTCTGGTCCGTCTGTCCGCTTGTTGTTTCTCTGTTGTCGCTTATGCGGCGCAGGAATGAACGACATCCTTCCCAAACCCTTCACGAAAGACGGCCTGCTTGAAGTGCTCGAGGTTCGTAACGGTCAATGTCCCTTCGACACCGATATCATGAATACTTCCAGAAACACCTGGCGCACTTGACAGTGATCAAGCAGCGCATCTCGACGCCTATTCCACAGCTGCCCGCAGTTTCCTCCGGGCCCAGCGACGGTGTAGTGTCCTCCATCGATAGCGAGTTGGATTTCGGCCTGGACAGCCTCGATCCGGGTGTTGGAAGCGCCAATGGGCTCGCGGACTTGAGCATCACGGACGAGGAGTACAACAAAATCATCGCTGAGCTTTTCAACGGTGACGGGACCGACTTTGAGTCCGAGAAGCGTCCACTCGATCTGGATGGGGGAGATCCGGACGATCGCGCAAGCAAGCGGGCCAGGTTTGAGGCCGGTCTTATAAAGTACGATGAGAGATAACTTGCGTCCGGTGAGACTCATTTCTTGGATCCGGACTGGTATTTGTACAGAAGTTGATGTAATGTGTACGATATTTCAAGTAACGACGTTCTTGTACGGATTCACCTCCAGTCTACCATAGGGGTACCTGATTTACTGATGCTCTCTCCGCCTCGGACTGCAACTTGAGTTGTAATCATGATCAAACGCACGTTGAAATGCTCATGGCCACAGTCAGACAGGACACAATTTTGACCTTTACGGTATTAATGGCCATGCTCAAGGAGCACTGTCTACTCGAGTTTCAAGTTCCTTACAATGATGTATGTTAGTGATCATACTCGAACTCGGTTCCGCATCGTAGTTGTCTAGAGGGGTTTTTTTGTTTTCGAACCGAAATTTGAGCATCTCTCCAGGGTCTCCCTGATGACAAGGCGGCGAAGGCGCTCACACTCATTCCAGTATTTTTTCAACTCTCTGCTCCTATCGTGAGTAATTGGTCCCGGACTCCTAATACGGACGCTCCATCTCGTCCTGCAGACTGGAAAACTCCCGAGATCGATTTTCCGAGGTCCCCCGGCCCAATGCCACGTCTTCGATGGGCCCGGCGTCAACGGTGAGTGTTGGACTGCCTGTGATCCCCGTGAATAGTCATAAAGCACCTGTGAAGGCTATATTTTCATCTCCAAACACCCGACGATGTGGACTTTTGAGGGCATCAGCGTTCGAGAATCTGAGTTTTATGACCACGATGGTAAAAACCGGTCACGGTTTTGCGAGGTGGAAGCCATAGCTGGGTAAATACCCAGCGAAGCGGACCATTTAGCACCAACAAGGTCCCCAGAGAACTTCTGCATACTCACTCATCGTGAGGTTCGAGGCTGTGCCTCCGTCTCTCCTAGGTAGATTTCACTGAAAATAAGAGCAATTCAAAATTGCGTAGGTTACAGGAACTTCTGTGGCGACTCGAGCATATATGACATAACCTCGCACTACGCAAAGATCGACAACCTGGGGTCAATATCGGCGGGATCATTCATCTAATTTCCACCTTCAGAAAAGGCTTTGTTCGAGAACGCTCAAAAAACGTACCCGCAAGTTACAGTTCAAAGCAGAAATAGCTTTCATCTCTTCGGGCTTCAAAGTAAAAGATTGGATTCCCAGGTTCTCAACATACTGTTGTTCAATGTTCGACTTGGGAATCACCGCGGTGCCGCGTTGGGTTGCCCAGCGCAGCAGAACTTGCGCCGGAGCTTGCGCAGGCCGTGAACATGATTCGGCCTGGATGGGAATGGACTCACACTTATTGTGCTGCTTCGCGATCGACGTAACGGTGTCGACCGTCAGCAAGCTCGGAGCCCCGCGGTCCATCGAGAGCTCATAGTATCCTTGCGGCCCCAGAGACGAGTATGCGGTGGTCGCTACCCCAAGTTGCTTTGCGAGCGCAACCAAGCCTTCCTGCGTCAGATACGGGTGAAGTTCCACTTGCAAAACTTGAGGCTTGATACGGGCATATCGAAAGATATCGAGAAGAAGAGAACCCTGGCAGTTGCTGTGACGTACATACATCAGTTCTGGAGCGTACGGTGAGATGTCGCAGATACCTGATTCCGATATTGTTCACGATACCGAGATCTACAAGCTCCTCCATCGCTGTCCAAGTCTCTTGCATTGGCGTGTCCTGGAGATGAACTGTTTTTCCATCCACGCCAAACCATTCAGGGGGATATCGTTCCGCGGGGTCGACGTATTTCAGAGCAATAGGAAAATGAACCAAGAAAAGATCGAAGTCTGTGCGATGCCGTGAGCGAAAATGCGAATCGGACCCGTGTAAATCAGACCACACAGTCAAGTCCCCAGGAGTCGAGTTGAGTTTGTGCTAGAGTCTTGACATGTTCCTTTGCATGGAATGTATTCCAGAGCTTTTAAGATCGGTCAGTCAGTCAGGGCACGGTCGCGCACCCGAAAGGACGACGTGCCTTCGAAGTGATGACTGGAAAGAATTAATTTTAAAATTCAGACGGAAAGCCTTGACACTCACATAGGTCCTCCCGTTTGACAAGTCCATCGCTCACAGCGCGGCGAACGCCATCTCCTGCTTCCGTTTCATTTCCGTAGTCGCCTATTCGTGATTAGAATGTGTGAGATCAAGACAAGAAAAAAATCGAACAAGCTCCATCGAAAAGACGATAACCTGCTTTGATTCTGGAACAGTGTGAGATGAATTATTGAAGCATGGATTTCAACTCACGCATTGTAAACGGTCTGATGTGTGGTAAGTCATCCAAACAATATCCATTCGAGAGAAACTCGCATCTGCGCATGTTGATTTCTTAACCTTACTCGGGCATTGGGCAATAGAACAGTGGTATTATGGTTACACTCACCTTCCACAACCCGAAGCTGTGGCACGGATTCTGGTTCAGCACCTGGCATCAGAGCAAACATGCAACTTACCCAACAATCGGCATTTGTGAGACAAAAACTCTGAGTATAATAGCAATTAAGAGAATGAGGCAGCACACATTTTGTCCGGTCCTTGGGAGATGGATACTGGTGGTGTTGGATGTCATCTGGATAATGTGCCGACCTCTAGGTCTGCATTGAGCCTGAATATATAGGGCCCGGGAGAATTTACGGAGAATCATAATAGTCCAGGACTAGGCTCGCCGAATCCATTGCAGATGTGAAGGGGCCCAAAATAAAAGTGTCCAGGCTTCGATCGAGTCTCTCGAGATCCTCAGGCAAGACCCTATTGGAGCCATAAAAATGTCCAGATGTGCTACCTGAGAAGCGTGAAGGCGGAAGGAGGAACGTAAAAGTCTGTCGATGCTCGTCTTCATCTGGCTGCTTTCGTCTTTGCGCGCTTAAATCTCCCCACTCGGTCTCACCTTTTGCCACGCTTCAAATTGACATACGGTGAAATTCGCAAATTCTATTTCTCACAGTGGTTAACATTTCCCAGGTTCATAATACTCGGATCTCCTCTCTCCGCATGTAGGCTGCCCTACTGAATCACCCACAATTAAGTTGCTATAATAAGGAATGGCAGTGCAATGTGAATGATGTGACGATCGCCGCGGACGAGGCTGGCGCGAGGTTGGCGCAAGACTGGTGTGAGTTTCCACGAGAAAAATGGGAAACAGTTGGGAAGTGCAAATCAACCGTGGCTGTCGGACTGGTGTGCTTGAAGAATTTCTGAAACGGCGCCGAGTCGCCGACAAGAAGAAGAATAAGCAATTTCATTATCCGTCTTCAAGTTGTATCTGTCCGCAGTACGCAGCCGCAGTACCCAGGGGAAATAGTGATACACCAGCAGCTAATAATACGCACATATGTCAAGTAACACACGGTCCAGTCTTCCGCCCAGGAATGGTGCCAGTACAGGTCCCAGGAAGCCAGTCGTGAAGAATCGCCGCAGGCATGAATAAAAACCAGCGAGGGTGGTCGATCAGTGTGCGGCGTGCGCTGCCACCCAAAGAAAGCGCCAGCTCGCGCATGATATGGCTTATATGCTGCGGCCGTGCGACCTCCGCGCGCTTGGAAACCGTGGTATACACGCTTTGACTTGCAGGACTTGCCTTTGGGCTTGGAGGAGGACGCAGGCGCGGTGGCAGAGGACGTGGGGGTGGCGCCGGAGCCAGAGCCTGAAGACGAGGCACCGACGAGGGCCGCGACGCATATGGGTGGGCCGGGGAACGTGTACGGCGCGGGAGGCGTGTCAAAGACCTGAGAAAGCAAGAATAGTGAGCAGAGATATCGACCGACGGAGAGATGCCTGGAGACACACATTGGGAACAAGGATGCCCGAGTCGTCGTCGCTGTATGCACCGGGTAGGCTTACGAGCTCGCTATTCTTCGGAACGCCCGTCCCGCTGCCGCCCATGTGGATCTGTGAGCAGGACGGATAGAACTCCGGGCCACCGGCCACGGTGCCAGGGGCCGCTGTAAGGGAAAGGAGTAAGTATCACAGTAAGAGATGTAAGAGGGAGGTGGCGCACTTTGCTAAGGGCCCATCAGTCCATAGAAAAGACGTCGTATCACCAGGGTTAGCGTCGGCAATGTCGGAGGCAAGCTGGGCACCATTGCAGTTGACCGGGGGGTTGTTGGCGCCCTTGACCGGATCCACATTGTTGATCTGGCGGACCGACGAAAGCCTCTAGACTATGCCAAGCTTGGACGAATCCATGGGCAGAGACACATGGGGTGGCAAGTAGGGGAAGAAGAAGAACTGCGCTGAGACGCATCGTGGCTGTCGTTGGTCGTGGAAGGTGTAGAAGAAAACTTGAAAAAGTGGAGTGGATCGCGCAGCGACACAAACTGCCGATCAGAGATTGATGCGAAGTTTGGCTCTTCTCATCCGCTTGACTCACGTGACTCCGACTCGACTACTGACGCAGACTCAGACTGCCTTTATGTGGCTTTCCTCGGAGTTGTCTAGTCAGAGACACTGTTGACGGCCGTGCGGGACCGACACGGCCAAAAGATCTGACCGTCCTGACTAGCGGCGTTATCAGGGTACGAAACAAGTACGAAATTAATAAGAATTTGCTCTGAAATCACTTGAAATCGCAAAGGCTCATCCCGGTGAACGGTTAGTCGTCGGAGACTAGGGCAAAATGGTATATATGAACGAGGAGGCTTGCGCTGCCAAAGTTTGCCTAAGACTGCTGCCATAACTGTCATTTGATGAATTTCTTTCGCTCCCGAACTTCAAGCTTGAAGATTATACAACTCAACAAGTCAGTAGGTGACGTCAGATTTTTAAGCAATCGCGAGGCTACCTCAAGCCAGCAAGCAGCAAGATGTTCGATACAGAGGTGCATCCCCTCCTCTCGTTCTTACCGACTCCTTACAGAAATATTGAAGTGGGTAAAGTGTGCGATCATTATTTGTTCAATCCTAGGCCTTATCGATATCTCTGGATCACTTTGGGTTGAGCTCAGTGTTGTCTTCCTCGCCGCTGAACGCGGAATTGCGCCCACTACTGATCCTAGCTGCGTCCTGAATCAACTGTAGCCTTTCTGGGAATCCCCGTCACTCAGGCTGATCCACGGAGTTGCGCATTTGACGCAGAGTCTGGATGTGGTAAATTCCATGTGAGCCTGGCATAGTGAACTGATGCGTGCGTGGATTACCTCATCCAGCACAGCAGCGTAGAGTCTCAGCCGGAGTCGTATCGAAGGATAACAGTGGTGTCAGCTAACTGATTCTTCGCGCCATTCGCGACGAGCTTGGAATTTTCCCCGGACTGCTCTTGGCGCATGCCTTCTACAGACCCCGCTTCAGAAGCCTGACATTAGATGTTCGTCTTCCGTTTCTCGGGGGTAACTGCCAACTGGTCCATCTCAGTTTCTGTGCAGATATGCGATATCCCCTTCACGGTGGTGGTATATCAACGACGAAGGTGGAAGTCTTTTCGGCTCAAGCCCACAACCAATTCTTCATTCCCTTTTCAACTTCTACTATCGCAAAAGTTCAATCTCCGCTGCGCTCTTTTTTTGAGTCAAATCCACCCTCGTTAATCACGTTTAGATTACTCTGCTGTTTAATCACCATTTTCCGTTGAGACACGGATTGTTTAAACAAAGCTGCTAGGGTTACAGCGTTGTATATGGTCCCTGGCTTAGCCCACAGGTTCCCCACTGACCCGCAGTGGTAACAAACGACACAAGTACATTCCAATCTCGAAGTGCTCAAGATGAACCACTGCAGATACACCTTATGCGTTCTCTGCGTTCCTGCTGGTAGTGTCCACCACCCATGCCACTGAATCCCTCCAGTACCACATGGAATACACGGACGCCAAATCATTCTATGTACGTGTGCGAGGCGTTGCTGTATGACGTGCCAAACGTTGCATAATTGATTTACGAATTTTTTTTTTAGGTTTCCAAAACTTATTTTCTTCAAGTCTCAGAATCCCTTGATATTAGGTTCATACATACTGTGCATGTAGTATGCACCTTCCCAAAGGACTAGGGCTAAATCTGCCCAGAATATGTCTACGGTGATTGATGATCGTATTGATGCGATCAATTCAAGCCGACACGGCCCGCGGACTCGTTTTGCACAGGTTCTGCTCAAATTTTGTCCGCAGTGTGTGGATGTGATATACATTTTTTTTTTCTCAATTTAATTCATGTTACATTGGAGCATATCTTCTATGTGTATCTATGTGTATCTCATTTATTATCATCACAGCCTCATTAAACCTCATTATACTGAAGCTGTGGAGGTCAACTGACCGAGTTGCGACCGAGAGTAGAAAATCTTGGCACAGCTTCGGCTTGAATTGATCGCATCAATACGATCATCAATCGCCGTCGCAGAAGCGTTCTGGGCAGATTTAGCCCTAGTCCTTTGGGAAGGAGCATACTATATGCACATAGTATGTATGAATTTAATATCAAGGGGTTCTGACACTTGAAGAAATAAGTTTTGGAAACCTAAAAAAAAAATTCGTAAATCAATTATGCAACGTTTGGAACGTCATAACCTGGGTGCGACAAAGTGAGCATGTCTTTTTTCTGACCAGAAAGAGCGAAATTCATCCCAGATGATACCGAGGTGCGGCAAAACTCCAATAGTTCGGTCGACAGCGAACACGAGAAATGAAACCATCGTTGACAAGTCCGGTGCCGAGCCACCTAATGTGGAACCCACGCACGGGCCCCTGATGCGCACACGTGCCATCAAAAAAAAGTGGTGTCTGAATTCGGAAGAATTTCAAGAACAAACAACACTCATTAACAACACTTCTCTCTTTGCCCCACTTCGTCGCCTGCCCACCTTCCTCTCCCGGTGGCCCCGTCCGCTTCGCTTCGCCCCATCGTCCTCAACATGGGTGCCTGGTCATGGAACAACACTCTGGAGGGTGGTGATTCGGAGTACCAGCTTGTGCGACATGCCGCCCGGCCTTCCTGCGACGAGTCGCAAGTTAGTTGGCCGTGCACCACCGGGGATGTGCCCTCTCAATTCCTTCCTCTCACTTGTCAGTCTCTGCAGCTACTGAGGTGGCGCAGCCTCGCTGCGGTTTAGCCGCCGGATCTCACCCCCTTGCAAGTTATGTGATGCTGAGTGTTTGAACGACTGTCGATGCAGATTCACGTGTTCAACTCGCCGTGATCCTCTTGCCCAAGTGCTGCCTGTCCGCAAGCCAAGCACGCACGGGTACGCTGGCTGCGATACTGTTCAAAGCTCATCCGACCCTCAGCTCGATCGTTGCCGAGGTCTGCTTCCTTCACAGAGATACTAAGGTCCGTTCTTTACTCCCACGACTGATTCTTCGATTCACTTTGCACCTAGACAAGATCAAAAAGTCTGCTGAACGTCCCGGCCAAGAATGTGGGTACCTTCTGCATTACGAACACTCTGATGCTGACACACGCCCAGCTCACCACTGCGCGCGAGCGTTGCGCCCGACGTGTACTCGTTCTGGCGGAGCGTGTTCGACAGCCTGTCAGGATCGCGGAACATGACCGGCATGCCGGCTGCGGTGGCACCGGCGCACGGCTCCGGTGCGTGCTGTCTCGTCTATGAATACTGGTGTGCGTGTGTTTCTGCAGTGAGGCAAGCCGAACCGTGACCATGGACACTGATCGTGAAGGGCGTGGTGAGCCATTTCGTGGTTCTGTTCCCGATGTTTATAACGTAGATAGAGTATACGCGGCCTGTCGATCCGCCAAGCTAAGTTCAGGCCAAGATGTTGAGCATTTGTATTATATTTCGACGCAAAGCGGGTGGTTTTATCTGTACCCGACGGTCCTCAACTTTTGATTCTGTGAATTCAGGTTGCGCGCTCCTCATGTGGGCGGTGGTTTGAGTCGGTTGCCTGCAGTAAGTTTACTACATCTTTGTATAGCGTTTTGTTCTCTGACTTTCGTTCGGATTTGTTCAGATTTGCTGTGGATTGACATTTTGAGGTGTTCGTGACCGGAGATGGTCTCAATCTATGTAGTTGCGTAGAATATCTGCGATGTAATAGTATGGAAAATATATCTGTTCCTTCAATTGCATGTCGCGGCCCAACTACAAGCACCTAATGGTACAACAAACTACGCTAAGGCTCAGCTAAATTAGTGCTTTCTCCCAAACTTCCCCCCAATTTATTTTCAACGTCACTAGAAAGCTAATGGAAGTAAGCGAACTTATATAGCTAGGTTAGTGCGATTTGGGATAATCTGGCCTTATTAGCAAAGTAAATGTTTCCTGATGGCTCGCTTGAATTGTACCGATGAATTCCTATCTGTCTTATTTACGCGATGCCATAAGATGGCTGCAAAGCGGCAAAAGAAATCACAGGACGGAGGGAGGAATCCACTTTGACCATAGAGTGTCAGCCCCGCGTTTGCGGTGACGAAGACCGGGTTGACATGCGACTCGATGGTGGACAGATCATCGAATTCGATTTTAATATTTGCTTATAGGCCGGGGAAGTACGAGGGGTGTTCGCATTGGGGCTGGAGAGCTCCGCGGCAGGAGGATTGACCTTGACCCGTTGCCGACATTATCCTGATAGAGGCCGAACACGGTGCGTGAACGTTGGGCCCATGAAGAGCTGTACTCGGCGCCGTCTATATCAGCTGGTCTAATAAACGTCCTGAACAGGTAGAGACGTCGTTGAAGGTTTGTCTGCGGGTCGACCTTGCACGAATTTCAAAGTCTTGCGATTGCTCCGGTTTCTGGAAGGAAGGAGTCGATAGTAGGTATATGATTTTTTCAGCCGCGTTCAATACATTTTGTTGAACCTAATTCGCTGCCATGCACAGATACTGTCTCCGGGCTACGGCCCACTGTGAACTAGGTTTACCTTCGAAATGCCGGGGCAGACGCTTTGCGAGTGCATCTCCGACATCGTTCATAGTTCAAAATCATCGAAACATATTCTTCATTCCAAGCTTCTCCTTGAATATTGGAATGAAGAATACAGCTGATACATAAGGCACTAAATACATAGTTTCGTGTGGCAGAAATTCGCCTTCCTCTCCGGCTTCCCGCCGCTGATTAGCTTCTCTCTGACTCAGGACTAAACTTTGAAATTACTACCCAGAGTCGGGAGAGTATTTTCCGTGCTGCGTCCCATTCCAACGCGAACGAGAATGAGCGTGGGCACTATGTTCTAATGTAATCGTCAGTCCTGAGTTCAATTATTGGACGGCAACTGACAACGCCGATTTGGACCATGGCCCAAGCCACCCCGTGGAAGACGGTCCCCTGGCAAAGTTCATCGGTGTGGAGGCATGGGTTTGATGAGGTAGACTCACGGATGCGGAGGCATTATTTATGGAGGGAGAAATGACATAAATTATGACACCAAGAGAATAGAGTACTCCAGACTCAAATCTGCCGAGATTTTCAAGGGATAACCGATATCTGTGGAGGTTCACTCACATGATTGCAATTGCGGTGTCAAACGGTTTCTGGGATGACTTCCCCGTTAAAGGCTTCGTCTCACGTCGTATGTGCCATATTCTACCAGCTAGACAATCCTTCAGTAAACTGGACCTGTCGGAAACGCCCCCATACCGGTAAGACACGTTAACAGTGTATTCGTGATACCGGCCATGCTGACAGGCACTCTTGGATTAATGGGCGACTTCAACGTTATCAACCCTGCAAATTCTAATCCAGTTACGGATCCCACGACTGTTGAATGTAAGTCAGGATACACGAAACCAACATGATAGACAAACAATTGGCCCACCGACTGTCGCGAAAATAAACATCCCAGGTAAGACCAGGATTCTTCTCCGCGATCCCCATATCAAATAGCACCGATCTAACTGCCAGGAACTTCAGTGAGAGCCAAGGATATCTGAACAAGAGGTGAAGCTCACGAAAAGCAAGTCCGTCACCAAACTGGGTATTTCTTCCGTCAGGGTAAAAAGGGTCCAGAGGAACGTGGGCTCACTTGTTCATTGCCAGAATGATATCCTGCACCAATACGAGGGCATCATAGACACGCACGAGTTGGGCCGGAGTGTCTCGGGAACCCTGCACCAGCAGATATACGGCGCGCATAGATATGCCGGTCGCAATACTCAAATTGACGGTGCTACAGGTAGCGAGGACGAACATAGTCCATGCGGTGACAAGGAGGATTCTACCGCCAGGGATACCCCGACGCAGGGTGTGAATGGAGTAAAGAAAGAGAACCACATAGAGTGCTGAATCCGGGTTGAATGCTAGACTAGGAGAATCATAAGGAAATTGCCCACCGTATAATAATAGTACAGTCTGGGATGATCATGAGCACTCAGTGATCGCCACGGCAGCGTGGACACGACTTACAGAAATTAATGAAACATCAAACAACATGATACTCCAGCGTACCTCAAATTCCGCCGAGTCGACCACATAAGTCATGCTTCAAGCACTCGTGGGGGCGGAACGCAGGAAATAACATATACGCGAAAGTATATATGTCGCACAACAAGGCCGTGGCGCAGGCCGTGACCAGCAACAGCACCTAGTGATAACGTGAAGAAAGCGATGATATGTCGGATTCCAAGGAATGATAGATGAAACGGCCATAGACTGAATACCGGTAGTAGTGATATTGACTGATCGATGGTCATCGAACAATACTGCAAACCTCAGCTCACATTTGTGTGATAGCAGTTAGTTCTAATCATAGTGGACTCGTCGTTAGCCAAATCACACGGTATCATCATGCGGTGAGATGCAATAAGAGCGATAAACGCATCCGACTCACCGAGAATATGAAAGGTTGCCCCATAGTGGTCCCCCGGTGCGCACGACGGTGGCGGGCTGGAAGACGGCGAGGAGATCTCGAGGATAGCCGGATGGCAACGAGACCGCACAAGTTGTCTAAATAAGCTGTGTCTGTCAAAGTATCCCCACCGAATCCTACTGTAAATCTACGAGGAACAACAGATGGGAGGCGCGATTCCGAAAGCTGCAGGAAGCGCGCCTATGTGGCGGCACTAAAGAGGGGACCGACCGACAGTCCGGTGAATTCTCTGTCCACGTACGTCTGAAACCGAAGTTCTGATATTCTAGTTTGTTTGCCACAGAACAGCCTTCCACGGTTACAACAGTTAACGCGCACATAAAGCAGAAATGGATCGAATAACGGAAACAGCAAATAGTGGTATGTATTGTCGCGAGATATTCGCCTTCGTTCTTGGTTTTGCGCCGGCCAGCTTGAGAGAGGAGAGACAGTTGCGGCAGAATAAATTAAGCCTGAAATACTGCAAGATCTTCTGTTTGCGACAATATTTATCGCTTTGCCAGCCTGAGTGGCTTGTCGGTGCTGCCTTTCAACCAGATTATGTTAAATATCAGCCTGAGGAGCCTTGTTCAAGTTGTTTTCCCGAGTAAGATTTTTAGGCTGTGCGTGAGGACAGTGTAGTCTGGAAAATGCAAGGGCGTATCTATGAAATAACAGTGTCAGTTCGTCTCGAGAATAGCGCCAATGGATAGGTGGAGGCACAGCCATCGCCTGTGACGAAGAACATCGACTTGAGGTGAAGAACCCACAGATCGAAAATATGAGCGATAATGTGGCAGCCTCAGGCCCCAGCTATAGATGGGAGTAGCGAGCGAACCCGCTAAAGGGGGGCACATTGGAGGCAACAGGTTTGCGTAAGGTGTATCAGGGCTCAAAAGAATGCACTGGTCGACTGGGCTCAAACGGCAGCGTTGCACAGCCCGAAGGAGGGCATACACAGCACAAGCGGCAAAAGAAGAGGTGGCATCAAAAGAAGGGGCGACGACATCATGATTCATCATGCCCTCAGGCAATAATGAATGATGTTCTCACGATACGATCAAACGCGATCACGTGTTCCCGATGCCGCTCCTGCAATGCCAACAGTGTTGCAACATTGCAAGCTCACTGCTCATTGATTCGCTGTGGAATCGCTGACAGATGCGACTGAAAGCTCTGAACAGGAATGGTTGCCCCATTCTGGTAGGCTTACTAAACTTTCTGACTACACTTTCGTCAATGGCATCGATTACAGAACCCAAAAAAACTGCGAAAAAAATATGTAAAACAATTCAATAGCTCTCAAGTTACGTCAATGAGAGGCAGCAGTACGCGGACAGCCCTGTCTGTTCAGACCATTTTCAGGGAGGTCTCGGGTATGATGCTTGAGGACATGCTCACCAATGGGCCGTAGACTGGTACTGGAGGAATTGGATGCGCCAAAACTGCTGCTGCGTGGCGCCGTATGGATAGATCACCACCTGCGCATATGTTAGTTTCATTTAACTAATATAGCAGACGCTGAAGCGAACATTTGTGTCCGGAGCCGGGTTACCGGCGTACAGGTCCAACAACCTCGGGACATCGTTGTTAGAGTGCGGCCAGCAGATCTGGGCGGTCCATTCCTCGGTAAGTCCAGGCGGAACAGTGGACCCGGTGAGAGGAGGGCTGGTAGGGGAGTCGGACGTCGGAATAATGACCCAGGAGACGGGGAAGGGAGACACGGTGACCGCTACGGTGAGGAGGAGGCCGCTCGCAGTGAGGTACATCACAGTGGAGGAACCATCCTTAGGAACGGGGATAATTGCCTGTCCGTTCCCGTGAGGTTTAATAATCCACTGATTGAGGGCCATCAGTTTCATTCCTGAAGTTCAACAAACCCTGAATGTCTTACATATTGAACACCGAAGGTTTCCGCATTCCCTGGTTCAAGCGAAGGTCTTGGTGAGACCAGCACATAGTAAACGAGGAATGAACTTGCCCACAACCTGGGGAACCTCATCATCGACGAGGGTCAAATTTGGGCGAACATCGAGCAACGTCCCAGAGCGTCGGTTTATGAATCGGCACAGTCGCCCGTCGGGAAACTGGTCGCAAAATTCGACCTGCTTTGGGGTGAGTCCTGTGAACTGCGAGTTGGAGGTCATCGTGGAGGATGAAACTGGGTTCAAAGGCCTAGCACTGGCGGTACTTATACACTGGTTCCTATATTGCTGAAGAGAAATACGGCCAACCTCCTGGCATCTCCAATGATCACACTCTCTCCATTGGGGGTCGACAGTTCCACGCCGCCGGGGTTTCTCTAATCCCAACATCCAGACTGGTTTCGCTTTCATCATCGCCCAGGTTGTGACACTCGACTTCCATTCTCCTGCTGTCCTCTGTTCACCTGATTCCTGCAAACTCAGACCTTGGACCACTCTTTCACTGACATTTTTGTAACTCGATTGCGGACTTGTTATTACTGCGTTCTCGTAACAGCACGCCGCTATGTATTCCATTTAGATTTTTACACCACGGCAGGAGCAAGTTCCGTCCGGAAGGGTTGGTCAGTCAAGAGTCTGAGTGTCACTGGCATTCCAAATAAAACTAAGAAACTCAACAGGAGGAAATCCGGACAATGGCTTTTAGTGTTACAAGGCACCGTCCCCTGACGTTGGAACTAAAGAAGCGCCGGCGCCACAAATGGCGACATTCTCTAAGGTTAGAGCTTCCACCCCGGAAAGGAGACGGATGACAGGTAGCCAGCCAGCTAGGAGAATTAAAATAACTAGCGGCCGTTCTCAAGTTCCCAACCTGTTCAGATTCGCGGAAAGAGCGGGATTGATCGAAGCGGTCCGTCAAGAGCGACTGAACATTCCAGAAGTCGGGAGGCCAGCTGGCCAAGAAGCGTCAAAATCACTGGCGACCTCTTCAAATTCGCAACCTGTTCAGAATCGCGGAGTGGCCTGGATGGATCGAGGCGGCGGATCTGGGCATACCCGGGCCTACCAGGGAAGAAGGGATTCCGTGGAGTAGATCTTGGCCACTTCCCAATTGTAGCTATCTATACGCAATGTGATGGACATGAAGTTTTGAAGCAGCTTATGCGGTGATATCGCTTGGCACGAACGGTCCCCACTCAACATTCAGTGCCTGACAGCTTCGGTTGGCCCACGATTTAAAAAGGGAACGCGCCTTTCTGACATCTCTGAATTCCGGGAGGCATACCCTAGAGGCTAAAGTGAATGGGGCCTGTTTAATTGGGTACAAGCGGCTGCTCGGTCGCTTGAGGGCTCGCATTCTCTTCCGTTCGGTGTAAATTTTAACTTGAGAGGAAAGTGCTGATCAACGCTCAAAATAAACACTGCTCATGACCTAAGCCTCTTTGAAGGAGAAGTGATAGAAGGTGAGGGAATGTGATTGCGTGGGGCTGGTGATTTGCGGCATACCTTCCCAGGCAGCTAAGGTACACCGGGAGCCGGACCCGATCTTCAGCGGAGATCGCGGACTTAAAAATAGCTTCAGACAGACTGTGACAGACAGAGGAGAACCTTTAATTGCAACCTAAACCCGTGATATGTTGGGGGGACCCAACTGAGCCAATGGCACATTTGGCTGGGAACACAAACGTTTGTACATAGCTGGAATCCGGGAGACGCTGGTGGTTACTAGACAGAGTTCTCGAGCAACCCGAAGTCGAAATTGAACGAAAAAAAAAAAAAAATCAAGATCAAAATAGTCCCCGCTACAGCGGAATGGCGACTGTCTCCGATGCCACGGCAAATCAGAGGACTGCTCGGCGGCCTTGCTAACGAAAATTTTGAACAGAGAACACATGGTTTGCTCAAAATAGGTTGAGCAGTGAAATGGAAAGGCGTCCGAATTGGCAGTCTGAAGACATCTGGGGGAGCTTACAACAGGCGAAGCAGTGGAAGAGTTGTACATTATGACGCCAAAGCCTGGTGACTCGGAGATCGAACCCTACTCTCACGGTTATAGCGGCGAGTTCTACTGGCTCTGCTTCAGCCTCGTAGACTCCGTTTCCGCAGCCGTCGGGGAAGTGTTGCGGGTGACAGTGTCGGACGTGATGAGGGTTTCAAAACGACGAGAGGGTTCGGGTTTGAGATTCTGGGGAGTCCAGGCGTAAGTTCGCCCAAATTTCAATATTAAGCTCAAATTCAATCTAGCCGTTAATTCTAAGGTCAGAGGATGGCGCAGTCTGGCAGTCTGGAAGATTTGGACTGAAAGCAAGCAGATACTCTCGGCAGAGTTCGGCAGATGGGATTCTCACTGGGCATCATGCTTGAGACTATAGATGGACCCGAGTGCATGTGCAACAGAGCACATGCTTCTGAGAAGCGGCGGACGGGACCGCTTCGATCTATCACGCTCTTTCCGCGAATCTGAACAGGTTGCGAACTTGAGAACGGCCGCTAGTTATTTTAATTCCTCCTAGCTGGCTGGCTACCTGGCATCAGTCTCCTTTCCGGGTTGAAAGTTCTAACCTTAGAGAATGTCGCCATTTGTGGCGCCGGCGCTTCCCTAGTTCCAACACCCAAACTAGAGTCGGTCCAGTGGAAACCCAGTACCCTGCTTTCCTCCTACTAAAATTATTGATTTCATTTGAAATGCAAATGACACTCAGACCCTCGACTGACCTCCCAATTTTGAGGGAATTTGCCCCTACCGTGGTGTGCAAATCTAAATGGAACTCGCAAGACACATGGCGGCGTGTTGTTACGAGAATGCGATAATAACAAGTCCGCAATCGGGATACAAAAATGTCGGTGAAAGAGTGGTCCAAGGTCTGAGTTTGTAGGAATCAGGTGAGCAGAGGATAGCCAGGAGAATGGAAGTCGAGTGTCACAACCTGGGCGATGATGAAAGCGAAACCAGTCTGGATGTTGGGATTAGAGAAACCCCGGCGGCGTGGAACTGTCGACCCCCAATGGAGAGAGTGTGATCATTGGAGATGCCAGGAGGTTGGCCGTATTTCTCTTCAGCAATATAGGAACCAGTGTATAAGTACCGCCAGTGCTAGGCCTTTGAACCCAGTTTCATCCTCCACGATGACCTCCAACTCGCAGTTCACAGGACTCACCCCAAAGCAGGTCGAATTTTGCGACCAGTTTCCCGACGGGCGACTGTGCCGATTCATAAACCGACGCTCTGGGACGTTGCTCGATGTTCGCCCAAATTTGACCCTCGTCGATGATGAGGTTCCCCAGGTTGTGGGCAAGTTTATTCCTCGTTTATTATGTGCCTGGTCTCACCAGGACCTTCGCTTGGACCAGGGAATGCGGAAACTCTCGGTGTTCAATATGTAAGACGTTCAGGATTTGTTGAACTTTAGGAATGTACCTGATGGCGGTCAATCAGTGGATCATTAAACCTCACGGTGACGGGCAGGCAATTATTCCCGTTCCCAAGGACGGTTCCAACACTGTGATGTACCTCACTGCGAGCGGCTTCGTCATCACCGTAGCGGTCACTGTGTCTCCCTTCCCCGTCTCCTGGGTCATTATTCCGACGTCCGACTCCCCTACCAGCCCTCCTCTCACGGGATCCACTGTTCCGCCTGGACTCACCGAGGAATGGACCGCCCAGATCTGCTGGCCGCACTCTAACAACAATGTTCCGAGGTTGTTGGACTTGTACGCCGGCAACCCGGCTCCGGACACAAATGTTCGCTTCAGTGTCTGCCATATCACTCAACTAACGTATGCGCAGGCGGTTCTCTATCCATACGGCGCGACGCAGCAGCAGTTTTGGCGCATCCAATTCCTCCAGTACCAATCTACTGCCCATTGGTGAGCATTTCCTCGAGCATCATACTCGAAACCTCCCTGAAAATGGTCTGTAGAGACAGGGCTGTCTGCATACTGCTGCCTCTCATTGACGTAATTTGAGAGCGATTGAATTGTTTTACATGATGTTTTTTGAGGTTTTTTCGGGTTCTGTAATCGATGCCATTGACGAAAATTTAAGCTTACCAGAATGGAAGCTCCGATCCGTTTTTAAGAACTTTCGTCTGCATCGCTCCGTGCTTTAACAGCGGCCGAATCAAGCGTTCCTTGAGCTTGGGTTTGCAGGAACAGGCACCTCTGATACGGGCCCAGCATCCGTATCGAGTGTGTCAGTGCTGACAAATTAAAAGGAAGGCACTGACGTCTAGTCGAGACATCAGAACCCGCACACGCGCGACGGAGCTCTAGCTTTTCAGAGTTCAGTTCGAGTTTGAACTATTTTTTTCAGACACTACCCGATACCTGGCGCATCCCATCCAGAAGATCACAGCAAGCCCAGGCAGATATAAAGGCGAACGGGATCCACAAAGAAGTGGTTCTATCGCATCATAGGCAGCCGCAGCGAAACGCGGGCGAGCACAACAGATTTTGAGTTACTGAGGCCAACCGCAGCCCAGTCATCGCCCAGAGACCGGGACTTACTGCACGTCAGTATGGATAGATACAAAGGACAGTGGATGGGAGAGGTGATCTGGTAGTGAACCGAGGCGAAGGAACCGGCTTTCCATATTGTTTTTGGGCAGAGGTGCAATCCATCTGAGTTTTGAGGCACCGTGTTAGCGGGGCTCGCTTGAATTGTACCGAAGAATTCCTATCTGCCTTATTTACGCGATGCTATAAGATGGCTGCAAAGCGGCAAAAGAAATCACCGGACGGAGGGAGGAATCCACTTTGACCATAGAGTATCAGCCCCGCGTTTGCGGGGACGAAGCCCGGGTTGACATGCGACTTGATGCTGGACAGATCATCGAATTCGATTTTAATATTTGCTTGTAGACCGGGGAAGGACGAGGGGTGTTCGCACTGGGGCTGGAGAGCTCCGCGGCAGGAGGATTGGCTTTGACCCGTTCCCGACATTATCCTGATAGAGGCCGAACACGGTACGTGAACGCTGGGCCCATGGAGCTGTACTCGGCGCCGTCTATATCTGACCAGGTAGAGATGCCGTTGAAGGATTGTCCGCGGGTTTACCTGGCACGAATGTCATAGTCTTGCGATTGCTCCGGTTTCTGGAAGGAAGCAGTCGATAGTAGGTATATGATTTTAGCCGCGTTCAATAAATTTTGTTGAACCTAATTCGCTGCCATGCACGGATACTGCCTCAGAAATGTCGGGGCAGACGTATTACAATTGGATCTCCGGCATTGTTCACATTTCAAAATCATCGAACTACATAGACTTCATTCCAAATGAAGAATATAACGGATACACAAGGTAATGAATACATGGTTACGCGTGGCAGAAACTGGTCTTCCTCTCCATCTTCCCGCCACCGATTGACTCCCCTCTGACTCAGAAGCTGGGACTAAACTTTGAAATTACTGCCCAGAGTAGTCGGGAGAGTATTTTCCGTGCTACGTCCCAGTCCAACGCGAACGAGAATGAGGGTGGGTACTATGTTCTAACGGAATCGTCAGATATCAGAAGTTCGAAATATTGGGTGCCAACTGACAACGCCTATTTGGACCATGGCCCAAGCCACCCCTTTGAAGATGGTCCTAGAGGCGTGGGTTTGCTGAGGTAGACTCACGGATGCGGAGGTACTATTTATGGAGGTGGAAATGACGTAAATTATCACACAAAGAGAATAGAGTACTCCAGACTCGAATCTGCTCAGTTTTTGTCAAGGAATAGCCGATATCTGTATGACAGTTCACGCACATGATTGCAATCGCCGTGCCATACCGTTTCTGGGATGACTGCCCCGTCAAAGGCCTCGTCTGTCGCCGTATGTACCATATTCTGCCAGCTGAAACAATCCTTCAGTAAACTGGACCTACTGGATATGACCACATACCAGTAAGACACATTAACAGAATATTTGTGATACCAGCCATGCCGACAGGCACTCTTCGATCAATAGACGAGTTCGACGTTATTGATCCGGCATATTCTAATCCAGTTACGGACCCCACGACTGTTGAACGTAAGTCGGGATCTATCAAACCAACCTAATTGGCTCACCGACGGTCGCGAAAATAAACATTCCAGGCAAGACCAGGATTCTTCTCCGCGATCCCCATATCAAATAGCACCGATATAACTGCCAGGAACTTCAGTGAAAATCAAGGATATCTGAACAAGAGGCGAAGCTCACGAAAAGCAAGTCCGTCACCAAACTGGGTATTTCTTCCGTCAGGGTGAAAAGGGTCCACAGGAACGTGGGCTCACTTGTTCATTGCCAGAATGATATCCTGCACCAATACGAGGGCATGATAGACACGCACGAGTTGGGCCGGAGTGTCCCGGGCACCCTGCACCAGCAGATATACGGCGCGCATAGATATGCCGGTCGCAATACTCAAATTGATGGTGCTACAGGTAGCTAGGACGAACATAGTCCATGCGGTGACGAGGAGGATTTTGCCGCCAGGGATACGCCGACGCAGGGTGTGAATGGAGTAAAGAAAGAGAACCACATAGAGTGCTGAACCCGGGTTGAATGTTAGACTACGAGAATCATGAGGGCAATTGTTCACCGTATAATAATAGTACAGTCTGGGATGGATGCATTATGAGCGCTCAGTGATCGTCACGGCAGCCTGGACGCGACTCACAGAAATCACTGAAACATCGAATAACATGGTACTCCAGCGTACCTCAAATTCCGCCGAGTCGACCACATAAGTCATGCTTCAAGCACTCGTGGGGGCAGAATGCACAAAGATCATATCCCGCGCAACTATATATGTCGGCGAACCAGGCCGAGGCATTGGCCCTGACCACCAACAGGATCTGGTGATATTTTAAGAAGCCGATGATATGTCGGATTCCAAAGAATGATAGATGAAACGGCCGTAGACTGAACGCCTCTAGCAGTGAGATTGACTGATCAACAGCCATGGAACAACACTGTAAATCCCAGTTCACATTTTGTGTGCGCTGTTCATCTCCTCACGCCGGCGGTAGTTCTAATCGCGGTGGACTTGCCGTTTGCTGAGTCCCATGGTACCATCGCGCCGTGGGAGGTACCATCGTGACGTGGGAAATGACGGTGACATGAGAAAGGCGATAGGCATCCGATTCGCCGAGAATATGAAAAGGTTGCAGGATGACAGTCTCCCGGTCACAATGGTGGGTAGGATGACGATGAAGAGATCTCGAGGATAACCAAACGGCAACGAGACGCACAAGTTAAGATAAGCTGTCTGTCAAGGTACTGGCTAGACCATCCCCACCGAATCCCGTATAAAGTACAAGGAGCACATGGGCGCCGACTGCGATTCCGAAAGCCGCAGGAAGCGCGCCTATGTGGCAGCACTAAAGAGGAGGAATGTCAAGATCGATCGACGGCCTGGTGTCCACGCACGTGGGAGCCCAAAGGTCTGATGTTCTACTTGCCACAAACACTGGCAGCGTCCGCGATTATAACAGCGGTCGTGCACACAGGTCGAATAACGGAGAAAAAGTGGTATTGTAGCGGATATTCGTCCTTGGTTTCGAGCTGGTTTGCTTGGAAGGCCCGGCGGTGCGCGCACCGTCAAATACTGTTACGGTTACGGGCCACGCGTACCCTTTGGTCCCAAAACCTCGTACATAAGGGCCCACGGCCGTATGCCCATCTGCTCTGATCTACCGGATATTGATCGGAGTTCTACAGTTCCCGGCGCTTACCGCGAAGAGGCCAGAGTTTCGCGGAAGGTGGTGGTTGGCAGGAGAAGTGGAATGTGGCGATGCATTCGCATCAACGGTCCGTGATCCGTCCTTCAGCGGCCATGCAAGTCCCAGTGGCAGTGCCACACCGTTACCGGCTCCAGTTGGGTCGGTCAGTCGCATTTTCCTGTTCCTAACGGGTGGTAGTCGGATCCTTGAAATTTTTTAAATTCTCCGAGCATAGCCTCAGTCTAAACGACGCTTCAATGATGGTTGTCCCAGTACCTCTCACTACCCTCTCAGGTTGAATGCAGGATTTGGATTCTATACGTCTTACTGCCTAACATTTTTTGTAGTGTAATCGTCAATCTAACTATTAAGCCATGGTCATTAGAATTAGCTGATCGGAAGATGCTGGGGATCTTTCTCACGTCGGAAGTAGAGTAGAGTAGCATAGGATTGAGTCGAGCAGCTGCAAGCACTGACCATATAGAGGACCATGGGCCTTTGGAGAGGACCACCGGAAACAAGCTCAAAAATATTTGTGAGAGAACTCAAAGCATTGTGAGATAATCATAAATCAGCAAAGTGAACGTCATATTGCGTCACAGTGTTTTTCAGTGATTCCCGTATGTCGCTGACCATTTCAAAAATCCTGGAAGATTGGATTCGCTAAAGTACTGTACGTGGATTGCATGTGTGCTGCGTCAAAATTCTAGACAGTTGATGGACAAGCTCAAGAACCATCTCGGTGATTGTTATTTGTTTGAAAATAGATCTAGAGGGAGCTTCAAAAGTGATTGGCTCGACTCCATTTTACCGGGGAAGGAGAATTATCTCCCCAAACTCCTGGCATATACACCGGTTGTTGAGAGGCCAGACGCAGGAAGGCTCTGGCCACACGAACCACGCTGCTCCTCTGCTGAGGCTTTTCAAGTACACCGATCATTCATCAAAAGGAAGACATTTTGGCTTTGGACTGCCAAAAACCTTCCAGGATACTCGGCTTTACCATTTGATTACTATAGAAATTGATCATGGGAAGGGAAATTGGTATCGACTACATCTTGCAGCTGAGGCTGCCAGCACGATTTCTCCTTCTCCCCAGGTTGTTAGAAGAGACATTCATTGTCGAAAATGTTGATTTTCTACTAGACGAACTCGTGTTGTGCACCTGTATGCATCTTCTGAATCCCTTTAGACCGATCCTTGTGAGTCATGTCAATTGATTTTCAAGACAAGCGTACGTTAGTGGAATCATGGTATGCAGATCACTATCAGCTTAAACTCAATGCGTCTTCTCGGAAGTATATGCCTCGATCTGCCATTGTCCGCTCTGTCAGTCAGGCCCTGTCTTCGTCCATGCCAAATACAGCGAAGCCATCCAAGTGATTTGGTGGGCAAGGTGGGGTATATATTGGATGCGACATGAACGAAATCAGTAGCTCTGAGTCTCTACCCACATACCGCATATCGACATGATCAAAATATCCACTTGGTCTTCCTTGCCTGTTTCATAGCTTCGACTAGCGCTGCTCCGTTGGTATGTGACACGCAACACGAATGAACGGCGAGCTAAGTGTTGGTAATAGGCGCGATACCCGTCGAAAGAGCTATTGCAATCGGAGCCAAGGGGGCAGGCGTAGACGAGAATTGGTCTAACCGCAGAGAGCCTCTCACCGCCACTGGTGGCCCAACCAAGAGCCCCGCAGACGATGAGGGACCGGGCGTAGATAACCTCTGGTTCAAGCCCCGCGTTATCACCTCCACGGATATTCCTAAAGAAGAGGGACCAGGTGTAGATAACCTCTGGTTCAAGCCCCGCCTCATCGTCTCCGTGGGTCTGCCTAAAGATAATGAACCAAGCGTAGACGCCCTCTGGAAGTGAGAGTTGTTGGGAGACACGCAGGGGCTCTAGGACGATCGGGCTCTATAACCATGACGGACGGAGATGAGTTCGGCGCTGTGCTGTTTTTGGACCACGATAATGTTGTATATGTTCTCTAGCTGATTTTCTTATTTATGTGCGCGATAGGAATTTTGTGCATCGGGTTGAAAAAGCCAGATCACCGAGATCACTGACGCCTCACGCACCCTTTCCGTATCCACGTTGTGTTGTAGTTTCACAGTTGGGACCATTTAACACAAAAACAAGCCTAGGCGCCAAGTGTGATCTTGCAGAAACCTATAGCAAGATTTCAAGTCAATAAGACCACCACCGCCAGACTGAGAGTATTCCGGCAAAATCTCGCTGACCAGACGAATCATAATACGGGATTGTCAGAATACCTGCTTCGTGGTCTCAGGCTATCTCGGTTTACTAGTATGGCTTTCATCAACCCCCTTTTCAACTTCTTGAGACCAATGCTCCTCAGTATGATACCTGCAGCAAAAGGAGCGGGTCAAAATACCCGCGATAAAGACTGAATTGGGACATCGGAACCAGACTATCATTCGTAAAGAACATAATGAACAAATACACCGAGAATACTTCTACAAGAAACATGGGTCATCACGCTGTCGCCCCGACCAGCGACTCTTCTTTCACGGTAGGTTCTTCCCATCCTCGCTTTGTAGCTCCAAATGCGCCAGAGTTGCATCCCACATCCTCCATGGGTATACAGCCCTCACCTGAACGACGATCGGCAAGCCTCGCAGCCCCGTCGGCACCTCTGTGGGTGCCGGGTGCGTGTGATATGCAGCGAGCAGGCGATTACACACGGCGATGGTGTGGCGCTCCATCTCCTGCACCGACCACCCGGCGCCGCTGGAGGATGATTCACGCATCCCCTCCTTCAACTCTGCATTCCCCTGCGCCTTCTCCGTCTCCGCGAGTGTCTGGAGGTACTCAATCCACGCGTTGCCGTCGATCCCTCCGTCCTCCTCCTTCTGATACCGCCAGTCGGAATCTCCAGCAAACTCGGGGAGAACGTCCTCGCGCGAGCACGCCTCGAACGGGCCGTAGTATTTCGGCCGACGCGGGTTGTGGCGGCGGACGGGGACGGGCAGTGGAGAAGGGGACGCGGAGATTGCGGGGCGAGTGAAGTTCGAGTCGGTCGAAGACAGGGGAGGCGATGGTTGCCACGTTTTCGTGAGTCCAACCTGGTGAGCAAATGGGAGACTGGCAACGTCATGCGCGGGCACAGCAGATGTGCGGGCGCCGGGTGTATATCTGTAGGACTGCGAATACAGGTAGGGAGGAAACTCCGCTATTTCGTGGACGGTGTAGCGCGAGTCATCAACGGACGGGAAACTCGCCGCCGGTAGAGCGCCGTTGAAGGAAGTGCTGGGGGCGGCATAGGGGGTGAGGTGAAGGGGTATATTTCGCGCATCCGGCTGCGGAGCGTTGTCCGCAAGCATCCCGGTGGCAAGGTGAGATCTGGGCTCAGGACGGCTGGTGGAATTCAATAGGAATCCAGGATGATATCTGGGCGACTCGACTGCACCGGCGACACGCCGCTCATACCCAATCGCCAGGTGGGCAGGAGGGCCGACAGGAGCACGACCAATTGGGACGTGCAGCGGCTGTGCGTTCCAGTTAAGGATTGGGAGCATATGCGTAGGAGGGGCTAATGCCGTCGCATCGAGTGGCACCTGACGCTTAGGGAGCGCGATGCTCCCCTCGTTCAGCTCTGCCATGGAATATACGCGCTCCTTCTCAGGATATGGCGCTGCTTCCGGCTGAGGTCTGTGTGAGAAACACGTCGATCGCAGTGGCACGCGGGACCACTCACCAGTACAGCAGCCTGACCACGAACAACCGCCGCATAAGAGCGTTGAGACTTAAAGGACGATGCCATTGTAGCGAAGACAGACATTCTGGATGGTATATGAGGTATGCGAGAGGTTGCGTGGCGTGTGGTGGCAAGAAGAAAGTGGTTGCCGGAAGCGCCGGGACGCGCCTTTATATCCTCGCTTTACGCTTTGGTGGCTGCTGAATTTGATGCCGCAAGGCAAGTTTCCTAACAAAGCGTTGAGTGGCACACGCGTGATCGCGTTGGACAATGCGTATTTGGATATGTTGTTGCACTTTGAGTCGATGCGCGAGCGCTTTGCCCCGGTTGAGTGTGCCTAGGACCAATTCAGATGGGAGAAAGTATAGCACCAACGGCGGAGATATTTCATTCAAAGACGGTCTTGCAGGAAAGAAATATTGTGCCAGCCATTCTTAGCTAAGCCCCAGTATTTGCGTCTGAAGAGACCGTCTTGATTCGGGGTCAACAGAAGGTTCAGAGGTCTTCTAGTTGGAGAGAGGATATTCAGAGAATCATTTCCAAGTGCGTTTGACACCAGCGGCCATGCATTATTAACGTTCTGCATTGCGGCTGAAATTCTAAAGGTTGGCCTGGCAATAGTTGTCCATAAAGCAAGGACGGACAACGAGAGCTCCAAGGTGACTCTGGCGCTGGTGAGAAGTCAAAGCGACGCTGACACGTGGCATCGGCCCGATTGGCAGGCGCATCAAAGTTGATCGGATTAACTCTAAATCTTCCCTCACATAAAAATCGAAGTGCAACAGGCGACTTCATTCTTCTAGACAAAAACTTATATGGCTCAAGTGCTCGTGACGAATCATGGCGCACCGAAACGACAACTCGGGCATCTACTTACGGCCTGGTGTACACGAGATGCGGGGTTTTCCCGAAAGAAGCGCAATACGACGCTTTAACTTCAAGTTGACTCCACTATTGCCAGCCCTGTGCGCAAAAAATTATGTCCCATCGAAGCTTTCAAAGAACGTTGACTGCAGGATGGATGTAAGACTCAATAATCTCAGCTCGCAAGATAACTGTTTAATGTACCTCAACATAGGATTTTAACTCCTGTGTCCGATTGCCTCCGTACTGCACAGGTCTTGGCCGATCACATCCGCGGAATCAAACCCAAGATCAAACCCCTAATTTTTTTTTTTACATCCCACCGACATTTGGTTGTCCACCGTTGGACCGGGGCTATTCCTCCTGGACATATAAGTAGGCTCGTTCACTAAATATTGAACAGCATTCTTATTCCCTCATTCTGCGGTCGGACCAGCGACTTCGCAAAAGTCGCTGGTTTACGGTGTACAATTTCCATGCTTGAGTCAGGGATAGGGGTGTGTCAGACATTATCTGAAGACCGGTCATTGAGCACTGCATTGTCTGGGGTATAAAGCTAGGCCTCCAAAACGTAGCCATCTCCTCATTCCCTCGGGCTCTCTCCCACTCGTCGAATTCATCATCACCCAAGATGTCGACCTCTACCGCATCTACCCCGCGGACATCCTCGAGCTCGTCATCCGAGTACTCCACTGTCAATGGAATCTTACCAGCTACATCGGTGACCTTCGATGTCTCACCGTCCACCTCCGTGACGAGTGTCGAAAGCCTCTGCTCGGCGACGAAGGAGGCGATCGAAGTCTCTTCTGTGAGTTTATTCTTCCATACTAGTACGTACCCAATAACTGACCATGATGCCTCTCTCTCGGAAGAATTTGCAGAAGCGGACAACACCTCTATACACGCGTCGGCACATTATCCTGGCCGAGGCGCAGGGTGAGTTCTCACTCGTCCAACCAAGCTCCTGATCTAACTTCTATTGCAGAGCTGAACCCGCCGACGCTCCGACCGCTGACGCCAACCAAAGCCGTTCTGCGCAGTGTCAGGATTTTCATTCCGAGCCTGCGACGGGCCTCTGTCGTCCTCCCGAGACCGGTAGACCCCAAAACGTTGGAGACCGCGTCTATCCCCATCACGGTGTACACCTCCCCCGTCGCGCTGGCGCTTCCGAAGGGCCCTGCACCGTGCGTTTCAACCCCCTCCCACAAGCGCAAGCGGTTGGTGAAGCCCTCGAGATCATTGAAATTGAATCCGGCGCTGTGTCACGGCTGGTGACCGCACTACTTAATTTGTTGGTCCATATATTTTCGTCTTGCCCGACGGTCTCTTTTTTCAATCCGCTAGGGTGTATTTATATTTATATACTTTGCTCGTGAAATGCTGTACAAGTTACAGTTATTGAAATTGAGCCGTTAAACAGCTTGGACAGCGAGCTTCAGGTCGACCTGGGTTGTCATGCTTCCATGATGCTTTCCTCCGTTCGTCAAGTTCTTTTCGGCTCGGGAGCTGCGATACATAACAGTCAAGCGTAGAGTTTCGCGTCTCATCAGTGTTGGATGCGTGATGGTGCCATCATCGACGGCCGGTCAATTCCGAGTGAGTTTACACTCTCAGAGAGTTTTATGGGCCATTAGAATGTTGAGGTGGAGGCTCGACGCCATAAAGTCGGCACGCATAGGCACGCGTGCGGTAGACCTCCTACCCTAATTTTGTACATCCTATCATCTCCTCATCCCGACCGGACTTACTTCCGCTCGAGTTTCCTCCGCCTTCTCCGCTTATTTATACTGTCGCAACGCACGAGCATACCTCAGTCGTTCACCTTATCGTGCCCGTATGAGGTATGGCTCTATCCTTTATTTATTCTTATCTTACTTACTACTGTCGTAGTATTACTTTACAGGTCTCCTAATACCTTATGGTGCCCGTCTGAGTAGTACTCCTTCCAGAAATCAATCCAGGGATTGCTGCAACATACATATGCTTAAGTTCTTTTTGACTACATTCCAAAATATGTAATGTTAACCCGATGCACCCCACATATGTGATACCCAGCGATAGAGATCTGCGTCTATTAATCATGCGGTGCTGTTCAATTGAACTGGCCACACACCTGGTCGTCAGCACTGCCGTCCAGCTCAGAGTGGTTTAATTTACATGGGCGAGATATTGTTCACAGCCTAGATTACGTTGGTGAGGTTCCGCTTCAAAAGAGCTACTGTAAGATTACCTGCACATGTGTCAAGAGTGACTGGGTTATCCTCGACGTGACCTCCAAGAACGGGAGCTTGAGGTTGTGGGCCATTATTTCCAAGGGGGATTATTATACTTGCATGGTCCACAGGCTGAACAACGAGTTACGGAGACATACTGTAGCGGGTGGTTATCCTCACAGGATTCTACAAGATGCCAACCGAGCACAACATCACTCCAGGGTTCGATCATACAAGACGCTGGCAAACTGTAGACCAACGTATTGGCAGTGACGGTCAAACATCCGGTGATGTTGTGCAACCGAATTTGAGCGGCGGTGGGCTGGTTGGGCATCGTGGTAGTAGTGGGTGAACCCTGAAAGACCTGGTTATTTTGTAACATTATAACCTGAAACCGTTAGAACGCTAACCCCGTCTTGATACGGGGAAATTAAGAATGTATTGGCCGCCGACAGCTTATAAGATTCGCGGCTGGTTCCGTGACCTAATGGTATATCCTTATACCATGCTATCTCCTCCTCGGTCTGTGAGTGATCTCCATGCCAGCCGTGTCTGTAGGTGTGGTGCTCCATTGGCATCTTGTGGTACTTAATGTATGGCTAACCACCCATACACTATTACATGTTTGTCTTCAGTAAACTCGTCGTTCATGTTGTGGACCTCGCGAGTATAATAACCCCCCCATCGCAGTGGTCGAGTCTCGCCCAGTGTAGCCCAGTGTTCTGAACAACCAATTCTTTTCCCATGGACTATAGTACATCTCAGGACCATTAGTTTGCTTGAAGAAACTCCGAATACATATCCCCCAAGCTTTACGGGCAAAGCATAATTAAAGTGACGCATTTCTCGAAGCCCCCCAGCTGACGCTGCCTGCCAACTGGCGCCATTTTTTCCTCCTAGAACTCAGCTCACACATCTCGGGCTCACGAATCAAACTCTTCAGCGGTGTCTCAGTGTCATCGATATCATGAGGCAGGCTACGAACCTAGGGATGCTGCGGGTCTTTACGTGGGTGCCGGGTCCTACTGTAGGCTATTTCATTGATGTCCAAGAATACCGGTAATTGCTATTGGCTTAACCTCGCTAGCTGGACTTAGTTGCTAATTCCAAGACTCTGTACATAATGTATCTACATTGTGCGATTCATTTTCACGCTCTGATGTCTTGGTTGTTCGTTGTATACAAAACAGCGTGCTACTGAGGGATAGTGTACATTGAGCGATAAATTTGTCATTCTAACATTTAAACGTGACTTGACCCACCATATGATGAAAAAACCTCAGTACACAAGTTCGGCCGGCCCTCTGTGCGTGGTGAATGAGACTTCATTTTAGTTATCAGGGAATTCCGCTTTCACCTTTGCTCAGAACCCTGCATCGAGAGAAGTAATAAATAAAAGCTCAGACGCGATGCTTGTGTACTCACATTCTCGAACCAGGCAATTCCTGCCTTTATCTCTGTGAGACAAAAGGACAGAACCACATCAATGTCCAAGCGGTAATACATCCCCTTCGAGCCAAGCATTTGGCAAAGATTCCTGGCGATCCTTGAAGTATCCGCGTGTACAGTGCAGAGCAGCTGATATTGTGCTAAACCCTTTACTCAGATGGTGCTCCGAAAGACCCGAACGTGACTTGCCAGGCTCAACATCCATCCAACGCGGTTCTTGACTCTGCCCGCGAAAATATATGATGGGAATCTTCACAAAGGATAGTAAAGAACGATCGCTTTTCAACTTCGTATAACGTTGCCGAAACTCCTGGGTTTCTGATACCCGAGTATCCTTCATAAATTTCAGCATACCAGTCACCCGAGTACAGGATGAGTGTACCTTGCGCAAAATTGGGTAAAAGACTCCCGTGAGCATCAGATCCCCTGCGGCATCCCTCACAGCGGACCTCCGACGACGGTAATGCTCCGGGTCATTCGAGTTGTATGCTATGCGGCCTTCGATGCCATACGTGTGTTTCGAGACCCTAACTGACACCAAATGGTTGAAATGGAAGTAGATCGCCCCGTCGGCCACGGCCTTGTTCCTACTCACAGCATCAGTTCATCATGTACGAGTAAAGAAGTGAGATGGGGGTGGGATGTTGCGCACACGTGAGAATCTGGACGATATACATCCAGTCCCCTGATTTTGAGGTGCCTCTTTAGCTCTGTATATAGCCAATCACTGGCTCCGAATCCGCCAACAAGAAGAACGGACTGCGCGTGGTTCGATTCAGCGCGCCTCATTTACTGTTATACGAGCATGAACCCTCACCGACACCGGAGTCTGGGTCGATATAATCGCCATACCAGCCAAAATCTGGTCCAGCGTGGGTTTGAAGAACCCCTCGACGACCTCCCTAGAGACGATGATTAACTGAGAAAGAAACACTCTACAGAGAATCATACCCCTTTAGTTTCAGTTGGCCGTTGGATATGTTCAATGCTTCGTGATTGTCCCCGTACCGACCAAACTTGATGTACTGTAAGTCCTCTGTGCGTCGGAATCTCAGCTTCGTTGTCTTGTCGAAGCATTCATGAATATGGTTGATGTCTTGCGCATATCTCGAGTCTCGCAATTTCTCTACCACAAGAATTTCAGAGTATCCAAGCAATAAAATATCAACTCACTGACTTGCGAGGTAATCACGAGCACGGCAGCTTACCCACATGGATCCTGCGAAGTGACCTTTGAATGTCATTAGTAGACGCCCTGGAAAGCGACGGCGCTCACATTGTGGCTGTGCGACTTCCTCGAATTTTTCGTCCCCACTAGGGGTTACCACTTTGCGATATGCGCTAATATCAATTGTCCCGCCACCGGCGTCGATGATCACGACGCCATTCCCGAGCTGGGACAGTCGATGGTCAATTCTCAAACTCCATCTGGAATAGGTTACGCACTCGCAAAGGATTTGTCGCAAGGCCGTTCATGATGCAAAAGTGGAGGCTCGCTTCCCCCTCGGTGACGAATTGTAGGCGCCTATAACCGGCGGTGGTTTTTGGGATAAGTCCGGCCGTGATGGCAGCCATGCGCATCTTGTATTGCGCCTCCCACCCATTCGGGTGTGTGAGTACGAATTCCATGTCACCTTCGAGCCCAATCCACATCGCGCCCCCGTTCGGATAAGATTCCGTGATGTAGAGTTTGGCACAGTGAAAAAGGTAGCGCAGAAAATCCGCGAATACGTCGACCACTGCTTTTTTTCGTGGGAGCGCGGGAAGGTCGACTTGCAGGAGTGTGCTAGGGGGGAGGTGCAACTTGAACCTGATTCGACATGCGACACAGGTGTAAGCTATATAATACGTGAGCTTTGATATAAAGACTGACCACTCGGCCTTTTCCCAACCCTCCCGAGCCGCCTGGTCCACGATGCGTCCCTGCAGTGCCTCCGCCCCGCATGCTCTGACCCTCCCCGACCGATCGTAGTAAATGATAGAAGGAACCTTGAAGTCCCCTCCAATATGTTCTTGGGCAGGGAATCTACACCGAGATCTCATGTTAGATGAGACTTAGACCAGTCCAGAAATGAATTACCGGGTCACCGGCAAGATGTCTGGGATTCGACCAGGCTCCAGGAGACTGCGATCGTCGCCCAGTAAGTCGCAATCGAAAAGCGGCAACTAAATGGCTACATACGAGTAGGACAATCCCGTATACGTCGTGCCAATGTCGATCCCCAGAATCAACTTGCGCCGCGCGCCAAGATATGGTTTCCTGAGGCCCATGGTCAATGGAGGTTTCCTAGCTGACATTAGGAGATCGCCCCATCCGCCACGGCCTGTTTCCTGCTCACGGCATCAGTTCATATGCGTCAAGAAATGAGAAGGGGTCGGGGCGTTGCGTACACATGAGAATTTCCTGAGAGTGTTGACACTGATCGAAGAAAAGCTGCACCTGCCAGTGATGTCTGTGATTAATTGGAAAGAATAAACTGGGGTTCTTAGGCTGACCATCCTGCTCCACAATTTCAAACTGGTCTTTTATTTGTTGTAGCAATTCGGATACAGTCGTAACTTGTGATCCTTGGTCATCCTATTGGAGTTTGGGGATATAAGCAAGAGATTTACAGACAGATAACACACCTCTCCAAGGATATTGCACCAATCGTCGTCATGAGACATTACAACTGTTGCATATGGAACCTGCAAAATAAATACCACTTATCAGACCCTGAACTAGTCATACATGATACATGGAAAAAAACCTTCTGAAGAATATAGTTGTTGATGAGTTCTCCAGGATGAAAGATCTATGTAAATTGTGTTAGTTGACACTCGCAAACCACTCTTTTACAATGTCATGCCTTCGAAATGGGAGAAGAATCCGACAAAATAACCTGCCCGCTGTGCACCTGGCGGTTGCCACCTGTTGCTGAACCTCTGCTGAACAAACCGAAAGCCCGCGAAAGCAGTGATGATCCCTGAGCAGGTGACATAGAATTTCTACCTGCACTTTCCAACTGGGATTCCAAAATCTCCCTGATTTCAACAGTTCCACAAAGTCTTCTCCAAATTGTTGTCCCGAGGGAAATAGACAGCCCATGTATGAATACAGTCTGGTTCAATGGGTCATTGTTTATTGGTGATGGATCATAACTTTTTTTCTTGGCTGGGTTGCCGCTCCATTGGTATCGGGGAGGAGAGTTGGCGCTGGCAGTTGGCCGAAACACTAGCTGGATTTCGTCACTGACACTGTGAAACGTTGCTATGCCCCATGACTGAGCCTTTTCCCATCCAGTGACAAGGTATAGCAAGCCATTTGAAAGTCTACGTCCTCTTGGCCCATTTATATATTTGTACCAGCTCTCGGCATGCGCAGTGGCATATGTGCGTATGGTCTCTAGGTTCTCTAGCTTCTTGAGATGCGAGCCATAGGGGAGGGCCAACACAGCCCCTTGTGGAGCACGACAACGGAAAACGAAATCACCTCCTGGGAACGCGCTGAATGCAACGTGAGAAGCAGGCGCACACATGTGGTCGACAGTGACAAGACTTACTCCAATTGAGGACCGAGATCTCGCATTTGAACAGACAAAGTCGAGACATGATCCCCCGGGTCATGATTATCGTCAGATATATCTCCGTTTAAGGCGTAGGACGGTAATGGATGAAAATCTTCAGGTACATTGTTGTTGTTAACAGGGTCATCTGCCGGGAGGAAGATGTTGAAGAAAAAATCAAATGTCCCTTCAGGTGTAAGCCTGCCAACATCCCCGATTGCAACACCGTTTCTCCGATATTCGGCTGGAAGATTTGGTCGGGGCCCTGGGCCATACAGTGGAACTCCACGCTTCCGACGGACTAACTGGTTGCAATAAACTTCGCTCTCTGAGAAATTGTCATCTATGATATCCAGCGGTGGAAGGACATTGGTAGGTTCCAGCTGGGACTATACATGAGACATGGATGGCTGAAAATGTGCAGTTTTACCGAGTGATGATGATGGTGCACGTCTCCTGCAACGGCATACATCTCCGACCCAACAACTGAGAACCCCGCAGAATTCTGAATGAAACTCGAGCTGTTTGGCAGGCACTAGATTGAGAAATGGGTCTTGATTGTTAATGTTGTCCATACCTTTGGGCAGAGAGAGCTGGAATCGGCGCGGGGCTGATGGTCAGACCCGTATTCAATGACTCGTCCAAGCCCATTATCTGAGTTTGAGCCTGATTTGGGCCGGAAGTGTTTGATGCGTCCATGGGCTAGGTAGATCCTGGGGAGGAGAAAGATAGACGAAGAGAATGGAGGGACTTGATTCGTTCTAAGTATCACAGCACAATGTAGAAGCTGTAAAAGAAGCCTGCTGTAAGCAGGTCCGAGCCGCGTTCTAGACCGCTACACCAAAAGGTAGATAATTGATTAGATAGTACTAATCAATCGCGCGGCTATATAAGGACTTCGGGATGTGTCGTAATCAGCATGATTACACCCTTCCCCTCTCTGAAGAACTGTATCCCTTCCCTGTGTTCCCGATGGTAACAGAGACTGTGTGGGTTTCTTCAGTGGTTCCAGGTCTTATAAATCAACCAATGTAAGCAGGTCCGAGCCGCGTTCTAGACCGCTACACCAAAAGGTAGATAATTGATTAGATAGTACTAATCAATCGCGCGGCTATATAAGGACTTCGGATGTGTCGTAATCAGCATGATTACACCCTCCGCGTTCTAGACCGCTACACCAAAAGGTAGATAATTGATTAGATAGTACTAATCAATCGCGCGGCTATATAAGGACTTCGGGATGTGTCGTAATCAGCATGATTACACCTGCACAGGTTACCCGCGCCACGATTCTTTTAGACGCGCCCTCCAAAGATAGACGTATTTAGCCATGACAAGTCGGCGATTGGACAAAAGTCGCAGGTGTTGGAATTCGAGTCCGTCGCTCGCAGTCACCGCCGCCACCAACTGGCGTATCAAGGCAACAGGTACAATTACCTATTCCCCCTCGCACTGTCTTCTTCCATTTTGCCGTACTGTACCTTGCATTTCACTCTACTTGGTTATGTTCACCCCATTTAGATATATTTGTTCCTGACGAGTTATTGTATAAGACGTAGTAATTGTTGAATGAATCCCCTCCGCGTTTGCGAGGGTCTTCTGCTAATTCCCGAGTAAAGGCCGCGGCTACCTTTATTTCAACAGCAGGATAGGAGGACTAGCTGGAAACTATGGAGATGAGAGCATTCCAGCTGTCGGCACAGTGAAAAGAACGTCGGGAATGTGAGCCATGCCTTGGAATACTCTGTCCGTGATCGGTCGAAGCTGGCAGCGCTGTGTACATAGCATTTTGAATGTACATAGCATTTCGATATGCTTCGACGGCGGAGTTTAATTAACGAGAACAGGAGATAACGCCCCCACTTCAAAGACGGCGTCGTGAGACGGCGGTATCGATCTAGGTGGCGATTGAACGGCCAGAAAAGCCAGGTGTTTGATGGCTACAGCTCTACGCCCCAATCGAATTTGCTCCGCGCTGCAGCGATATCGAGATAGATATGCATCGGTGGCCCTACAATCGCGTCACCTGACCGCGTAGCTAGCTTAGTCATCACATCATTCCTGTTCTTAGCCACGACTATTGTATCGACTCTACTAGCTTGCTGCCCTGCCGCTCGGGCCATCTCCATGTGGTGATGAGAGTGCGTGTTTCGCACGACCCCGTATCCCCAAACCCGGAAGATCGACCGCCTTTTTGACGAGACACCGTGTTACGACACACGAGAAAATTTTCACTGCGCTTTCGGACGCGAGACACCGTGCAGCTGCACGAGAAATACTTCCTATGGAGGTATACTATGACGAATACGGCAACCTTCTCCACCAGCCAACCTTTTTCGACCACGCACTTGACCACACAGCCACGTACGAGTCCGAGGTCTATTATGACCCTGAGACCTACTACGAGCGCGAGGTTTACTACGACACCAACTACGAAATTACCTCCACCAGCTACGACTACTACGAGCCCTGTAATAATCATGCGTACCTTGAGGCAACCCCCATCCACTACCAGCCATACACACCTTCTACAACGGGATACGAGAGAGCGGAGGATGACGGAACCATGCAGACGGAGTACAAGGCACCTGGGTATTGGGAGCAGTATCACCGCTGCAGGTACGAGATTATCTATGGCTCGGACTGCGGAGACGACAAAGACGGCGCGAATCCATTTCACAATGGCGGGGATGAGCTAGCACTTAGCCCAGCTGCGTCGTACGACGACCCCGAGCCCTCCGGCGACTACGATGCGGCCGGTGCGATGCAGGCTCCGCGCTTCGAATGATGTTTCGCGCGCGATGTGTGAGTATTATGCGCTTCCAAGCCATGATGGGCTCGCTGCGATCTCCGAAGGCGTCGAGGACGTGCTCGACGACATCCCCCTGCGGCTCACGCTCGAGTAGCTGCAGGACCTTTGCAACCGCAGCGAAATCCCGGATGGAGATCGTGAGGAGGCCGCGCGGCTTCTTGGGGAACTTTGGGCATGCGAGCTGGAGGATCAGAGGCTCGCCACTGCTGGATACGTTTAGGACGAGGAGCTGGGTGACTATATCCATCCCGGCGACATAGACTCACCTGCAGAATACGACGCCAGCGCGGGCGGTTTCGATTCCTCACCCTCATTCCCTGATGCTTCATGCACCACACCCTACATCCTTGAAGTCCGGACTGCCCCAGCGCCGCGTACCGATGTTCCTCACCGGACTCCTGCCCCAAGAAACCGTGTTCCTCACCGATCTACACCGACACCGCCCGCGCACCGTCTATGTTCAAATTCCGCGAACGTGCTCCCCCCAGGCGCCACGCGTTTGTTCCCACTCGCTTTCGACCAGCAGCCGCTCTGCCCCACCCCCCGCATACCAATCCGCGTCGGCGACGCCAGAAACCTCGCCCGCCGATGCCACACGTGGGGCGCGATCTCCCACCACACCTTGCCAATCTATCGACCACGGCACCACCCACGTCTACTTTGCCGAACATCGTCGCGATGGACCCTGCATCCAGCGCCACACCGCCTGCCGTTAGCCGCCGACGTTCTTGTCCCCAAAGATCCAGTTCCACCTGATATAGTGGTCGCTACCAGCGCAATATTGTTCTCGCCACCCTCCGACACTCCTGTCCCCGACGCGGTCGTCATTCCCAAGGAGCCGGGGCCGCCGAACATACTACAATTTCCTCCAGTCGAGGAGCGCACTTCTGCTCCGCTCGCACCCATTCCGGTTCCAAAGCCGCCGAACATACCTGTGGTTACCCTCCCTCAGCTCAAGGACCCGAGCGCGTCTGCGCAGTGGCGCCTTGCCAAAAAGGGGAAGGGTTGATATTCACGCGAGGGGAACGGCGGTCCAGTTGGACCTTAGTCGACTTCTCATTGAGTTTTCCTTCATCTCCTTGTCATTTCCATTCACTCTACGATACATTTTAGCTATCTCACCGCGACCTTGGTCTGATACCAGTTTTTTTCTCCCGTTCCACTCTTCCGTACTTTCCCTATGCCAACTCCCATCCACTCTACTTGCCATGCCCATGGCTCCCCTCTTGTCGATTTTTCATCTTCTTTTTGTTGCGGACGAGGGCGTCCTTTTATCTGGAGGGGGGAACCTGCAGCCGCTCGGCAGCGTGCATGGCCACCTGACCGCGTAGCTAGCTTAGTCATCACATCATTCCTGTTCTTAGCCACGACTATCGTATCGACTCTACTAGCTTGCTGCCCTGCCGCTCGGGCCATCTCCGGCGTTCTCCAAGCACAGGGTCCCGGGCCATTTCCTTTACTCCCGCATCTCACGATCAGACTGGCAGTTGTGCGCCGCCTAGCACACAGTTGACACCGCTACTTCAGCCCGCTCCCAATCTGAAGATGCTCCGTCTCCTGGGACACTTCATTCCCCAGTCTTACAACAGTATCAGGCCAATTGGTCTCACAGATCTCGAGGTCGGCGGATGACTCGCTTTTCCGGCCAATTTTCGCTGACTTTCCTCACCTCCGCCGGCTCACGCTATCCTCGATGTTGAAACCTTCTCTCCCCAATGAAAGAGCTTGAAGGATGTAGTGTTGACCTGCTCCATCTGCTTACGGTTCCAAAGCTCAGGAGTTTGACCATCTCCATCCCCATGGCGATGAAGCAGAAGCGGAATTGCTGTCGGCGTTTTTATTGACATTGCAGGGCCAAGAAATTCAACTAGCGCTCGGCATCTGCATAAATGTGTCCAACGTCGCCCTTTACGCGTGTCTCGGTGCTGTGCCCCAACTCATCACACTCAAACTCCGTTTTCATGACCCCACTCGTCTGTTCTACGACCTTCCACCCCTCCTTTACCTCCGCACATTCACTATTTCCAATATCGAGCGGCCGCCTGATTTCTATCAGTGGATCCGGGCAATGTTGTCCGGCAGAAACCTGTCTCGCCTGGAGCTCTATCTCTACGAGGCTGAGGACGAGGACGAGCATGCCTCTTCTGCAAAAGGGCCGGACGTTGCTGCGTTCGCCGCATTCAACGAATACACACAGCAGGGGTGCGTCGTCTGGGTCACGACCCCGACTTTGACGTGGCCTGAAGATCGAGATGATGCGAATTCGTGTCGGTCTTCACTCGAATATTCGAATTCTGTTCATCCATTCCTATGGGCAGACTGAGTTATTAAGACTCAGAACGGGTTATGTTCACCCGTTGTTCAACCCAGAGAAATTAGTCAAATCGGCGAGCGGGAGTCCCTGCCGACTAGCCTCCCCCCCCCCTCCCCACTGCAACGATACTAGTTCGAAGCCATGGCTCAGTATGTCGAAGAGAACTCAGATGTATTCGACGTCAAGCAAACCCGACGCACCCGCAAGCTTCAGTTATCACACCTCGGCTTTGTCGTAGTCGGCATGCTGTTCGGTTGAGTGGGCTGGGGCTGGGACAAGCGCGGATTGAAGCTGGCGTCGGGCATGCGACGATGTAGCCGCGCCAAAACTGTCCGTACTCTTGAAACTTTGCCCCAATCCAACGCGGACGGCAATAATCGTCGGTGCTATTCCCTGGTCAAACAGAAAATAAATGAGGCGGCAGTGACCGGGAACTGGATAGGTGAGTAGGGGCGACGGACCACCAGTTGTCTCAACATGGCACCGCTGGTCGTCTGTTAGCGGCCAGAGTTCATTCAGTTGGGGAATTTATGAGATGGCATGATCACCTACAGTATTGGTATCTAAGCAGTGGAAGGAGGCCGAGACACTGCTAAGCTCGTAGGCCTAGATGATAACGAAAGCGATGCCGCCAACACAGTACAAGGCAGGTACCGGACTCCAATCTACCCGGTATGTCAATTAGGAGGACGTGGATATTCGGGGACACGTACATCATGGCCGATACTGTGCTGTACTTGTCGACCACCTTCCGTCCATGAGCTGACGCCCTCCGGCTGCGAGCCACCAAATCCGACCCGCTGAATGGACCATTCTATTAATTATTTCCGCTAGCAAGAAGACCAGGGGACGAACTACTCAGACCTATCAAGATCAAAGGAGGATATACTAAAGGCAACATACACACACATTATAGCACGCTCTCCGGGAGCCTCAGCTCCGATCCTGAACCGCCCGCGCGGCGAATGCAGTCAACATTTCTTCTTTGTTACCTTGGCCCATGGTCTTCGATGTCGTCTCAAATCTGCGCCACCTACCCCAGTGCCCACCGTGACCGGCGACGCGGATTTTTTCTCGTGTCCAATGCGCCAAATCTTTCAGCACTTCGTTGACCTTTCGCATGGGCCCAAAGTGAAACAGAAAAAGTAGCGCCAGTCTCTCTGTATATGCAGCAATCGGGAGTTGAACCTCGGCTCCCTGCAAACTTTCGAGAGAAGGACTTATGAAACGGTGCACCAGCGGTAATTCAAACTCCATCTCGGGTTAATCTGGCCAGCGAAAACCTTCCCTGGCCGCTGCTTCCTACTTTCATTCGCCTCTGGCGGAAACAGACGACACAATGACAGCTCTCCAGGCACAAGTGATGTTCCTGAGCGACATATTAGTGAGAGGTACGAGCAACCATTTCATTCATTAACTGATTGTTCCTCGTTGTCGCACTAGTAAACCTCAGTCAATTATGCCTTTTAATCAATCCTCGTTCCCTCCGCTCAACACACACCCGATCCTAAGGCGTACCCTTGACACCAGAATCGTCCTTGCCCACTACCGACCTCTATTGTGCTACGCCTCACTAATTAGCCCCAGTTGCAAAGTGCTAACGCAGAGCTGTGTAATTTGTGGAGCGGAGATAAATTGACATGTCGCAAATGTCGTGCCAGTCTGTGGCGCATGATGTATATTTATTCCGCTTGGGTCAATTCGCTCCTCAACTCCCCCTTGAAAATCATTTGTAGGCCACACTTAACGCCAGTGCTACGCAGCAGGTCAATCCGCTCCTCAACCGTGCTTGAAAATCTTTTGTAGGCCACACTCGACAGTACTACGCAGATTGCCAAAGGGCAATGGAAGGAGATGACAGTGATGGCGGTTTTTGTCCTTGCCTGAATCCAGATCCAGATATCGCCGGGATTGGGGTAGGTACTCCGCATTCCCACCATGAATTATCTAATTCTTGGCTCAGGCAATCATATCTTTCATAGCGACGGCAGGTCTAACCTGGATGTGCTCCCTTGGGGCCGTGGCATTTAACCTGAGCGGATCTTCCAATCGTTTCGATGTCTTTGCGGCCAAGCGGATAGAAACAGTCTTTCTCGCCAGCATTCAGTATTTCACGGGGATTTCTCCCGAGTTGGCGGGCCGCAAATTAGAGTACGCGCGCGGGCGCTTCACCGAGCTCTTCTTCCCCCTCGTCTTTACCCTCGGCGATACTCAGCTAATCACCGGCCTGGGCGTTCTAATCTCGGGGTGGATCCGTCTGCGTGCGGGGCTCCCAGTCTATCACTTCACGGTCATCGCGGATCTCGCTTGGATGGCGAGCGATACGCAGCTCATCGCGTTCTTCACACTGTTTCAGTGCGTCCAGGCGTCTTCCCAGCAGCGCCGTACACTACCAGATATCCAGCCCTATATTTTTCTGCCGTCCCGACTCTGCCGCGCATTTGGGATGCTGTGCATGTGCGGCATGCTCCTCGTCGCATCGGTTATCATCAGCGACCGCTCATGGTGGGACTGCGTGAGCCGACCAGCAGTGGATTTCTTCTCACATCTCAGTCCTGGCGGTGTCCGGCTGCGGTGGGCGATCTTCAACTATTCAATGCTCGCTTGGGGCTACGGCGCGGCGCTTATTCCACTATTCGGACCAACTTATCGCGCCTACGAAGCCATTAAATGCGCAGTCCACTGTGGCGGCGCCTGGCCCCCGCGCGTGCGGTGGGTGCTCTCGCTCGGGGCCGAGGCGCTCGATTCGATGATATTCGACACGGCATTCTGTGCCGCCTGGTTCGGTTTGGGTGTTTGGAACATCATCTCGGACCGTTCACATGGCGCCAGCGACATTCGGTTATGCTCCGTGGACAATACGGAGGCGGAGTGGGGATTTGGCCAGCTCGTCCCGATGGTGCTGTTTGGCCTCCCACTACTCGGTGCGCTGGATGTATATGGGAAGCACACTGAATCTAGGGGCGGAGCAACGCTTCCGCACCTATGGCCTGCGCATTCGGGATCGCAGATGGATCTGGTGGGGCCGGGCTCACCGATGTCGATGTCGTTTGCGAGCGTTGACCTCGACTCCGTATGATGAACTTCCGCCTTTGGCTCCAGTGCTACTTACGCTCCCTTACGCAGCCCAAAGTCATTAAACAAAATTTTCCCATGGACGTGACCGGACCGTGAATGCCTTGGGGTTGGTGTTATTTCTCTGACGTCTGTTTATGGTTATCTTGGTCCCGGCCGGCAGTTGCATCACATTGGAGAATAGTGGAACGACGCATAAAACTTGAAGAATTTGGGAACCGCAGCGAAGTCTGTGCTAGCATGATCTTGGCTAACAGGGTAACCCATGTGGTTATTGTCGAATGCGAGGTGAACGGTTCGATAGTGGTTGCAGCTTGAGCTCCATTATCGCGTTGCTCGAAGAGGTGTACTGATTAGCTACCGAGCGTCGTAGGCTGTAATTACGGGCGAGCGTGCTTGAAAGATCCAGCGTAGACGAATGAGAAGACAAGTCAGATCCGCCACGACTCCGATTCGTCAGTGTCGAAAATGGAATACAGAGAACCTATAAATTTGTGTGAATTGAGGCCACAACGGAAACGACAGCGCCTACGGTCAACTTTTCCGGCATGCTTCGCCGCAATGAAAGCGTCCGCGAGCGCCCAACAATCCTCGCCAGTAGCGGCGCCGCGGAGCCAGTCTACACGGAAGTTTGTCTGATGAATACACAGAACTCGCGTGTCGTCTGAATCCAGGTGCGTCTCCGAAAGTGTGAAAAACACGATGCACCGAAGTCGCATGTTTGTCCTCACGGATGCATGCAGCGCAGCGACATCCGTTACCGAATTGAACGCAACATGCGTAAGATTTGGAATGAGGGCAAGACCTGGGCCTATATCAGAGGGCAGCTCATCGCCATCATCGAGGAATTCCAGGTGTGTGAGGTTCCGGAACAGCGGCGCCGTAAAGTCAATTGCATCAGGTGCGAAGAGAGGCCCGACATCTATTGTGAGGCGACTGAGGCACTGGAGTCGATCGAGTACCGGAAGATACCGGGGAGCAGAGGCGTCTAAGCAGAAGAGATTCTTGACACGAGGGGCGAGAATGACGTCGAGGACTGATAGCTCTGTTCCGTCTTCCGAATCCGAATCCAGAAAAATGTGGGTGACAGAGGAGTCGACGAACGACGCTGATTTTTTAGAGATTGCTTCGAACCAAATATCGAGCGGAGCCACGGGAAAACCATGCATGTTGTGGATCACGATGGATGATAGGAAGATGACGCGATACAATAGCGGTTCAACCCTAGGGATAGCGATTGATTATCCATACGCACATGAAATGGGCACCTACCAGTGTTTAACCCGCCATGCTATCCGCATGAGGGTCGGAATATTGGTTGGCTTCAAGAGCGCGGCGATTTCGAAGATGGTACGCTCTAGCTCCGGTGGAAGTCGACATGGGTCAAGGTCGAGGACTTCATCATTGGGAGCGGATATCGAAGTATCCATGAATTCAACTGGAAAAGTCGCTGAACGTCTTTTCTGGTTCTGGAATCTGTGGTGAGAGACAGGGACAAGCCACGTCACCTCCGGAGAAAGCCGGGATTCGGGTGATTTCGGCTAGGCTCAAGTATTACCAAGACGTGCCTGCGATTATCCGAGAGGAACGAAAGAATTATTGGGTACATGAGAATGAAACATAAAGACACTTGAAAAGACAGTCATTTTTTAATGATAAACTCGGGCGTTGTGTGTGCGACTCCACTGTCTCAATATGAAGGTGGGAAGGCTGGAAATTCAGGCAAACCCGTACTCGCGCGCGGCGCTGAAGGGTGTCTTCAACGCCTCAAGAAATTGGAGTAAAAAAAATGGAAGCCAATGTCAACTGACTCACACAACTTTACTAGTACTGTCCGTGTCAAATTTCAACGCCGCCGATATGCCAGAGCAATAATTTCTGACGAGCACCATGAATGAGAGAGGTCGTGCGGCGCCTGAACTTCCGCCGAGCTGGAAAAAGTAGAATTGCGCATGCATGAACTTGGAGAACTGTACAGATCCACGTAAGCTGAGGACGTGACCCTTCGGCGTGGGAATAACTGTTTTCTCTTTACACCCCAACCTCATTCTGGCCTTTCCCAGTGCTCGACAAAATTCCATTACCTGACGCGTAAGTATCGAAGAAGCTCACGTTGAACTTCACGACACACATTCGTAGCGGCCCGTCATGTCAAATCCGATTTCCGACTGGCGTGCACAGTGTCCCAGAATAACGGCAAGGAGCCAAAATTGAAGCTGCTCCAGTGTTCAAAGGTGAACCGCTCCCGAACTATACACACTGGTCGCTCTTGCTGCTCACGCGTGTCAATTTTCCAGTGAAAGAGCGCGATGTATTGCTCAAGCGAGGTATTTACCAGTTTTCCACTAGGGCAGTCCGCCAAATAGATATCTCACCGCCATTCGCATCAGTGCCAGAAGAAACATGAACTTTGTGCAGGTTATGCGGTTGCCCGTCCAGCCGCCTTCTTCCCGATTTTTGCAGCTAGGCCGATGCACAAGAAGAGCTGTACCCAATAGACGGCACCGGCATCCTCGCTCTCGTGCAAAAATTCTACGCGGTCCCTTTCTTAGCACCTCCTCCAAGCGTGCTTCGTTCTGCACTTCGATCTCCTCAATCGCCCCGACCCGACAAGCCACCGTGGCAATCTTCGAGATGGGGATCGAGCCAGCGGACATGGCGGATCTCTTGACTCTCTTCCTCTCCCCCCAAGATTCTAGCACAGAAGATAGACAGTGTGCTCCAGTTGAACGCGTTTTCGCCCTCTGACGCCTGAAGAAGCCGCCGCGATTACGCCGCGGAAGCAGATGATCTGGCGTGACGCCATGGCCGTCAGAGGCGGCCGCACCGTGGTACTGGGAAGTGAGCTACGGAGAGAGCCAACTGTGCATCGATTTCCGGTTGTAATTGGAAGAGGCGATGGCGTTGGCGAAGGCAGGCGCCCGTGAAGATACCGTCCGAATCGCTGAAAGATCGGGGATGTTCCGTTCAACATTGAATCCTGCTTGGAGTGCGTAACGCGTTGTGTCCTATCCTCCCGCTTCCCTTTCCCCAAACCCGTTTTGCCCCTTTTCACTCATTTTCGCACCTGGAATA